>VXAC01003925.1:168018-613405 GCA_013399225.1 Rhipidura dahli
TTTTTTTTTTGTTTGTTTGTTTGGATATTTTGAGAGCTTTTAGATATAACTGTCAAAAGACAAGTAGCATGGTAGTATGGATGACCAATAAGAAGCTAATGTTGATTAGATTCTTTTCTTGCTTGTTGCTGTGGCTCACCTGCTTTGATGTCACAGAAGGGGAGGAAAAGCGTCAGCTTCTCTTTTAAGTGTTCTTGGGATATTTATTTACAATTCAGTCTCTATCCAAAATTGTAATTTTAGGGTGTGGGAAAAGTGATTTCCGAAGTGATGGATGGCATTTGTGCATGAAGCTAAGCAGATGACAAAGTCCTCCTTTTCACTGCCACAATGAGAACTCGGTGAGAGCTGCTGCAAGGGCAGTATGGCAGAAGGAACTCTGGCACAGTAAAGCCTGGTGGTTGTGTCCAATTTCAGCTGCTGCTATCTGGGATGCCCAGGAATAATAGTTTGTGTAGGCAGTGCCAGCAGCTGGAAGGAACACAAAAATTTTCAAAAGAGGGAACCAGAAGGCTACAGGTAGGCTCCAGCACATCAGTAGTTTTTGCTTGAAAATGTGTTTCAAAGACAATAAAATTTACTAATAAATTGGCCAGAAAGGAGTGGCAGACGACCCAGCTTCTGTTTTCAGTACTTTTGATCCCAAACATATAAATATGTAAGACTTGTACTGATATGTAAAAAGAAAATAGTCTAAAGTCATAACTGGCTGTAGAATTTGGTGCAAATTAGATGTGTGGAGGCAGAGGCGTATGTGGCTGTTCCTTTCTGCCTCTTATAGACCACTCATGTCATTGTTACCTGCTTTGCTTGCTCCCCACACAGAGCTGACCTTGTTCTGACTGGCCTTGTACTTTCTCATTTCTTTGTCTGTGTTAAAGCCAGCTGGTTCTCTCTATGGAAATTCACAGCTAGGACCCTTTCAGCAGATGTCTACATGGCTAAGGCAGCTCTTTTCCTCTGCCCTTCTGTGGCTTTATTAGACTTTTACCCTCACATTACAAAGTGAAAGCTGAGTTACTCAACTTTCTTGAAGTGTGTAGCTATTTGAAGGCTATTTATAGTTGAACTTGAGAGCATATGGAGTGAGCATAGTCAGAATATTTATGACCTCCAGATCGCTGCCCTTTCTTCACTCAACCCCCAGATTTACGTAAGACATTGTAGCCTTTTATTTTTGAACCAGGATCTGTCCTGGTGCATTATACAAGAAGGTTTTCTCCTGGGAACTTCAGATAAGTTAGGCTGCTTTCCAGCAGCATAACTTCATAGAAGTTTTCACACAGTTTATAACAAGATTATAGTTGTGAGAAAGATAATGTTTGTTCAATGTTTGCTCAAGGGAGACTAAACCCAGGCTTGGGAGATCTCATCACCCACAAGACATGCTGAGAAGTCAAGTGATAACATTTTCAAAAGGGGTGCAGCAAATGATGTCTCTATCTCTACCAGATTTGGTAAAACATTTGAGAAGATATACTTGCTATGCTTGTTATTGCATGAGAATTCTTGCTGGTTTAGAAGAAGATGGGCTCAATTTGCACCAAACCAGGTGCTGAAACTTCTTTTGGGACAGTAGCTTGTGTCAGTGAGTGAGCAGAAATACACATGGCTGTTTAGCCTTCAAAAAAGGCTGGGAAAGACCCTGTCATGTCTCAGGGAAAACAGTCATCTCTGCAGAACTTTATATGTTTTGCAGCTCAGATTTTAAAACTGCTTTCTGGAAACTTGAGATATTCTAAAAGACCTCAGACCTATGTTTGAATACTCAGGGTTCCAAACCTCCATAAAATTCTTTCTAAATATCTTGTTTGCAGAAGTGACTAGACTTTGAGGTCTTTGTACAAATACAAAGCTGGGCCAATATTGTTTACACCTGTTTTTATTTTGAACAAAAAATTTTGCTTAAGATTTTTAAAGTTAGCAAGGATCTTGACAAAACTTTATGTGTCAGTCTTTCTCTGAGTACTTGCACTAGTCTGACAAAAAAAAAAATTGTAAATGTACAGTAAACTTAACTTGGTTTTTTGGATGAACAGTTTTGGTTTTGACAGTAATTTTGAGTATCTCATCCAATGTATACCAGAAGATATCTGAGTCAAGGAATTACCTGTACACAGGGCTTCTAATGCAATCTTGTTTCCCCTGTGTAGGGACACATTCTTGAAAGTATTTTTCAAACAGAAAAAGACAAATTGCCCATTGTATGTAGAAGACAGATTCCTGTGTGATATAAATTGACTGAGATTCCCAATGCAAGTTGAAAGTGGAAAAAAAAATAACCACTACCAGAGAGTATCAACTCTACTTCATTTTCATGCTTTTGGAATATGTAATTATTCTGATAGGGAACTGAATAGAAATATTTTCCTTTAAGTTTTCCTCCAAAGTCAGAAATCTGTTTTGGAATTCAACCTGAGCTTTTTGAGAGAACAGGTAAGTTGACTAAGGTGGCCTTTTGATTGTGGAAAGACCTTATTTTCAGGTTCAGTGTATGTGATAATGCTGGAATGGGAGGCTGCATAAAATTGTCGAAAAGGCATTGTAGGAGAACTTCTACATTCCCTGGCTAGTTCCTTGCCATCTGTCTGCAGTGTTGTGACCATCTCTAGTTAATTATTCCTTCAGGCTCTCAACAGATCCTGTACCTTCCAAGGTGATGCCCTGTGGAGGTTATGGTTTTCTTCAGGCAGTTGGCAGAGCATGTTCTCTTAGCTGGGGATCTCACTCAAAGTCTGATAATTGAAAATAATGTCACGACTCCTCAGTGTTTGTCTCATATGCTTAGCAGTGTGGGTTGAAGGGAATATATTACAACATGCTTCCAGGATTCTTTAGGCATTTTAGAGTGTAATTGATAACAGATTTTGATTCAAGGTGGTGCTGTTGATCTTTGTTTATCTGAGCTTGCATCTTAACTATCTAGGAAAACAGTAAGATGACAGGTGCATCAGATTGGAAATATTCAGCCCAAATAAAGTGGTGCTGTGACCTATGGTTTCCTCACTAGAGGACAGGAATATTAATTACAAAGATGGGAAGAGCCCTGAAATTTTCTTGATCTCAAGATGAGTAAGACAGGCAAATGGCATATGTAATTCATAGTGTTTGGAGAGTTCAAGCTTTGTAGCAGGTCAGCTGTCTTCCATGCAGGAGTGATCAGCTAGGGATCAGGAAATTTTGAAGTGCCCTAGGTTAGACAGAGTGATGAAAGAGTATGAAAGAAATGCCAAAGTATGGATGGATGGAGAAGAAAGAGGAGAGCAACGAGTCTTGTAGAGAGGCAGAGGGTGTTCTCAGTATGGTTTGTGGATGAAGTGCAGAACTGCATGCTGAAGATTGTTGTGGGCTCTAGAAGTGTACTTGACTCAGAAATGGTCACTTCCATGAAGAAAATTCCACCAAGTTCTTACGAAAAAGAAAAAAAAATGCCCTTTCTGCCTCAGGAATTAACTGAGATGCAAATTGCTAGAAGTTGTGAGCATGGGGAAATGATCACTGCGTGTTTATCCTCTTACAAGTGGTGTATAAACTCCTTACAAGGCTCCTGCTGCTGCTGAAACTATTGATGGGAGGAGATGTACTTTCAGTCTTGTCCTGTACAGCTGTTCTCATGAGCAGCCAGACTGGATTTCCCGAGTGAAACACCTGTGAAGAGTAAATTGCCCTCTGGTAAGGGGAAAGACTGTCTTGTGTCTGCTTTCTGTGGATCACAAAGTAAAGTAAATGTCCTCAGAAAATATGTGAATTCTGTAGGAATTCTTATTAGAGGAGTTGTAAGCTTGCTCTTTGGGAAAAATGTTTTCAAAATATGTCTTGTTTCTCTGATTAAGTGTAAATGTGAGGCATGATATAGAAGCCACAAATCATCTTAGCACCAAGTAGGATAAAAACACCTCTGTACTGTTGTTTCATTTGATGATTTTCTCTCCTACTAGAAGTTAATTTTGAATTATTGTTAAAAAATCGAAACAAACATTTCTATAAAAAGCTGAATTTTAAACACGATTAAATATGCTAATTTAGACTGACAAAACCTTGCTGTTTCTTAACTGTAAATGTAATTACTGTTATTTACAAATTTTTCAAGACTTTGCATTGACCTATTTTTTGTGGGTCTGTTACTAAGGTGAAAACAAACTGAAATGAGAAAGTATCAGTGACAATGGTGGCAAAATCTCCCACTCCAGGCAGCACTCCCACTTGAAAATACAGGGAAGAAACCAATTTTTAACAGAAAGTTTAGGTTAATAAAAGGTTATCAGTATCCAAAAAGGCCTCACAAGCTTATGCTTAAGCTTCTCTTCTGCTCAGTCAAACATGGATGGCGCAAACTTTTCAAAATGCTTACTCTTAATGAGTAGGGTTTTAAACTTTGGATTAAGTTTTGTTCTTTTTTTTTCATTGTGTGAAAAGCTCTTACTTTTGCTCTACATATAGTTTGTCTAAGTACAGGTCTGAGATTTCATTATACCTAATGAGACTCAAAAGTAAGCAGTCTTTAAATACTTTGAATGGATACTTGAGATTTTTATTGCTGTCTCTGGGATTTAGCCATGCAGCTCTTATGGAAATCTTCCAAGAGACTTTGGAAATCAATACCTCAAGAGTGACCAGAGCAGGTGGAGGTGTGCCTATATGCATTTTTTATTTATGCATACCATAACAATCTTACTGGAGTGGAACAACTTTTCCCATCTCAATCTGCCAATTGTGAGTTCCCTTCAGAGCTGCATTAGGCTGAGAGTTTTGTCCAGTCTTCTAATATCTTCTGTTTTGATTTGTCAAATGTAAGATTACCAGTGATGTTCCTCCTTGGATGTCATCACAAGAGTTCTACTTACATGTGAGCTTTTTGCTAATCTTTTATGAGTCATTGCACTTGTTTTGACTTTCTCTCTGTATAATTATTGCAGAAGAGAAAAATACCACTGAGTATAATGTTAACATCACCTCTTCTACAGCCTTTACACACAGTCCTTTGAAAAGGGAATGCTGGAAAAGATCAATGAACAACAGTATGAAATAATGTGGCATCGACATTTGGAGATTTTAATTTACACAGTGCAACCTTTTTATTTTACATATTTTGAGATACATTTTTACTTGATTTACAGGTTCAGTGATGTGGTAAGGAGAGGCTGAAATGTGAAATGGGTTGCAGTCTGGGAAACAGATTTAGTTGGGGATAAAAAGGGTTTTTTGAAAACATAAAAATGTTCTTAGGTTTTAAGGGAAACATCCATGTATTCAAGCCTACACAATGTTCTAATGTTATAGAAATGAAATTACTTCAATTTTGCTTTGAAATGACATTTTTCTGTTGAAGTGACCTGAATTCTAAAATGATTGAAAAATGTGACACCAAAACCATAAAAAAATGCCCTTTTGAGTCAGACAAAACTTGAAAGTTTAAATAGAATATTTGTAATTCTTTTTTGCTGAAGAGAAACCCTTCTTTTTTTGTTTTATTCAAGTTTTTCCCCTCTTTATTGCCTCAGCTACAAACTCCAATGTTTGTACAGATCTGCTGAAGGTAAATTTTGTGTGGCCTGGACTTTTTATACTAATTTAAGCAAATACAATGGGATTCTTTTTCCACATATGTGAAAATCATGTCTTTTTTTTTTTTTTTTGTACTTGTTGATAGTGATGCAGTTGCTTGGGATCTACCTTGTATACCCTGGTGTCACTTTCTAAATGAATTCTCTTCCCAAAGTCCTGAAGGGTTAAAAAGAGAGGTTTGGGTAACTTCTCTCCTTGTTCCTTTCATTCACTTTGCAGATGGGCGTGTAATATGTAGTACCTTACAGTGCACAGTGCAGCATTTCCATCAATGTCCCATTGAACAGTTATTAAAAGTAAATATATGTCATGACACTGTGCCATGCTGCACACCTATGATCAATCAATCAATCAATCAATCAATCATCTTACCTTCTAAATTATTTTAATTTCTGATGCAGGAAGAGCAATGTGAATAGTTCATCCCTGATACACGGAATTCTGTTAAAAGTACCCCTAATTCCAATAAGCCAGATTTGCCAAATCAAGTCACTTTGTAGAATCTAGATTTTTCTTACCATTGTTTTGGATTAAGAAGTGTTCCACAAATCTTATGAAAAATAGTTTTATATAATATTATTTTTATCTGTGATCAACAGTATCTGTGATTGCATTAGAAAGAGCATCATTGGAGAAGAATTATTTGTTAAATCATTTAAAAGCTGCTAAACTGATTTTGTGTAGTGCATTTTTGTTAGTATTTCAGACAATGCTGCATCTAAGGCCTCTCAGACTATGTTGAGTTGGAAGGGACCTGTCAGGATTATCAAGTCCAACTCCACTCTTTGTATAGGACACCCCAAGAACCATGCCATGTGCCTGAGAGCCTTGTCCAAACACCTATTGAACTCTGACAGGCTCAGTGCTGATAGATGATAGATGTCTAACTTATTTATAGGGTACTACATCATCTGTATTTGAAAATATCCAGCTTCTGAGAATATATGTCTAATCTAGAAGAAATTTAATATTAAGTTATTTAATGAGATTTAATCTGATAAAATCTACTTTCCAATTGAGGACTTGGTCAAGTATCCCTAAATCGCTTCCAAGCAGACACACCTTACCATGGAAGCTTATGAGTCCTGTAGATATCATATATTTTATACAGAACAGTGGAGACTACAGATCTTTTACTTTTCTATGTGCATTGCTTCAGCCCAACTCATTCCAACTTAATATGAAATGGCATCATGTACTGAAAAACTGTTATTATTTTTGGTGACTGGCATGCTAATTTTAAACATGGCTGTAGGAGGGAGTATTTCATATGGTGTGCATTGGCCAACCTGTATTGCATGTTCCTGTCATCTGCCTGTTTTAGCAAGTGTCTCACCTAAGATTGCTTCAAGCCTGAAAGATTTTATGTCAGACCCCTAATTTTCTTAGTATACTGACATCCCCTGACTTTGAGCTGAGCTGCCACTAATTATGGATTGCTCTTCTTGTATTCTGTTTACAGAGAAAATGATCAGGGAACGTTTATAAATTATACCTTTTTTTAAAGTAAGTATTTAGGTCACCTCAATGCTTAGAGCTTCCTGTACAATTATTTATACTGTGTGTTTGTGAATAGATTTAGAAAAGGCTTCCGCTTGGATACTTATATTTACTGAATGACAGAATGAGATGCCTCTGCAGATGAGGGGGGAAACCAGATCTATTCCTCTGCAAATTATTCAAGCTGACAGAAGGATCACTGAAGAGACAAAACTTGTCACATCCTGTATGATTTAGACTGATATCTATTTGACCCATCTGCACCCATATCTGTATTAAATCATTCATAAGACTTACAGACATTTTGTTTCTAACTAATCTGTCTTCAAAGCTTTTTAGTTCCTTGTTATCTAAACTTGAGAAATTCTCTGAATTTTCCTGACATAATCCTAGACATTTTGAAGAGCATAATGCTGTTGATTACAGAAGCTGTATTCCACTGCTCCTTTTGTCTACCTTCATATTGAGGCATTGCCACCAAACCCTGAAGAAACATGTTTGTAGTTCAGTAAAACAAATGAAAACTCTCTGTAGGCTAATGTTTATCAATGATAGTTTGGATATTGTTGTGTCAGCATTGCTATTCTAGTATGAAAAATAATCTCATCTTTCCTGAAACTTCTTATGTATTAATAAAAGCAAATCAACACAAAGGAAAATTTATTTACCCTTCAAATGGCTCTCTCTATCTTATAAATTCAGTTAAATTTATGGGACAATTTACAAATAAAATATAATATGCATCTATATAGACCAGTCGAAGAGTTTTCAAATAGTGTTCTATTTGAAATTCTTATCTAAATAGGTCTGCATAGTCTGTGTTCCATTGTAACCTGATTGTAGTTTTCCATGGGGGGCACAATGATGGTTAAAAGATCTTAACATCTGAAGTTGCATTTTTTTATTTAGGGTATGTGGTTAAGAATATTATTTTCTTCTGTCATGTTTTTTTTCACCTTTCTCTCTCCTTAATTCTTCTGGTCTAGCATGTGGATTTGCTGCATAATCTCATGTTTCACAAGAGCATGGAAAGCAATTAAGAATACTTTTGGACTGGTTTGGCTCAGAAAATCCTTCCCCTGAGATAATTTCATGCTGAAAACAAACTCTGATTCTTGGCAGCAGAAAGAATTGAACCTTTTAAAAAGCAGACTCCCAGTAAGCACAATTAAGTTATTCGACCAAGCGAAGGTTGAATTTAGCCTCTCAAATAAACAACTCTGCCAGCTGCATCAGTGCTGCACTGGTCCCAAATTCCCACTGCTTTCATCTGGAATGGCAAATTCATGAAGAGGACAAGGCAAGACTCTACATTTATTTGATAGTCTGTCAGATGGAGTACAGGCTGAGACCACCCTCCACAGTTCTCTGTAGTGTCAGGGGGATTCATGTGGAGGTCATGGGGAGAATAAAGCTTTTGTCCCTAAATTTGTTTGTATGTTTCACTTGGACTCTCTGCACCTTGCCAGAATTCCTGCCTTTTGCTTGCTTTCCTCTGCGCTAAGACTCCCATTTTGCAAACCTTTGGTGTTGTTTTGACACCCTTTTTCTGGATTAGCTTGTGAAAGTATTACAGATTGTGCTTGTGTGGCACTTCAGAGGGAGCAGTGAGATAGTCCCTGTCACTGAGTCATGATTTCAGCTTGTGTGCAGACTCAGGAAGCCCAAGCTGACATGATGTACATGCTTCTGCTGGTGTTTGTTTATTATAGGTTCAGAGGAACAGGAACCTGGGTGACAGTGTCCCTCAGTGCACCCTGAAGCACCAAAACCAGGCAGAAGAGAGGCACTGCTATGTTGAACTCTCTCATTCTGAATTTCATGTCTTCTAATAATACTGTGATCAGTCTTTGTATGGTATTAATAGCAAAAGGATAGCTATGAATGAAATAAGCAGTTTGGTGCATTTAGTATTTCTCCTGATACTAAATTCTCACTAAATAATCCTCACACATAGTGTCATGCCCAACTGCAAAAGAATGAAGCAATTCTGAGGCCTGCAAGGCTGCAGAGGAGAGTCTCAGTTCTTCCTTGATTCCTTTCCTCCTCCATGAGAGGCAATCACCTTGGACAAGAAACCCCATTTAATTCTAGCTAAACTAGGAAAAGGAGAGATAGAGGGTAGCTAAGAAGATGAGGAAACCAAATCCTTATTCTGAAATATAACCTTAATAACATTTGGTTACTTTAGTGATTTTGTGATTTGGTTCCCTGCCTGTTTCCCAGAAAAGCTGCTCTTTTTTCTTAGGCGTTGTGTAATGATAAACCTGGGTCTGAGTGAGCTTTCCACAGAGCAGGGTATGGCAGATCTAAGCCCCTGTATACTGAAGCACCTCTGTATATGTTGTGCTTCTAAAATGCTCTTTGAGAGGAACAAAAATTCAGTGGTGTATCAAAGTTACTCAGAACCACAGTGAGACAGTATGTCAGTGCAGCAGAGGACATACTGTTACTGACTACTTCAGATAGCCAAAAATCATTATTTTCTTTAAAAAGTTTCATAGTATTCTTTTGCTCTGGACAGCTATCACAGTCCTCCCATGACTTTTCCTATGTCAGTAAGGACCATCAGACACATCCAGAGGATGTGCAGTTCAGAGCATCCACTTTAGGTGCTTTGAGATGTCCGGCAGATGATCTGTACCTTATCCTTTTTAGTCTTCGAAAACAAATCTTTCTATTAAAGGGTTCTGCCAAGAATGTCTGAAGTTTTGAAGAGGATTTTTTGTGTCAGCTTTGTGCCACTCTACCATGAAGATCACTTTGCTCTCTCTAAGGGTATGCTCTATGTTTCATTTTTCTTTTGCATGTGTAAGAGGAAACCTGAACCAAATGGTTGAAGCTTCTGAAGAACAACTCTAAACAATATGACTGGATTCAGTCTTTTTCTGTAATTCTACTTTAGAATCAACCTTACTTTGTATTAAATAATAAAATAAATTTTGTGGGTTTTTGTTCTCTATGGTTAAGGTTTTAAAAATACATCCAAATGAAACTTCTCCCTTCTTGTCCTTGTAAGATGTACCAAGTTGGAAGCAGAAAATTGAGGTTATGGTGGCAGCTTCATATTTCAGATCTTTCTTGTTAGAACTTGGTATTACACCAAGCCTCTGGGGCTTGTTCTTGGTTCAGTTTGTTTTGTTTTGATTTTGGTTTTGTTTATGTTTTTTACACTTGCTACCTAGATCAGAAAATGCAAAGATAAAAATTTTGGAAATTTTTATTTAATTCTGTAAACAGCAAAGGTTTGTCACATATAGTAATTTGTAAGCTTTATTTCAAGTATTCTGTGGATGTTTTGTGTAGGGTGAAATACAATGGCAGGCTATCTTCTTCTGATGCAACGTGGAAATTCATATTTAGTGGTCTTAACAGAGCCACTGGTATTTCCATTTGATTTCTGCAGCCCATAAAAAGAAGCTGACCTCATTCCCTGTTCATCTTCAAGGCAGTGTCTTTCTTGCACTCTGAATTGCTGAAATGACTGTTACAGGGATGCTTCAAGGGCACAGGGTAGAGCAAGGGAGAGAGGTTGGATACTTTTTCACTAAGGACAAGGATTAGGTGAGAGTTTCAGCAAAAAGAGAGTTGAAGATGTCTCACATCCTGTGATTAGGTTAATGGACCTCACTAGCAGCTTAAGAAGGACTTAGAGAAATAATATAAATATTCATTTTGTCATATGGGACCTCTTCATGGGAGTGTCAGAGCAGTCCTGTGTATTTGATTTGAAGCATCAACAGCTCACTTCTATATATCACCTGTTCAGGAGTGTGAGAGATCTCACATTTATACAGTGTACCAGGATGAGAGAAATGGACAAAGATGAGGTTTGAACTGTATTCTCAGAATACATGTAGTCCACATAAAAGTATTTCTAATTGGATTATGTATGTACTTACATATTTTGTGTCCAAACATCTTTTTATTCCTTGCATTTGTCATGGGGATAAATATAACACAGAGAAAAATATCTTCAGTCTATTGGCTTAGACACAAGGTTGCAGAGGTAACAGAGCAAGTGTGCTGTAATGCTGAGTTGAACATTATAACTTTTACCTGGTTAAATTTATTTCTAGGTGGTGATTATGATGGTGATTGTGGACTAATATGTGTTAAAAAATCAGAATGCTCCAGAGAGTGAGAATAAATTTGAGTTTCCAGGATGAGTGAATTTTTTTCCCCCAGGAATTAGTGAAGATTGCCATAGATTGCAGAAGATTGCAGTTTATGTAGAAGTAGTTTCTTAATTGCTCATATATAAGTTGTGTAGTGGGGCATATAATGCTAACATGTGTTCCAAGAGTTCTTGAAGTTTTTGGTTGCTAATAAATGTCATAATAAGGAAATACCCAAGATGATTAATGAAGTAAAATCTGTGGTGACTAATCTTTATCTAAATAATTAAACAGTTGTTTTAGTCTGATCTTGGAACAGAACAGATGTACACCTTGGTAATGCAAATCTTCATGTGTATTCTTCCTCTTCTTTTAGCTGAGAAAATAACTAATGTCAGCTGAAAAGGGCATCAGTCTCTTTGTGGTCAATGAATCCCCAAACTCTATAATATCCAGATGGTTTTGAGAGTTATTCTTACTGTGGAGCTGCAAAGGGGGCTGAAATCCCCCCCTATTCTTACTGTGGAGCTGAAATCCATTATCTGCGTGATTGTTTTCAAAACAGCAGCAAAACTTCATAAGGAATATTTGGCAATGCATAAAATGCCAAAATGGAAGTATTTGCATATGGACAGTAAAACCTTAGTTGTATTTATTAATGCTAATTTTAACATGGGTAGAGATCACTTTGCTTTCAAACTAACGGAACCTATTTGCTTCTAGTTAATTACCCAGTATATATGCTGCATCCTGTAGGAAGATAAGAAAGAGATAGGTTATCACTTAGTCTTAGGCCATGAGATCACAGCATAATTCAAGAGAAGGGACCTCAAAGTCCACTCCTGCTCAAAGCATGATCTGGTCTGAAGTCAGACTGAATTGTATAGAGCTTTATCTAGTCTTGTCTTGAAACCTCCAAGAGGAAGGGCTGCACAGCCTCTCTGAGCAACCTGCTCCCCGCCTGACTGCCCCTAAGGGTGAAATTTTTATCCTTAATCTGAACCTTTTGTTTCATGCTACAACCCTTGTCTCTTGTTCTGATCCCATGAAGATCTTGGCTCCATCTTCTTGTCAACCTCCCTGTAGGCACCGGCAGGCTGCTGTTAAATTCCACCCCCTCCAAGTGTTTTGTAGATTAAGAAAGCTCTGGTTTTCTCAGTCTCTCATTGAAGGGCAAGCACTTAGCCTCAGGCATCGTGGGGGCTCTCTGCTGAACTCCCTCCAGTTTGTCCATGTCTTTCTAGAACTGGTCACAGTTAGATGAAGTCTAGTGAGTGTTGTGTGGGGGATTAAGGGAGGATGAATTCTTCTCTTGATCTGCTGGCTGTGTGCCTACTAGCACAGCCCAAGAGGCTGCTGGCTGTCCCTCTGTCTGGGACACAGATCTGGCACATGCTCAGCTGCCCACTAGGGCAGTTTCTGCAGTACTTCTTCCCAGCCTGTCCCTCCCCATCCTGGGCTGCCGCAGGGGGCTTTCCTTTGTAGGGCAGCACTTGGCTTTTCTCCTTGCTGAATTTCTCACAGTTCTTTTCAGCACATTTCTCTAGCCTGCCTTCATCTCTCTGAAAGACAGCTCTGCCTTCCAGCATATCAAGTAGCCCCTCTCCGTTAGGTGTTGATCTGCAAACTGGTTGAGCATGCACTCCGCTGTCACCTCCAAGATAGTGATAAAAACTCCAAGCAGGACAATCCCCAGGCTAGAACTCTGCAGTACTCCACTCCTTGCTCGCCAGAATCTTGGACCCTGCTATGCAGGGTCGTGCAATAGCATGGTCAGTACAGCCATGGCTGCCTCCCACTGTCCCATCCCAGGCGGCTCTTCCCTGTCAGTGAGCTGCAGGTGCTGGCAAGCATCGCCCTGGGCCTGCAAGCATTGCCTGGTACCTCTGGCACAAAGGTGTCCCTGGCACCTTCAGTAATCCTGACTGCTTGTGTGTCCTGCCATGAAGTGCTTTCAGCAGACGTCAGGGAATCTCGGAAATTGTATAATGAAAATTTTCAATCATATCCCTTGAATTACTAAAACATTTTAGGAAGTTCGTTTGTCAGTTTTTAAGACAGGAAGATATTAAGGAATTAAATGAAATTTTATTTATAATTCTGTAATAAATCTCCACAGATATTAATATTTTCCTGTTCAATATCTGCTTTTGAATGCTGTGTGATAATCAACCCTTTGCAATTTTTGTCTTAAGAATTGTGAAGGTGGGAATGATGGAAAGCTACTTTCCATGACTGAATGCTACTACTAGTGCTCCTACAATATACAAGAAGTTTTTTTATGATATGATTGTATCAATTATGACAGTCTGATGTTCTGTGTAAAGAAATTTATTTCATAAGGTATTCATTTAAATGCAAGTAACAGCAAGGAATAGAGAATCATTTATAAATTTAACTTTCCTCTGAAAATGAAAAATGAAAGGGAATTTCATTCAGTGGTATAGTTTAGTTCTGAAGCACTGCTTTTAGATTTTTATTTCATTGAGGCAAATTATATTAGTCCATAGTCATTACTGACAGGTTGAAATTCTGTGGAGACCTGGGTATGGATTGTTGGTATGAGAAGCAGAGTGCAGGTGGACTGAGCAGGTGGACTAAGCAGATCAGGTATACTGCTTCAGGAATCTTGTTCCAGAAAGTATTCTAGCTTGAGATCCTAATTCACTCCATTTTTTTAAACTTTGGGGAGTATAATACATCAATTCCTGCCTCAATTTTAGCAGTCAAATTAATGTTTTCCCTATGTAAACAGTCTTAATAAATTACAGATGCCAACCAAATATTGATTCTGTAAAGAATGAATTTCAAATTAATTTTTGTTGTCCATAAGAAGAGCTTTATGAAAAGGCTTAAAAATCCAAAATGTATTAGCACTGATAACTAGCATCTCAAATAATAAATTGAACCTTGTGATAATGTAATTGTATATTTGAGGGTGGCAGTAATATACATTGGAGAGAAATGGTATGATCCCAACTACATTTCTCTTCAGAATCTCTTAAAACTTAGTATTAGTCATCATTTCAGAGGTTGTCACCATATTCTCTTGTTAACGTTGTAGCTCTTAATAACATTCTGAATAACTGTTGGATTCAATGCTGTTGCTAATTTTAATAGGAATTGTTATTGCTGGCTAATAAATGCTTCATGTTTGGAAATCTGCTTTTTTTGCTGATCTTTTCATTAAGTGAAAGGCTGCTTAAAGGAGGTTCTGAAGAGCATCAGTTTTTCATGGGGTGATAGTTACATTATTAGTCTTGCTGAATTAGATAATTAAGGGGACAAGCATTTAAATAGTTTTCAAGATTCTTGGATGAGTATATATATTGCAGGAAAACAACAGCTGCAGTTAAAGGCTGTAGAAGATTTCTAGAAAGCAATTGACTTGATTTTATAAGAACATGTTTCACACAATACAGTGGGTTTTGTAGTATCTTCTGTTTCAGTACCAGCAGGACTTTGTAGCTTGCCACAAATGAATCTCTATGTAAGTTGATAGGGTGCAAGTTTAGTATTTGGTTTTTCCTGGGTATGAGGGTGCTTTGACTTTTGGGCTTTTGGTCTTTTTTGAGAGAGAAACATTAAAGAGATCAAGCTGATAACAAGCCAGACTTGTTGCATGACACTGTTTTATGTGCTAAATTGTTCCTACAGGTTGAGTATTGACTAAATTTGCCCTTCAAAAATATGCACTCTTTGTTAATATGTTGTTTACAATGTGCTGATGTTCCCACAAAGCTCACTGGAGCAGAGCAAATTGTCCCATTGCATTAGTACAGGATTCTGTCTTTGAATAATTTTATTTCATGTCAAATAGCTTTTTAGTTCTACATCATCAATATAACAGTATTTACTGTTTTGTAAAACAAGTTGTTGCTGTTTTCCATTAGTCATCTTTCTGCCTTGTTGAATCACTCCAGTATTTTTCTGCTCTCTCAAACCATTCACATTCTCCCAAAGATTTTGCAACTAAATGTAACAATTTGCCTTTATGTTCAGTTTTTACTCTTTTTTAGCTATCATGGATAAGTGGAATCATACAGGGGAAGTTGATTCAGGATTCCAGCTGAATACAATTTCTGTCTTTATGTAGAGAGGAGTAAGCACTTTTTCTCTCTATTTACTCTGCTCAGAACAGGAGAAATTTGCATTTTTTGGTATTGTTACGTGTCATAGAGGAGCTGTGGACAAACATGTGTTGCTCCACATGTGTGGCCAGCACACTTTTAACAGGTAGTGCTGTGCCTTGCAATGACTTTTGGCCTGGTCAGTGTCTTTGCTCCTTAGATGATGGTTTGTGGCATTGATACATTAATATCCTAAGGAGGAGAACAAGCTCATCTGCTCTACATGGAGCAACGTGCTTAAAGCTAAGAATATGTTTAGATCAAATGAATAGTTATGAGTTTGTTCTGTTGCTGGGCAGAGTTATTTGTGTAAAGAGACATTTTCTGCTCTTGTGTCTATCCGGTGGTGCTGTAGGAAAATACGATTCCCAGTGTAATGAATATATTTTACCACTAGATGGTATTGTTATATGACATTAAGTATTTGCTTTGTGCCAGGGGATGCTGAAGGCAAGAGGACCTTTAATGGCTGTTAGTCATGTGGGAGGGTGCCAATGGTGGCTTCTGAGTGAAGGGCAGATGGCCCCAGGAATACAGCTTAGCAGTTAATTAAACTATAATTTAGGATTTTTTTCCATCCTGTAGCTTGTAGGCGTGTTTGAATAATGCAAGTCTTTGTGAGTGAGTAAGCTCAGTGCGTGTGCTGACAAAACACTGGAAACTGGGGAATGTCTTCAGTTGCTGTCGTGGTTTTCCATGATATTTTAAATCTTGTCTCCACTAAGAATTTGATTTTCATCAAACATGTATCTGCTTGACAAAGGGCATTTTTGCAGGAACTACTGAAAAGGAAGGGGAAGTAACCTGTATGATCAGGAACACGAGAAGACATGACTTTTAGCCAGAGTGAGGCAGTGATACTCATGTGCTTACTCATCGACTTCTTAAAAATCCAGGAAGGAAGTGATGTGTAATGTATTCAAGCATTTAGCCAAATTATTATGCATCCAATTTCTTAAAGAAAAAGATAACAAGAATTTGCAGCTGTTAATTGTTTGTGTTCTTAGGATGCTTTGTTCTTTGAAGTACCAAGAAAGTCTGCATGAACTGTTTTATCTTGCTGTTGTGTGAAAGGCATTATTCACTTAGCTCGGGACAGGGAAGCAGCTCTGAACACAGCAGTTCTGAGCAAAGCAGGCTGCTGGTTTAATTTGAAAAACTCTGCATAAAATAAAAATGGAGAAACATTTTGTATTTTTATAATAATGAATTTGACACTTTCTTACAGCTTTGTTTTCTTAAAATTTTTGAGAGAAAGGATTTTATACTTCAGCTGATTTGGAGTTTAAATTGCTTTTTCATGGCAGGCTTTGTTCGAAAATCTGCTGAGTTCGTGTTTGAATCACAGATAGATGTATTGCAGGATCTCAGTGCTGTGACTGCCATTTACATTGTTCTCATGTTGTTGCTGTGGCAGTGCTATGCTGCTGCAGCCATAGACCAACCCCTATTTTCTTGGGAATTGTATGAATCCACAAGAAAATAAGGTACTTGCCCCAGAGTTCATATTAGTTCATGTATTTAGAAATAGCTTTCTGTACAGAAAAGTGGCAGTGAACAGCTTATTTTTCAGTCATGCTGAGCTTTCATGGAGTCCTCCCCAGTCACCAGCAGTTCACACCAATTTCAGAGAGACACAGGCACAGAATTCAGTGCTGTATGGATAAGGTGGAGTTCCTGATGCTTGTTTCTCAGTGATGCTCTCTGTTCTTATTAGACTGGAAGGTGTAGCATGTTTGCAGTGTAGGCAAAACCAAAGCCTGGCTTTTGTGAGTGCCTCTGTGGGTGGGTGGCAGCAGGCTGGGGAGCAGCCATCCACAGCAGGTAGTTGGTCTTTCTGCCTTGCTGGCACACGGTGCTGCCTTGAAGGTGCATCTGCCGTCGGGTCAGGCAGGTGAGCCCCCGGCGCTTGTCCGTGTCACACCAGCTCTGCTGATGGATCACTGCAGGCTTCCTCTGCACCAGCCAGCTCTGCTCTTGAGAAGGGCCTCCAGGATGCTCGGAGAGACAAAATCACCTCTTGTGTTACAGGCAGAGTAAACAATGATTTAAATGACCAGCTTCCCAGCAGGGATACACCGCTCCAGTTCTTATCCCAAGGGAAGACCTGGCAGAGGACATTTGATACCAAACTGAGAGTGATTACCAGGTTAAGGTGACCTGCAGATAGCAAAGTCCAAAACAGAAGTGTTGCATCATGCAATGTTGCCAACCAGTCAGACAACCAAGAGAAATATACTTCATATTAAAAGTCATCAATATTTTAAAAGAACATGAAAGCTACTTCTACTGTCATGATACTAATTTCCTATATTAGTTTCTTCTTGCATTTTCTTCCTTGTATAGTGGAAGGAATCCACTGAATGAATTTTGCTGCTTCTTTTTCCCTGGATTTCATTTTCCTTCTTGTCTCAGTTAGCTTCATGACGCTGTTTAAAAACATTTGAGAGGAAAGATGAAATCTACCTTTTTTCTTCCTTCTGTGTTTTGCCAACTTCTGAGATTAGCTGCTGTGTATTTTCTGCAACAGTTTTCTTGTATGAGCCTTTGGAAACTGGTGAAGAAGTTCCATTTTCAGTGAGGGAATCCACTGTTAGAGATTTTCTTCCACTGATAATATCAGAGGTAATTGTATTTGGGGAGGAATGTCTGATCAAAGCCTGTAGCTCTTTATGCATATGTATTTGTTTAAATTTCTTTAAATGAATGACTTTTGGATTGAAATTTTTTTAACTTTGTGTCACTGACAAGAAACAGATAAACAGGTAAATTTAAACCAAAATAATAGCTAATGTAGTAAGTGGTCACGCTTGTGATAAATATGTTACTGTTCAGTTCTACAAAAAGGCTTTCAGGCATAGAGTCATTTCCATTGTATTGCAAAAAGGCCCAAAACAAAATGGAATAAAATAAAACCCGCTCAGACAAACCTTTCTTTTCCCCTTCTAAATTAGGTTAGTGCCCCGGTTTTGGCCCAGGAGAGAATTAATATTTTGAAGTAGCTGTGAGGGAGCCTGATGCCGTGTGTGCATGGCCAACCCTAATAATGTTATTGAACCATCTCACTCATGTCATCGCCAGGGGTGGGGGAAAGGGACTCTCACTTATGAGAAGAAGGGAGTTCCATTGCTGTTTCCAGTAAATTGCTCTTACCTCAGCCTGTGATCTTTGCCTTTTGTGCTTCCAGCTGGAGGAGGAGGAGAAGCAGGTATGGTGTGGATTTTTTCTAGTGGGACTATTAAAATGGAGAACACCATTTCTTAACCACAACAGTTAGACAAACCACTTGTTCATGGTAAACATGAAGCCTACAAATCCCATGATCTAGGAACATTCAGCACAGAATTTCTTACTTTGCAGTAAAGGGAAGTGTTTTAATATCAAACTATACCAAATTAGGCAACAGTGTAATTCCCATATCAGTAATATTATTTTTAAGAGATATATCCCAGGCCTATGCAGTCCTGGTCATAATTAGTTAGACCTTCAGTGATGTGTAGGGAGTTTACCAAAGGCAATAAGAGAAAAATTCAGCAATTTCAGTGACTTTCTGTTTGCCCTTATTAAATAAGGCTGGAAAGCACATTGTAACTGAAGAGAAGGAAAGCATCTCTTCCTTATTTTTCAGTATTTGTTGGAAAATGATGGAGAAAAATTTCAAGAAGGACAGCAATTGTTACAAAAGATTCCATTTTGTGGAAGGGAAAACTCACTTGTAGCTAGTCTGTCCTACAGAAGCAATTAGGACTCTGACACAGAGTTCTTGGGTATGCTTAATATCAGATTTCTGCTTTATCACACTCTGATGGTGGTGGTAAGCTGTGCATTTACAAAATTTAAATTAAAACTATTAGTAATGATTGAAATAATCCTTCATCTAAAAAATCAGATTGACTGATGGAAAGACCACAGATACTTCCTCTGACTATGAGCTTGATTCAAACCTTGCATTTGCTGTTAGTATTCCATAGCTCTTTTGCTCAACCTGTCAAAAAGGACAGGTTTTTCCTCTAGTACACTGAAGTGTACTGTGTATTTCCTCTGCAATTTTAGCTACTGTGTCATTATAGTGATATCAACAGCCTTGATTTGTATTCCTTTAGCAATACTACCTAACTTCTTGTTTACTTTCTTTACTACAACTGGATACTTGGCTAAAGGCTTTAAAGGATTTTTCTGTAATAACTTCCAATCTCTTTTTATGCTGCAGAATCTTTCTTTTAGCTGATAGTCTGTCAGTTTGGTTCTTTGTTTCAGGGCTTGTCAGTCTGCATTCATCTACATTTGCTTTTGGCAAGACCAGGGTCTTTAATGGTAGAAATCTTTTCCTCTTCAGTTGCAGTTTCCATATGATATGTTGTGGCTCCTCATCTAACAGCACTTACAGACTTTGAAATCTTCCCCTTTAACACTGTTGTTTGGGTCTTTAGGCAGGAGAAAAAGACAAAAAAAATTAAAGGTGGGAGAGAATAAGGCATTCAGGGACACATCTCTGACTTTTGCAGCATCTTTTTGCTGTATTCTTGTTAACCTGTTTATGCCCAAAATTTGACCAAAAACCTTAAAACTAATAGAACCTTCTGGATGAAAATATGCACTTTGTCCAGTATATTATCCAAGCCTTGTCTTGAGCAAAGCACATCTCAGGTGTAAGTCTTTGGTCCTAATTCAACATCATGTGTAAATCCCTTCCTGAATGCTGAAAAATGTTTAACATTTCTTGAATTCTGAGGAGTGAATGAACTTGGTTAAAAACATTACCTAGGGGGTTCTTTTGATGTGTTGTTTGAAGCCTGTTTCATTTCCTAACAGAGAGATGCTGCAACTGCTCCAGGTGTGAGGCATTGGATTCTCTGATCCTTGACCCTTCCTCTTTTGGCTACAGTGAGGTTTTGGGGGTATTATAGCTGAGTGGGAGGCAGAAGGCAATAGGTTAGGGAGCTGAACACCTCTGATTGTCTGAGGAGATACCAGTGCTTGCTAGGGTTCTCTAAAGCTTGCTTTGTGGATGCAGCTCAGAGACAGGCTAAAGAATAATACAAAAAACTCAGGTTAATTTCTCACTGTTTGGAGGTGTTATCTTTCCTAACCCAAGGTTAAAAAAGTTTATGGAATGAATGACATGTCCAGCATTAAGGGTGAGACAATAATTAACCTTAGTTTCTGGGCAGGTATTTTAGACACTTTAATGTTTAAAGGTATTTCAAAGAATGGGCATAAATTATGAAAGGTCTCTTGCTAAAATATATTTCCACTAGAATCTTTTACAGCACTTCTGATTTCTGCCCTTTGGCCTCCTTCCAGTTCAGTGCATATCCTAGTCCAGTACCAAGGAAAGGTTCACACTGTTCCATCAAACTTTTGTCAAATGGTTCTTCAGATAAAATGTAACTGACATTTTTTTCCTCAGTCTCTTTTTTCACCCTGTCAGAACAGTCAGAGCATTGATCAAACCATCGAGCCAGTGGTGTGGAAACACGCCATGCTGGTATTTTTGGCATGGCCTAGAACATCCTTTTCTAGGGAGACACGTGGAAAGGTGTAGTGAGTTGACCCTGGCTGGATGCCAGACTGAAGACCAAAGGCTCTCTATCACTCCCCTCTGCAGCTGGACAGGGGAGAGAGAAAATATAACAAAGGGTTCCTGAGTTGAGATAGGGACACAGAGAGATCACTCACCAAATACAATTACAGGCAAAACAGGCTCTAATTAAAGATATTAATTGAATCTATTACTAACAAAATCAGAGCAGTATAATGAGAAGCAAAATAAGACCTTAAAAACACCTTTGCCCCACCCCTCCCTCCTTCTCAGCTCCAGCAGTGCAGGGAGACAGGGAATGGTGTTTATGGTCAGTTCATTACACATTATTTCTCCTACTGCTCCAACTGGGGAGGAGTTGTCCCCCTGCTCCACTGTGGTGTCCTTCCCACAGGAGAGGGAGTCCATCCAATGTGAGTCCATCCAATGGCCTACAGTCCTCCACAGGCTGCTCCACTGAGGGTCAGTTCTTCATGGGGTGCAGTGCTTCAAGCTCCTGTATGGGTCCCCCACCAGGTCACAACTCCTACCAGGAAATCTGCTCCAGTGTGGGCTCTTCTCTCCATGGATCTGCAAGTCCTTGCCAGGAGCCTGCTCCAGACAGGCCTCCCATGGGGTCTCAGCCTCCTCTCAGGCATCCACCTGCTCTGGTATGGGTCTCCTCCATGGGCTGCAGGTGGATCTCTGAATCCTCATGGTCCTCCATGGGCTCCTGGGGCACAGCTGTGTCACCGTGGTTTGCACCACAGGCTGCAGGGGAATCTTAGCTCCCACACCTGGACCACCTCCTGCCCCTTCTTCTCCAGTGACCTTGGTGTCTGTAGAGCTGTTCATCTCCTGTGTTCTCACCCCACTCCTCTCTGGCTGCAATTACATGTGCAATAACCTTTTTCAAAATTCTTAAATCTGTTACCACAGAGGCATTACCACAATTTCTAAATGGCCAGCCTTGGCCAGCAGCACAGCCATCTTGGAGCTGCCTGAGATTGGCTCTGCTGGACATGGAGGAAACTTCTGGCAACTTCTCACAGAATCCACACCTGCAGCCCCCCCCACTACCAAAATCTGACCATAAAAACCTAATACAAATGTAGAGAATCCTTCACATCCCTTCCCAGGGAGATGGCAAGGACATTGAAGGGAGCTGCCTGCAAATGGGATCTCATGTTTCCAGCATGGCTGTTGAGCCAGCATGGAAGTCCAGTCACAAGCTGGGGCCTTTCCTCATGTTTATCTTCCCCCACCATGTACCTCACTGTTCACTTTAGATCATCTGCCAGATCACTTCCAGGGGAGAGCTGTTTTCATCGCTCCTCAGTGGGAGTGTTGAGCAGAGCGTGGGCAGTGCCCAATGCCATGTTACTGTATTCAGTGTTGCCACTTTGTGCTGGGCATCAGATAGACATTGTCCATTCTGTTTATTGTCCCACTGCCCAGTCTGATCTCCTGTGTGTCACTCTGTGGTGTCACAGGACCACATGGAAAGACTCCAGGGATTGTGGAGGTGGACATGCCAACAAATCTATGATGAATTCTTCTTTTTGACTCATGTCAACATTAGTTCAACCTTGGCATGTTTTCCACTGGGTGACTTTCCTTTGTCATAAAAAGATGCTTACTTCAACTCTCTCTTGCACTCACAATGCGTAACTTTATTTTTAAACTAGATTGGAAGATACTGTGTTATATGGTGGAAAGGCAAGGGGAGAGGGCAGTTGATAACCTTTTAGCAAACAAGAGAATCAGATAGAGAGGTTTTCTCAAAGTTTCTTGAGTCATGTTATCCATCCTGGCCCCAGACAGGATTAACTGAACCTAAAGTATCCTGGAACATGTTTGTACACCCTGTTTGTTCACAAAAACTTGCAGTGTTTGGGTTGGCCATCTTTCTTATGGTTTAACTAGCCTTTATCACAGGAAATATTGCTCATGACAACAAAAAGGGGAAGGCAAACAGCAGGGTGGCATTGGTAGCTTAGACTGGAATCTGAAACTTTCAGGCATGAGATTAGTGCCGGGTTACTTGCTTGATTGAAAAGTTATCCTGTTATTATGAAGAGAAGCCCAGAGGAGACCTGGTTGTGGCTGTAGTTGAATCAGCAGGAGAGTATCTGGGTTGTGGCAGCTGGAAGAACGGTGGGGTTCCCTTGGTGCCTGCATGCCACAGCCCTTCCAGGCACCCTGGGAATGAAGCTCTTTGCCTCAGTGTGGTCCCTGATATGCAACATGGCACTGCTACCACTCCAAACCCTTCAGGTGGTGGTGTGGAGCATGCTCTTTGTGCACCTGCCCTTCTCTCCCACCAGCCCCAGTTTTAGAAAATTAAAATGATACAGCTGTGTTATACCACCTTCCTTCTGCCCCTCTGTCTCCTGTGCTTTTCTAGGTCTTGAGGTGGGGTTCTCTAGCACAGCAAGTGAGGGACTGCCCACCTTTCCTTCGAGTGCCAGTGGTGTTTGTGTCTCCAAAGTTGCTAGCTGGATGGAGAAGTCCCGGGAAGTGTTACACAGATTTATGTAGCACTAAACTGCTGAATTTTTCAGGAAGGCAGGAGCTGGAGGATGAGGGTAAACAAGCTCTTCTCTTGTAGTCTGTGCTGTCAGTAAATTTTTTATAGAGTTGAGATTTATTCTAGTGTCAGCCTTGTGTGCTTCTGTATAGTGTGGGCAAGATGGAATAGCCTGTTTAAATAAAACTTTTGGCAGTGTGTAAAGCCACCCTTCTTTTTTTTAATCCTTAATGAATATTTTGTCACTTCATACTACTCTTTTATTGTTAGCCCCTTTCATGCTGTTCTTCATCAGCGTGATCCTGTGCATGTTAATTTTTCATAGAGGGAGAGAGTGGGAGACAAATATTTAGTCAGAACTCCCTTTGTTTGGCAATGTACAGAACCAATGTGTCAGTCAAGAGAGGGAAACATTTTAACTACCAGATCCTTGCTAGTTTTTTTTTTTTTAGGTCTGTTTTTTGCTAGAAGATTGATATTTTTTTTTCCAGAAGGCACCCAGAGAAAAGCCCATCCAGCCATTAAGGTGCCTGACACATTCCTTGGCACATGTGGTGGCACCCTCCCCCCACACCCAACAGCCTGGGCTGGAGGCAGCATCAGGGACTGCTGGGGAGGGAGGCAGAGCAAAATGTTAATGTGACGTCCCCTGGCCACCAAGCAGCAGTGTGTGGTTCCTTCCCACAGACAAAATGAGGCTGTGCAGGGAGTTTCTGTGAGCAGGCAATTGTAGAAGTGATTTCTTATAGTGTACAGCCCTGCTGCTGGTATACAAAGACAGGCTGTGTGGAAACAAGATGCTTAAGAATTATGGCAAGCCAGAGTGCAACAGAGAGCTTTTCTTAGACCTTGAAATAATACAGAGGAAAAGCAAAAAGCAGTCAGAACTGTCTGACTGAAGAACCTTCAAACAAGGAGGGATGTTTGTACATAACAAAGTCAATCTGCAATGTCAAATGCAACCAGAGATTTTGAAATATGTTGTAATGTACTGAGTAAAAATCCGAGATTTTGAAATATTTTCACTCTAAAGTAGGACTGCATAAGTGTAGACATTGTTTCTCAAGAGACTTGAAAATCATGGCATTTCTTTACGTTTATTTAAGATTCTCTGCAGAAAATTGCTGTAACAGAAGGTAATACATAGTCAAATGAAATTGGAATGCAGTAAGAAAAATAAAAAAACATTGAAAGTAGAAGGGCTTGGTATGTTAGTAAGAAAATCTATGTACAATACTACTAGAGGCAAATTTGATTTCCCTAGAAGAAGAATTTGGTTTTTTTTAAATACAAAAGAAAGAATAACTTTAAATTAAAATCAGTATTGTGCGAGGCAGAATTACAAACGGAAAACTGAGGGGATAAATCCTGATCTGTTGAAATCTAAAGAGAAAATCATTAGCATAACTAGCATTACAGTGATCTTTTAAATTATCCATAGGCTTCCATAAACTGAGTTATCAGACATGATGCTAATAATAAAAAGTGGCAAGCTCTGATTAAATTGTATTGGTGCTTTCTCTCAGCCCCACCTCCAGAAAATATCTAGTAGTAGTATTAGAATCAGCAAATGTAAACAATTTGTTTCCTTGTTTGTGTGATCAGAGGATAAGGTCTCATATTATGTGTGTGTTCAGTGTTTGTGTGCATATACAAAATAACCATTCCTTTTATATAACATTGATTTTTCTCACAGTTTTATAATGATCACAGCTTTTATCCCTGGCAAAAACCAGTCTGCCTTGCAGAGTCAGACAGAATAACTGTGTCAAATAAGATTTATTTCAAGGAATATAAATGCAACTGCCTTTACTCACACAAAAGTAAAGGCTTAAAGAAAAAAAGAAAAGAAGCTTTTGCAAACTCCTTGTGCTTGCTTTCTCGCTTGACCAGCTCCAAGCCAGCAAAAGACTCTCAGTGATTGAAGCAGCTGCTGAGGCTAAATGAAGTTTTTAGGTGAACACTTTAAATTGAAGCTGGCTAGGAGGTTCATGAAGTAATTTGAACTCTCAGTGTGTGCATGTGTAGAACATAGGTAATAGTATTTTCCCCATTATCAGCCTGAGTCTGTCTATGAGCCAGGGTCGATACAGGGGTACACCTGTTGTGACAGAATTATCCACAGCCACAACCACTTTGTGGCATCTTGTTCCAGTGTGCCCTTGTACATGGGCTACAGTCCCTTCAGAAATAAACCTGCTCCAGCATGACTGACCCATAGCTGGAGTCCCTCCAGGGTTGTACCTGCTCTGTCATGGGCTTATCTACAGCCACACTCTCTGATGTGCTCCAGCATGTCATACACAGCTACAGATGCTCCAAGGTGTACGTTCTCCAACACAGACTTCCCCTTGGACCACAGTCCCTTCAGAGGTGCACCTTCTGCAGCACAGGCATAGCCACGGGCACAGATACTTCGAGAGGTACCTGGTCTGGCATGGGCTTGACCACAGCCAGACTCTTTGGGATGTCCTGCTCCCATGTGGACTTAGCCATAAGTCACAGTCCCTTCAACTCGAGCTCTCACTGGAGTTTCAGCCTGTCCAGTACAGCAGCAGAGAAACAGCAGGGATGCCTTGATAGTCTGCCAGTGCATAGGAACTGCTGGGATGAAAATTCTCCCAGGCACTGTACAGTAAGGTCATAAGCAGTACAGCACTACGCAAAAAGCAGCTACTAACAAGCACTAGACTCGAATTTACAGTGAGGCAAGCAAGCCCCATTGCAAACACAGGAGTCTGCCATTTAGTAGATGAACAGCAATAACAGCCATAAATCCAATCTGGCACATTCCAATCAAATCTGCTGTTATCTTGAAACTTCTGAGCCTCATGTTGGTTGCCAAAAGGGGCTGTTGTGGTGTAAGCCCAACTGGCAGCTCAGCACCACCCAGCTGGTTGCTCTATCCCACTGTGGGATATAGGAGAGAATCAGAATGGTAGAAGTGAGAAAACTTGTGGGTTGAGATAAAGACAGTTTAATAGGTTAAGAAAAAGCCACACATGCAAGCAAAGCGAAACAAGGAATTCGTCCACCATTTCCCATGGGCAGGCAGGTGTTCAGTCACCTCTAGGTGAGCAGGGCTCTATCAAGCTTTACAGTTACTTGGAATGACAAATGCCATCACTCCAGGTGTCCTCCAATTTCCTCCTTGCCCCAGCTTCTACTGCTGAGCAGGACACCATATGGTATGGGATATGCCTTGAGTCAGTTTGGGTCTGCTGTCCCAGTTGTGTCCCCTAGCAACAACTCGTGCACCCCAGCCAACTTGCTGACAAGGCAGCAGGAGAGGCCCAAAGCTTTGATGCTGTGTCAGCGCTGTTCAGCAGGACCTAAAACATCCCTGTGTCACAATACTGTTTTCAGCACAGATCCAAAACACAGACCTGTACAAGCTACAAGGAGAAAAGTAACTCTATTCCAGCCAAATCCAGCACACATATGTATGTCTGGATTTTCTCACCTGTGTTCTCTAGATATCTTGGCACATTTTGAATACTTTGTAAATGTGTCTGGGATTTAGGGATATCTGTTAACTGTAGCTCAGATGCCCCTGCTCCAGCTGCTGCACATCAGCATTTCATAGTAGTCTCATCTGGGACTCTGGATGTAGGAATGATCATATTTGAAGCCTCTGAACATGTGTGCTCTGTGGTAGAGCCATATATTATAAGTTTGACACTTCTGAAAGGTCTTCCAGGTCTCTACTATCCATGCTGTTTATGCATGTACAAGGGTTCCGATCACTCTCTGAAGCCAAAAGCGTGTGCTTTACAGTGCACACACATTTTGGCCTCGTAAATTCTGTGCATGGAGGTTGATTTGGTTCCCATGGAGATCTCAGAATTTGTTGTCGAGTTTGAGGGTCATATTCAAGTATTGTACTTTTCAGGAATAAGAATGTGATTTTTTCAGGTTTGTCTTTAATTTAGTGGGGCATAACAATCCTGCTAGCTGGGCACTCTAGTTAAAAATGGAATTTTCAAATAAATTGTATTCAACATAGCTTGTACATTTATGTCTGTAACTGAATTATTCTTTCAGGTCAGCACCTTTCAGACACTTGATCCCCTTTTCTAACATAAAAATGACCTTCCTTTTATGGTAATAAAATATTTTTCTTTTCCCTTCTCGGCCTGCCCTAAGTGACATGTGATTTTCTTGACCTGGAAAGGAAACACTGAAATAAAAATATAATTCTATAATGAGTTAATGTGCTGTAGATTCATTACTATTTTTGCAGAAATTATTCTCACTTCATTAGCTTGGTCTCCCCTTACACCCATTTTTATAAGAATTACTATGAAGCCAGAATTTGATTAGTGCTACCTTTGTCAATTCAAGTTATTAATGATTAGTTAATTCTCTCAAGGAATCTATTTTTACTGTGTCAGTATTCATTTTAAGCCAGTGAATCTCATGTTTAAACATTTTTAGTACATACTTTTCAATTATGTAGTCACAGTAGAGTAAAAAAAACATTAAATACTTCCTTACAGGTGACTTGTGAAGCAGGAATGATTTATATCTGATTTTCACAGCTCTAAAAATAGTGCATAATGTTACACAGTGTATATGATGCAACTCAAGAGCAAAACTATTCTTATGTTCTAGTCTTAGCTTTGAATATCACTTCTGTAGAAGAACAGAAAGAAGTGACTTCTTACTTAAAAAGAAGCTCATTATTTCCTCGCTAGTTACGGATGCACAAAACTATTAAGGTGATTTTCTTGTTGATAGTCTAAGTCTCATCAACATTTTCTCAGCTCTTCATAGTGTTTGAAGAGACCTTTTTCTTCCAAAATATGCAGATAAGAATATCAGTTGTGTGTCTAGAATGACCTGACCTGGTACATAAAAATAAATGTACTATTCTAAAAATGACTGGAAATGTAGACATAAAGCAGTGGGTACAAGATGTAGGACAAAGTAAATGGGACAATTGCTGGTTGGGTTGTCTTTTTCTTACGTCCTTGTGGAACTACAGTAAGAATAAACAAGTAATGTGTGCTTTTTGGAAGTTTTAGACTGCCCTAGTTGCACTTTGTACACTGTACGTGGATGTTGGGAAGAGGGAAAAATAGAGTTCCCTAGAGAATGTGCGTGAGGATCTGCGCCAGGTCTCCAGGGAGTGTTTGCAGGGCTGTCAGAACAAACCGTGTGGTCTGCAGAGGGACTGTGCCTCGTGTCTGAGGGGAATACTTTCTTGCTGAGCCTTTTCAGTGCAGTGCAGAATTACCAGGAGAGTCTCATGAGGATGCTGTGCAGATGAGAGCAGCTGCAAGTGCCTGTGCTTGCCGCATTAGGGTAGCCATCCTGCCAGCCCTTTGAGAGAAGGGACGGTGGCATAGGAAGTATAATGATGTCTGCAAGAGCCTGTGGAAGACCCACTACCTCTTAGGCAGCCCGACTGAGTAAAATATGTGCAGACAGAGCTTATGATGCCTCAGAAACACCATCCTCTGCCCTTTCTCTGGTGTTGAAGTGTCACCAGAGCTGAAAGCTCCATCCAGGGCTCTCCACAGACACTGTTTAAGAATGCATAGCTCTTGAGCTCCCTCAGTTGGCTGTCTTTTTTTTTTTTTTAAAATCCCACAAAGACAAATTAAATAAATAATTAAGTGCATATTTTTAGTTGCTGACTTGCAGGATCAGATCATGAAAGATCGCATGTTGTTTCAGGAGATTGTCTGCTTGCTGCTGTTGTGAAAAATACTTGTTTTCCACCAGTGTTTCAGGGTTTCTCACATCCCTTCTAGAAGTTGTATGCTCACAATTCCACCTCCTACTTTTTCATGAGCTAGTACTCAGTATTAAGGTTATATTGCTAGGAAGATTTGCTGGTCTGGTGAGGAGTGACTTTGTAAGTGTTCTCCAGACGGAGCATCATTACTCCGTGGGCTGCTAGTATTTCCATTGCTTCCGGACTGTTGATGTCAGATTTTTGTACACACCAGCCAAATGAACACAATTCCCTTCTTGCCACAGTTGTACTCCAAGTTCTTATCTAATTTTCTGCACCTACATTTCTGAATTTTTTTTGCTATGCAGTGAATCCAGTATGAAATTTCTTTGATTTGGTCAAATTAAACACTAGTTTGTTAGCCTGCTAGATTCCCTGTACAAGTAGTACTTTTGGTGGAATAGTTGCTCTAGGATAGTGGTTATGTGTTTTTAAATTTTTGGGATTTTTGTAAATCCATTAACTACATCTAGGCAAACTTGCATTGTGTTGTCACTTTTTGACTGCATGGTGCTAAAAACACTGAAACTGGGTTGACTGTTTCTGAAGAGTGCTTCCATTACTTAACTGGGCTCTAGAGATTAGATATACTGAGTGGCAATTTCTCTTTCTTTTTCTTTCTTAATTCATTTCTGTTTCATGGTTAAATAGACTATGTACTATCGAATGAATTCAGATTTTCTAAGTATTCCCAATATGCTTTTTATCAATAGCTATGCTCTATAAAGTTATCACTGCTTTTTAACTGCTTCATCACTTCCTTCCTGGTTATTAGTTTGGATAAAATTGTTCCATGCTCAGGATTTTTCTTGATTCTGTCTCCTTTGTAATGGTCTTTAGTTTTTCCCCCTAATTATATTAAAAACAAACTTCTTCCCCTTTCTTAAGGATTAACTGATTTGATTTTAATTTTCTCTTTTCATTCCTCCTGTGGCTGTTTCACAACTGTGAAAATCATTGTATATAAATCACCAGTTCCCATTTCTAGCAAGGTTTCTTTTTATCCACAGACCTCCAATCAATCTCTCTGAAGCTGAACTGGCCTTCTTGTTGAGCTCTTATAGAATAAAATCCTGCCCCAACTGAATTCAGTGGGAGTTTTGTCATTCATGTCAATGACTTCAATGCTTCACTCACAGTTAACATACATTAGGTTTTAATTATAATGCCTTTTAGGCACCTCCAGCCTTCTTCCTGCTTTATGGCTTTTAATTACTTCCCAGAGAGCATGGTGTTTACTCCTCCTAATTCTGCTCAGCTTGGTTTTTTTTTTTCTGAAGTGTTTTTTTTTCTCATTGCTTGTCAGAACGCAGGAGAAGGATGACACCTTAGAAAAATAGAAATATAGCCAAGAGGGAATTAAAGTAAATGTGAAGCATTAATCGTTTTCAAAAGGCAAAATACCTATTAATTTTGATGGGCTTCATGGGAAACATGACTTCTGTGTGCAGTCTGGTGAAGGAAAGGAGTCTTGCAGTACACAATTATCACATCTCAAGCACAGAGTGGTAATGTGTTTAAGAATAAAGTAAGGAAAAAACCTAATTGCCTGTGACACACCTTGTGGTCCTATGATCAGGAATTTTTAAGATTTTTTTCCCTAGAGATTACACAGTAACAAATATTATTGACACTGCGTATTAGAGTAAGACATACTGAATTTATGGTCATCTGCTGTTTATCAATTTTTTTGATAACAATATCATGTGTACTGAAGTACTGTGGCTTTCTAGTCTTTATTGGCTTGCTTCTTTTTAACCTTCTGAATACTGATTAGACAATTTTGCTGACTGCATTCATATAAAATTGTCCCATGTCCAAAACATTCATGATCACATAAACTCTATTAATGAAATAAACCCAAATCACTCTGTTGTTTGTGGATTTTCTCATGGCTGGTGCACAGTTCTGAAGTTGCAGATTTATTAAGCTACTAAGAAAAAGAAAGATGATTTTCCATGTTCATCTGTGCATCTCATGATCATACATGGATTTTTTCTTACAAGGGACAATATCTGTTATTTACTTCAGGTTTGTGTAACACTTGAGGAACAAGGGCTGGTCTTACTGGTTTCTGTGTCGCTGTTTGTAGAACGGACACATAGAAAACCACTCTGACTCCAGTAGATTGATGGAAGATCCGCAGCTTTACTGATTCTTTGGAAGACTTTTATAACTTATATTGTGCACATGTCAGGTGTCATAACCTCATTGTCTCTGTGGGCTAAGCCCACCCCAAGGGGCAGAGCTGACACTCTGGCATGTAGCAGAAAAATGTTTACCTAACAGAAAAACTTCTATCTGAGAAAAACAAGTTGCAGGTGCAAAGGATTTAGAAAACAATGATATTGTTTAGGCTAGCATCTGTGAGAAAGAAAAGATTCTCACAAGCACTGGAGAGCTGAGATTTTTCAAGGCTAAAAGTTTCTCGGCACCGACAGTCTCTGTATGCTCTGACCTTCAAAGCTCCTCCCTCTTTACATGAGACAGTACTATGTTGGGTTGTGAAAAGGACAGTAGGAATGGTGCCTAATTTCTTTGAGCAAGATGTTCTACAAAGTAACAGAACTACTGGGAATAGCAGCTCTGTATCATTACTTACAGATTTTCAGCATGTCTTGGAAAATGTAACTGGTCAGTGCTGTCTGGGGAGAAGCTCTATGTGCATCTGCAGGCTGCTGAAGGCGAGGTCATCTTCCTGCACTATGTAAGTGCATGATTTTCTTTCATGGTGAAAGCACAGGAAGTGAAATACCACATCATTGATCACATGCTGAATATGTGAGACTAAAGTGCCAGTATGTTTCTTCAGGAACAGCATTAAATAAAATTCCTAAGAGCAGAGGAGAATATGTTTCCTGTAAATGTCTAAGCAGAAGTAATGGTATTGACCTGTAGTCAGATAATAAGTATAGCAGTCCAGTGTGGTGATGTCATTGTTAGAGAACTGATCAGTTTCAAAAGGTTTTGTCAGGATCAATCCCAAAGATTTGAGGTGCTATCTAAAATCAGCATATATTTTTCAGACTTCTGAATACAGCAAAGTAATTATTGAAAAAAGCATTCTTGTGAAAACAACTATCCTCTTTTAGAATTATTTTTTCTCTCAGAAATATTGCTGATGACTAGAGTCCCACTGTATGCAACCAATCCACTGTCATGCATATCCTGTCCCTGTCCTGGCTGCACAGAATAAGTTACTCTGGTCATTCAGTCGAAATATAATTTTGACAACAAAGAGCTTAGTAGTGGGCAGGGGAAGAGTGCATTCTCATTTGTTTCTTACCAAGGCTGGTGCTCCCAGGGTAATTAATTTTTTTAACAAAACAAATCCCCCTTTTGTTTATAGAATTAAGATTTTGACAATCTTGAGCCATCCATCAGTCACTGTGCGTCTTAAGTACTAAAACATCAATATCGATATTCTGAACTTCCTGCTTTCTCTCTGATGTCTTTTCTAATTGGTAACACTATCTGAGTCCTCTCAGTTGAAATCATTCAGAAATAAAAGCTAGAATTGGGTCATTGAAGAATTTGTAGGTAGTGTTAGTTTTCTGATAATTAAGTAACATCATTTCTTATTTCCCATAATGGAAACTTTACCTTTTTGTCCTTTTCTTCAAAATCTAGGAATGACAATCCTAATTTGCTTGAGGCCTTTTTCCTGGTGCTGAGACCCTTGCAAAGAAATTTGAGCAAAATATCATGGCAAATGGATTAATGTTAGCATTGTGGGAATTGATGCTGCCCTTTGAAAGAGGTCCAAACCTTTCCAGATGACAGAACAGGCTGCTACAAGCACTAGTCCTTTCACAGTTTTAGTGATAGTAGAGGTAGACAGACATTCTTGGAGTAGATACTTCTTCTGGTAATGGCAAAAGCATTTTATTGAGCAGTTGCCTTGTCCCTGCCTCTTACATTCTGTCTGGATTTTTTGCCATCCACACAAGAAGAGTAGTGAAGAGAAGCTTGGACTGTGCTGCTGTGACAGGAACTTACTGCTGCTCTGTGTTCCTTTGTGGAAAGGACATTCTTTTCTGTCGTGGTGCTCATGGAGAATGGGACTAAACCCCCAGAAATCTTGTTTGTTTTGAATGTGATGGGTTTTTCTGAAGTGTTTCTCATACAGCTTCTCTGTAATGGGCAAAAATTTCTTGCAAAGAAAAGAACCCCCCCAAAACAAAACACAGAAATAATCTTGAGCAACTAACTCAGCAAAACTCCATCCTGGCAGAAAATAGTAATGTACTTCCTATGTACTTAGCTGTAGTTAGTGCTGTTTGCTTTGGGAAAGCAATTCTGAGGCTTTGAAATGCCTATGCTTGCTTCTTCTGTGATTTTTCAGTTATCTGCTGTTGCTATGTGTGGTAAGGCAAGCTGCAGATCCATTGCCCTGAAAAGACATGTTGGGGCTTGGGAGAAATAGGAGAAAACTTAGAGCCTCTGAATGTTTTTCTTTGCTTTAAAGAAGTCATCTGTTCCTCCATCACCAGGTGGTGGGGGCTGAGTTCTCCATAGGGGAAACAAGGGTGAGATTCCAGAGTAGTAACTTGTTTTTCACAGGTTTTGTTTGAACTTTCTAGAGTTTAGGCTAACTGACTTCTTTGTTTCCTTCTCAGACCTGAGGATTTCAGAATACTTTCCAATTAATAGACTGGCTAGAAATAGTTTTTAAGAGTGGGGAAAAATCATTAATCAGTTGCAAAGAAGGAATTTGTTATATAGAGGTGAGATATGGTGGGTATAAACTCATTCTGTCATTAAGGCTAATCCCCTGTAATCACTGTGAATTATGACAATTATTACAACAAGTGTCTTGTTCAGGGGTTCACACAAGACCTGCCTCATAGAATCTGATGTTTAGAGAACATGTGCTGCACAGATAGTCACACATCATCCATAGCAAAGTGATTCCTACTGCTCCATGACAAATGTTAAGACAAGACAAAAGTAGTGAAGACTGAAAAGAGACAGCTACAATGTCACAGTAAAGCAAGTAAGAGAGATTGAGGGACATTTCCATGTCCTATGTCTCTGAGATGTCAAGGATTTATACAGCTACAACTCCCGAGTAATCTCAAGAGACAATCACATTGTCAAAGTCCAGTGATGCCCACTGATTCTTCTGGAGGAGAAGTTGAAATTCATTCTGATGTGAAACTGGAGAGTCGTTTGAAGGTTCAGTGAGACAGTAGTGTCCATGTACCGGATCCTTTCTTTCTTGCTTTACCAGTGGGGGCAAATTCCAATGCATCAGAAAAAAACCCAATGTAAATTAAGCTGTTTGTCAAAATGAGTCTGAAGCCTGAGTCACACAAGAGAAGGACCCAATTCCCTTGATGTGCAGTGTTTTAACTTATCACCATCTCTCTGCTAATATAGTATCCATCTTCATTAATGTGAGTTGTCTGTGGTTGAAAGCTGTCAGAATTACCTAGCAGCACAATTTCATTTGAGAAATTACTAATATCAACTCTTCATACTGTTGTTCCAAGTCTACATCTTTGTTAATGAAATGAGAAAAATTTGTTGGTATGGTCAGAACTGTTGTTTGTTTATTACTTGTTTGCAATTTTTCCTGAAGTTTGTGAAGCTATATGCACTAAATTCTGCTGGTATGAATGTATTTTCAAAAAATGACCTAGAAGAACATCTGGAAAGAGTCCTATTTACCATAATATCTTGGCCTGATGAGATGGGACACTACTGCCTATGTATAATTCCATATATTGCATGTTGTTTAACATAATCCTTGGTTCAGTATCCAATTTTTCTTTTACATGGCATCATAGTTTAGCAGTGGTATTCCCCAGTTTTGGGCTCCCACTGAGGCTGTCCAAACCATGTGCCTCCTGCTTGCTTCCCCTCCCCCTTCTCTTCTGGCCTGGAGACCAGAGTTGGAGGCATTAAAGGTGAAGATCAGGAGTTGGGATAAGAACAATTTACTGGAAACAGCAATGAGGCAAAAACCCAAACAGCAACAGCTGACAGAAGGTGCAAGAAAGAGGGGAACGATTCACACAGAAATCCCCCAGAAACAGACAATACCCGACCAACCCATCTGCCACGCTGTGTGGACCTGAAAGACAGCCCTTCTGCATGGAAGAGACCCCCTTACCCCCACCAGTGGCAATGGTTAAGTGGTCTAGAATAATCTCTGGGTCCTGGCCATACCCCCTCCTGGCTACTGCAAAAATTAACTCATTCCTGGCCAAAACCAGGACACATGGAGACAAAATAATATATTAAAATAAATTGGTTCTGTTTTATCCATTAGGATTCTGAAAAATTAATACATTGAGATTGATTTCTTGTAAAGCATACACTGGGGACATATTTAAAATTAAAATAGGCAGTTCTATGGGCAGATGCAGACCTCTGTATCTATTATCTTAGCAAAAACTAATAAATATCTTTCCCTTAGAAAAGACCAATTCTGTTCTCTTAGCAAAAAATTAGATTCTAAATGTGTATTCAGAATTTAGGATTTATTTCTGTTTAGCAAAAGAAGGTTTGAACCAAATCATAGAACCATAGAATGGAATCATTAAGGTTGGAAAAATCTCCCAGGATTGAGTCCAGCTTTTGGCCAATCAGCACTTTGTCAACTAGATCATAGCACTAAGTGTGATATCCAGTTGTTTCTTGTACACTACCAGGGATGGTTAGTCCAGCACTTCCCAGGACAGTTCATTCCAATGCTTAACAACCTTATCCTTGAAGAAATTCTTCCTCATGTCCAATCTGAAGCTCCCCTGGGGCCATTTCCTCCTGCCCCATCACTAGTTGCCTGGGAGAAGAGGCCAAGCCCCACCTCACCACAACCTCCTTTCAGGTAGTTGTGAAGAGCAATAAGGTCTCCCCTAAACCTCCCTTTCTCCAAGATAAGCGAACCCAGCCACTTCTTATAGGACTCACTCTCAAGACCCTTCACTAGCCTTGTTGCCCTTCGAACACACTCCAGCACCTCAACATCTTTCTTGAAGTGAGGTGCCCAGAACTGGATGCAGCACTTGAGGTGTGGCCTCACCAGCTCCAGTGAGGTGGGATCACGTTGTAGTGAGGTGGCAACTTTTTTCTGTGCTGTACTTAGAAATGACAGCTGAGATGATCAAAAATTAAAAGCAAGTGTTTGTTCAGGTCCTCAGATGATATTCTGTGTAGGAATAGGAGCTACACTGATGTAGGGCCTCCTATAAGATCTAGGAATAGCTATAATTAGTAAGACTAATTAATTATCAGTTCGGTTCCCTTTTCGGTAATGGGAGATAATCAGGTGTTTTGTGTGTGTTTTTTAGTGTTTGTGATCTTGTTTCTTGTCATATTAATGCCACTCTCTGGTAGGAAGCAAACATTAATTAGTGCATAATTTACAGTAGGTGAAGCAGAGGCTTGGGTGGTTAATCAATTTTGGCAGAGGATTTTATCTGGAGTTGTTTGTGGGATTTCCCAGTAGTGAATCTTAATGTAGTATATTTTTACTCTCATCTCAGTTGATGCTATATTAAAAGTGTCCATGAAGAATTATTTTGATATGTTTAGAATTCTGACCTAAGGTGCATGAGAGTGCAAAGAATTTTAAGGACAGTTAATGGCAAATTTATAGAGGACTTACTATTTTCTAGTTCCAGATGGATAAGTCATACACCTCAGTGATTTTATGGTCCCCAAAGAAACTGTGTTGCCTAGCATAGCAAAAAATTATTTAGGAAAATGTTTTGTTCCTGATTTTCCTGGATTACTTGGGATTTTCCTTGTCTTTCCCTCTAAAAGCACGATTCTACCATTAACCCATCAGTCATACTGACAATGTTGCTGCAGGAAAGATGGCCCCAGGTGCCACTGTTTCATCTATTGACACGAAAGAGGGGAGCTCCTGGTTTCCTGTTTGTGTGATGAGTCTCCCAGCCTGGTACAACCTGGGGCCCTGGTGGGCAGGTAGGCATGGACCAGCCACGTGCCCTGGCAGCAGGGGCAGCCAGGAGCCTCCTGGGCTGTGTAAGCAGAGCTACAGCCAGCAGATTAAGGGAAGGCATAATCTGCCTCTTCAGCTCTGCATCTAGATACTGCACTTGGTTTTGGGCAACACAGTGGAAGACACAGATGAACTGCAGTGATTTCAGCAGAACTCCAGGAAGCTGATGAGGGGCTGGAACATTTGTCCTGTGGGAAGATGGGGGAACTGGGGATGTTAAGCCTAGAAAAAAGATGACTTCAAGAGGACTTCACATAAGTCCTCCCTCACCCCATACCTAGGGGTTATCAACCAGGAGACAGACTCAGGCATTTCACACTGATGCAGGGTGGGAGGAAGAGGAAATACGTGACATAAGTTACAACATAAGGTGTTCAGACGGGATTTAAGGGATTTAAGGCTGTTCCTGTGAGAACCATCAGGCAGTGAAGCAGGTTGCCTAGACAGGCTGTGCAATCTCTGTCCTTCCCTACTCTCAGCAAAGTCACTGAAAGGCAGCCTGTGGCTTATTTGCTTTTCCACCTGTCAAACACTGCCCATGGCTTCTCTCCCCGAGAAATCCATAGGGCTGTTTCTTTTGCTTGGGGAGCAGAATGTCCCTATTTACCCAGAAGAAGTGCAAGGTGGAAATGGTTTCATTAGAGGGTGTTAAGTTTTATAGTTCCTTTATCACATGTGTCAGATTAATAGGAAGAAAGTGTCTTAAATGGTTGACTTTAATTAGAAGAATGGAGAAGTCTGCCAACAACAATAATCCAGTTTTGGTGACCAAATTTTTATGTCATTTAGAAGTTATTCCATTTATTCCTAATTAAGTTCTCATTTATAGAAGTGTAATCTATTTGGAAAAATACCGGTGCTGATGGTATGCTTTACAGAGCATGAATTATGTTGCAGAATATTAAAAATATTTTTTTTTCCTCTAGTCTTTCCCTTTTGCTATTATATTATGTAATGCTTTTAGCATCATTTGATACATCTGGTCATAAAATGTCACATTGCTCTTAGTTTTACCACTTAGTAAGTATTTGCATCTGTTACAAAGGCTCCTTTTTACAGTTGTTGTCTATATTGTTGCTGAGCTGAGACCTTGATCAGCATAAAGCTACAGAGATGCCAGTTAATGCTTTTGTCATCTCAAGGGCTGATTACTGTAATTCACTCTTTTATGGACTTTCAGCCCATACTGTTAGGAAATTGCAGCTGACTCATTATGCTGCCATGACGATTCTCTTCAAAATGAGATTATATGGATGTATTATTAAATTTAAAAACCACTGTTTGTAGAAAAATTCATATTAATTATTATATTAAATTGGAATAGGCTGCCCAGGGAAGTGTTTGAGTCACCATTCCCAGAGGCATTTAAAAGATGTAGGTGTGGCACTTAGGGATGAGGATTAGTGGTGGAGTTGGCAGTATTGGGTTAATGGTTGGACTTGATGGTCTTAAAGGTCTTTTCCAATCTAAATGAGTCTATGATTCTATGAATTTGGGAGATCTTAGGCCATTACCATTGTAAGCCTGTCATGTGAGTAATCATTTTGTAGTTTCTATAAATCATCCAATTTACTGAGCTGTCTTGAGGAAGTGTATTAATATTTGTGCATCATCAAGAGAGTAAATTATCCATGGATATTCTCCAAGCTGAATTTGTGTTGTTTTTCAATCAACATGGAAATGATTTGTGTTTACTTGAACATCTCACTTGCGGGTGTTTCTACTCCTGTTTTTAATTGGCAAGTGTATAACATGGGCTTGGATGCGTGTTCTTGGAAGCTAATTAATCACAGATACTGAAATTGACCACACAACAGTCTGGATTTCATGATAGTTTTGAACACCAACATTTCATAGAAGAAGTAAAAAATGTTGTTTTTATAATTTTTCTCAGCTATTTTAAATTTTGACAGAAAAAGCAGAAGTAATTTCCTTTTTATTAAATGGATTTCTTTTTCAGTATTACATAGGTGAGAAAATAACAGTTTTTAGCTTTCCTAAGCAGAGTAATCAGAGTGATTTTATCAATATGGGTAATAGTGCTAATCTGTTTATGCATGCCAGTCAGCCCTGTCTCATTAACAACCTTATGTTAGTAACGTCTTTTTCCCTCTAAGAGGAAGTCTGAACCTCTAAAAAGTAATTTTGAAAGGTTGGTTTCAAAGGAAAAGCAGTTTATGCCTTATATTACAAAGCCTAAATGAAGGCTTTCCATTCTAATAGAGTCTTGGGTACATAGTTTTTGGTCTACAGTAACACACAGACTTTGAAAAGGCTCAAAAAATTCACTCCAGTGAATCCATGGGTTCAAACATATTTCTGAGAATTCAGATTTTATCCTGGGATATACTATTTCATTTCAGTCTACTATGCCTACAGAAAGCATTTCCAATGCATTCTCTTGCTATTTGAAACGTGATATTCTTGAACAAAGAATGCACAGGCAGATGGTCTCCAGAACATGGGAGCTGGGACTTGGTTTGTGTTGAATAGCTATTATCTAGCCTTTTATTTTTTTCACCAGCCCCAGACTGCATAAAATGAGGAACCAACAGAAAATCTTAGCTGTTTATTAAGTCTGTTGCCTGCTGAAGAGAGAAGAAAAAAGTATAGGCGCTGGGCTTGTCATAAAATGAGACCTAGAGAAAGGGCCAAGGCTCAGATTCACACTCAGGTGCTGTTCAGGTTTCTCTCTGGGTTAAAGCTCTGAGACAAGCTAAAGGATTTTCTATGTAAGATACCAAAGTAGCCAAGAAGGACTCTAGAATATTTCCTTTTTGTAGTCAGATTTCTAGCCTTGTGATGAATTGCCTGGTTAAAATAAACATGTCCTATTTTGCAAAGCACTGTAAGAGTCTTCGTTAGTTTGGTGAGATGGAATATATTCTCTCTCCATGGGTAATTACTGTAAGTAAGCAGAATATATAGGCTTTTTCATCTGGATATATGTATATAATCACCTTGTGAGCTGCAGGGAGCTTGGAGCTGGGAAGCACTGCCTTGCTGAGCACCATGGGGCCGTGAGGCTGGGGTAGCTGACCTGGCTGCAGGGCAGAGCCAGCTCTGTTGCTGTTTGTCCTGCGAGAAGCTGGCAGCAGAGACAAACCCTGAAACACCTCAGTGAGAAAGTCAAAATAACTTACTTCAAACCAGATAATCCTCCCAACACAATAGAAGGATTTTCTTCTTTTTCTGTAAGATTTATTTAAAACTTACTGCAGAAAGCAAAAAGGCTCCTTGGGGGACCCTTTGCCTGTGTGGTTGGTACTTCAGCGATTGCCTGCATTTATATTTCTTGGCTGTAAATTCTTTAGGGTGGAGATCATATTGTTTACATTTAGTTGAGTGCTGCGTGCTTTTCCTAGAGTTTAATCATATCTGCAAGAAATCATCTCTTCACGAGGGAAACAACCTGTTTTTCAGCCAAGTTAATGTGGAATTTGGCTTATATAAGAGCGGTGGGATTTGAGCTGAGCACATCACGTTTTGGTGAATGTCAAGATTTATTATCATGTATTTATAGCACATATTATTAATTTCAGTTCCACGTCTGTCATTATCTCTTTTGAGAAGTTGGTGCCTTTTCATTTGCTTGTTTTGTAATTTCTAATTTAATAGTATTAGAAACCACGAGAGTTGAAATAGACAAGTTCCTATATGCCAACATCTTGGAAAAATGTTCTTTTTTTTTTTTTTTTCCATTTAGACAACAGTTAATAAGAGCAGAATTGAAATTAAAAGTTTCTGCACTATAAGGTTATTTTGCTGTACATTATAAACTTGGAAGGCATCAGCCTCAAGTCCTCAGTAAACCTATCATATTTTAAAGCATTTGTATCTGTTGATGTTCTATGAAAATTTTGGAAAAAAATGATATTGTACCAAATATCTGACATAATTTTATTTATTACTAAATATTTCTTAATTTTCTTCCTTTAGTCTATAAATGTAATATAAGAAAAGTGACTTTTTAGCTGAAGTACTGTGGTAGTTCTTTGTGAGAAAGTTTGGGGGACTTTTCCCACATGAAAAGTTTAGATACTATAGAATAAAAAATTACTGTATAGATACATGCGGGATAATAATTGTAGAACTAGTTGAAACTTGTCTCCTTAAACAGACAATTTGAAGGTCTATTCAAATAAACTCTTCTTTCAAGTAATATTTCCTCTGCTGGCTGACTTGCTAAGCTTCTTAAGCTCTCCTTCATTTCATTAGCCAGCGATGTGTGTTTCCAGTGACAAAAGCTGTGGGCTTGACTCCTGCTGACAGCAGCGGTGTATCAGGACACGCCGTTGTTGCTGCTTACATAAATGAGGCAGCTGCCAAGGATTGTGGCCATTAACCATTCTTTAGCATATCTGACTTTGTACTATTTAGTCTTGCTACAGCTCCTGTACTGCAGTGTATAGTGCTGAGTGAAGGAGGTGAGACTTTGCTTTGCTGTGCTGAATCCCACTGCTCTAAATATTGGGAAAAGTATTAGGGAATTACAGTGACAAAGGAGGTATGCTTGCAGCTGCATAACTGCCATAAAATTCCTCTTCAGTTTACACAGCATCAGTGGTGATGAGAAATCAGTTTTGTACTGATAAAGATGATGTTTCCCAGTGGGAAGAAGAGTTAGTGTAGTAGATAATGTGCAACTGCCCCTTGTTATGGAGATCCCAGCTGATGAGGGCTGGTTCTCTAAGCTGGGGGAGCAAATGTGGCCTGTTTTCTTTTCCACAGTCCTCTGTCTCACTAAGAGATTGTTCTTTCATCCTACTGATACAGAGTAATTTTTGTGCAGTCACTGGTGCCTTTGTAGATCTGATAGGAATCTGTGTTTCACTCAATGCTGAGATTAATTTAGAACATATTCAGACATCCAGAAAGGTGTAGCATGCAGTAGTGGGCTTCTAAAACAGAGGCACTTCCAGCATATGTTATATGGTACTGTTTGACAATATTCACCTATTAGTTCTGTGTGTGAGACTGCATTTTATTCTAAAACAATTGTTTTTCAATCCTTGTGAAAAAGTAGGTCACCTCTTAGGAACTGGCAAGAGCAGACAAGCTGGATCTCTCCTTATTCCCATATTGGAACACCATTCTTCAGGGAAAGGGTCTGATGTTTTCCACTTGAAGCTGTTGAATTTTGGGGTATGCAGGGCAGTATAGCTGCTTTTGCAGGTATATTAGGGGTAGAACATGATAGGAGCAATCCATGTTTCTGTGACAGGATGATTTATTTTATTTATTTTGGCTTGGATTTGGGCTAATAGTGCTGTTCTTGTACTATTCTGCTTATTGCAATATTATATTTTAATTGATATGAAGCACCTTGTTTTATAGTAAATAAAATTATTTTTTCTTCAATAATCTCCAAATATTCCTGTATCAAGCATATACAGCTTTGAAATATCTTCAGTTACTTAAACATATTTAATTGCTATTGAAGTATGAAATAAAAGCTACTAAAGTGTTTAAAAACTTTTTAGTGTTTTCTAATATGCCAAACTATAATTTGTACATTGGTGTCCTTGAAGCAATGTTTTTTTGCATCCATTTATCATAAAGTAGGATCTGCAGTTGAAGCATGGCAGCCTGAGAGCTGTGAATGTTGTTGGGCACAATAGATGAGGCAATGGGGGTAGTAGGCAGCTTGTAACTTTACTGAGGTTTTAATTTTTTTTTCCAGTACAAAAACCCCTCCATTGACATGTGAGAATGGGATTGTGATGAAGAGCTATTAATGAAAATGAACATAAAATACTCTTACTGCTAAAGTCCCAGTGCTACAGGGTAAGCTCTTTTTCTAGGACCAGCACTTCAGAAATTTCTCACATACCTTTTCTAAGATGATCCCAGTACTATCAGATCTATCTTTATTTTTCTGTTTTTAAAGTTGATTTTAAAAGATGTAGACAGGAGTATCTGTGAGACCATTCTTGGAGAAAATTACAAGCTAATATTTTGGGGTGTAGATTAGACATAATGTCAGAACCCCCTGTTAGGTTTTCTTTCTAGAAAAGACTGTGATGAATATTTGTGTCCCAGTTTTTTTATCTACAAGAAAGCATTTTGGAACACAGGAGGGTTAATTCTTCCATTGGCTTGCTTGGATTCATTAGTACTCTGTTTTTTAAAATAAGCACTAATAAAAAGTGACTTGTATATCAACTCTTCTAACTGTTCAGTAATTCATTGATTAGTCATATGACAGCTATCAAAACTTCATTTTCATCAAAACATTGGGAGGTCAAAGAGTTTCTGAGTTATTTGTTCATTATTAGCAGTTATACATAATTCATGATGATGTTTCTATAAATATCTTAAAATTGAATGAAGGCACTCAAAAGAAACAGGTTTTAAACAGAGCAATATAACACACTGTTGTTTGAACAGAGGAAAAATCCAAGACAAAGAAGACAGATAAGCCTTACCACGAACTTAATAAGACTTTGGATCAAACCCAGTGAGAGTTCTGAAGATGTTTCTGTAGAAATCACTCTGAATTATATTGTGAGTGTGGAATCACTCCCAGATTTTCATTGACTCTTCTGGGACTGGCAGCATCCAGAGATTTTATTTTGTTAGAAACACTTCTGGAATCGCAGCTATAGCTTGTGCATAATTTTTATGTCATTAAATGCCTCATAAATGTCTAGAGATCTAATGATTAGAAAAGTTCTGCCATCAAAACTAAAAACAGTTCAAAGTATTTGGTGGGAAAAGTCCATGAAAATTATAATCTTCTAAGTACTCACTGCACTTTGCTTCTGTGAAGCAAATAACTGTAATCCAATGGATAAAATAAATGTTCCAAGCATATACTGAAATATGCATGGAATATGCATGGTATGAGAAAATTTCAGGATTGCATTATATATTTGTAATTTTTCTTTCTAAGGAACTCATGTACTACTCATTTGGAAATCAGAATCTTATGGCTGGGGTCTTACCTTTGTATACCATGAAATCCTTAATTTGCCTTATCTTTCTGTGCAAGTATGAGGCTCATATGGAGGAACTTCTGATTTATTAGCAAAGTTGTCATCTGAGCAGAGGGTATAAGAATGGTCACAGTATATTGGTGGTATTTACTAAGTGGTTAGCTTATATTTAGCTGCCTTGTATAGAATAATAATTGTGTTCCAAGTACAGTTCTGACTGATCTTTAGTAATTTAAAGTTCCTTAAATTCTCTCAGCAGACTTAAATCTTTGGCCAAATATACCTTTGAAATTGGGTCATCTTAAGGGGAATGCCTGATTTCCCTGTTGTCTAACTACCCAGCTGTAAAACAGGATGAACATTTCCCTTCCATATGAGAAGAAGGGATATGAGAGCATACCATTATTTATGACAGTATTATGCTCAACTGAAGAATGATGGAATCAGACTAATCAACAAATTAGTAAGAACTATTCATTAAAGCTAAGTTCAAACATTTCAAACACATAATATCATGTGTGACTGCCACAGCTCTGCTCTCTGTGCCTTGTACTGAGCTACTGGATTTGGGTGGCTGTTTAAAATTCATGCATGAGCCTTTCTTTATATGAATTCAGCTTCACTGGGTCAGTTCAGCCTGGGCTTCCTTGGTGGGTGGAGACCTGTGGAACTGCAGACAGCAGGACAGAGGTCCTGCCTGCTTGGTAATACTCCTGCAGCTCTCAGCATCTGGGGTCTTTTTGGATCAGACGTGGTATCTTTGTGTCAGATAGACAGTGACAGTTTTCTTGCATGAGCTGATCTAACTGAACTCATATAAACTTTATATATCTACATGTCCTGTGACAGTGATTGCTGTATTAACTGTCCAAACATTGCTATTCATGTTTGTTTTTAACTTTGATTTCATCTTATACTTCTTAAGTAGCATTCATTATTTATTATGAAAAAACAATGGATGATAATTTCCCCTTTGCTTTTGCATGTTACTGCAAACCCACCATTCTTATATTTTGATGGTTATTTTTCATAAAATAATGCATTTAATTCCCACTTCCACTTTCTCTGGAGAGAACAAAATGTTCAGGAACTATACAGTACTGTCCTGTTAAGCTGCACAACTTTTTGACAAAACAGAGGAAAATGCAATTTTAATATTTCAGTAGCTGAAAGAACATAGTTCAAAGAGTGTAGGCAAACGATGAGAATGTGTTGACAGTGCATGAAATCTTTGATGTGGATTCCTTTATAAAAGAAAATGACTTTTTGGGGATGCAAAGGTGGCTATTAAAAACTCCAGTTATAAGCCCTCATAAGAAAATAAAGGAGTCCTTTTGGTTTTAGCATTGCTCCCCAGCTGAAAGAATGATTTCTGATCTTTGATGAACATCTTGTAGAACAAAGGACTGTAACAGAGGCTATTTTGATGCTGGTGGTCAGTACTGTGTTTTTCTGTTTATTTATTCACTCTATGTAGGAAATTTAAATAGAGTAATGGAAGGTTTTTTTAGAAGAAGGGAGTAGAATTCAGGAAACAGGACTGTCAAAAGTCATATTTACATGGTTGTATAATGTTTGTCAAAGAAAAAGAGAGTATTGCAACACTTTTCTGCGCCCCACTAAAGAATGGGTATCTGTAGAATGGAAGCAATGGACTCATTAGTTGCATGAACCTGAGGCACAAAGAAGGAATGAAAGTGTTCAGTTTGATTCCATCTTATAGACACAGTTCTGCTCAGGTTTAATTATTCTGTGTGCTGTAAGAACACGAGAAAATACTCTGCCTTGAAAAAGCTGAGACTAAGTCTTCTGCAATTCATGAGAGAGGAACAGAGGCACTGAAATCTGTCTGCTGCTCACTGAGGCCCTGGATGGGGTCTCCTTCGCTGCAGAGATCATGGCCTGTGTGGAACCTTCCTAGCAGGCTTTGAAGGGACAGTTAAGTGGCTTCCTGTCTTCTCAGCTAGTCATGCTGAGAAAACATGCTATATAGTAATGAGCAACTGTTTTCTGTAAGTAATCTTGAAAGTCCTCCTGTCATTTGGCTGGGGGTCATGGTAAAGAAGGAATCAAGTAAATACCCATCCCAATCAGATTGTTTCTGGCATTTAACTGTTGACAGATGTTTGTGCTTCCTTTCACAGACAGGGAAGTGCTCAAATAATGAGCTCTTCTTTACTAGAATAAATAGGCCAGATACTTGAAAGTGCTTTTATGAAAAACAAATACTTGTTATTAAAATAGCTGGAATATGATTACAGTCTTTGGCTTGAGTTTATATTTATGGCTGAGTTCCCTAGAGGGAAAACTCTGCTAAATGACTTTCTTATTCTCTAGGAACACCTCAGTAGAAATAAAAGTAAGACATGGGGATGGACAGGTGTCTTTAGAGGATCTGATTTTCTGTATTGAACTCATGACAAGCCTCTTTGAAATATGGTTGCACGCAAGATTTCACAGTGTAGCAGCCAACAAAATCCTGCCCCACCACTTCCAGCTCCAATCAGGAAATAACTGCCTGAGAAATAACCATGAATGTTAAGAAAGTGCTCCTGGGAAAACAGCATGGGTTTTGTTTTACTTACAGGTAGGTACCTACCAGGAGTGTTTAGGAATGGTACTGCAAGGGAAAGGGAGATATGTGAGGGAGAGTCTCTTTAAAATAGTAGAAGCTCTTGGTCCCCCCAAATTAACTGCAAATTTCTATAATTTAACTTGTGAAGATGCTATTTCCATCCTATAATAATTATTTTATTAGCACCTACTAGGTTCTTGCCCCTAAATGTTACTTTGCATCTCTAGGATATGGCTGATGGAAACACTGACAAATTTTTGCAGTGTCATACGTAGACAAGCATCAAGCAAGGTGTCGCTCAGGATGATGTCCTTGTTTGCTTGAGTTCTTTAGACAATGCTAGCCCGTCAGCAAACATCTCTCAACAAACACAAGAACTGCAGGGAACCCAGCTTCTGATGTTTCTGATGTTTCTAATGTTAAAAACAAGCACATATACCATTTTTATCTCTTGGAAATCTACTTTGCAGCAGACTTAATTTGCCTCTATAAGTGAGTTTGATTTTCTTTTCTTGGTTTCTCAAAAAATTTACAATGCACCACATTTGTATCATGACACAATTTGAAGGTTTTATATTGATGGTAGGTATATGATCCACCTTTGTTAACACCATATTTGAGTGTTTAAAAATTTTACTTTATACTGTGATTTCTTGTCTTACTATGCCTTCCAGTTCTATGGGTGTGGTCTCGATATAAGAAGACTGACTGGGTCCCCTAGGGTCCTGAAGGAAACCAGTAGAATTTTAAAAAAATGATTCTTATAAATTTGGAACTGTTGGCCTAATCACTGGACTCCCTTTTCTTACAGTCTGATATCCTTGATGCTCAAGACAAAGGAAACATGGCTGTTCCAGACTACTGTGCTGTACTGAAATTAACTTACATGGAAGGATTCATAATATGCATTGCAAATGATTTCAGTATCTCTTGTTCACAAGTGTGCAAATACTTTTGCTTTTGATAAAAGACTTCAGAGACACAAATGCAGAAGTGTTTCTTTTTAAGCACGCAAACAAACACCAGTTATCCGGTACTTCTGAAAATACTTAAATATTGAATTATTTGAAGGAAAAGGACATTTCAGGATCTGAGAATCCAAGTGGCTGGAAAGGGATCTCAGAAATCTCTTGCTGAAGAGGTTCTGAGCAACCCATGGAGAGAGGAAATGGAAATTCTTCAAAAGATCTGTATTTCTGTGAAAACTAATGATTAGAAGGGGGTAGTGCCCTTCATGTAATACTTTCACTGCAGAGATGGAGAGGCTGGGAAAAGTGTGTGTGCAGTAATGTGTGACAGAGAGACAGATCACTGAATGGCAGGCCTACCCCTCAGCATGTCAGCTGTCCCTGCACCTTGGTGTCAACTGCAGACTTGAAGAGGGTGCATGCCAGTACCTCCTCCAAGTCCATAATAAAGGTGTTCAGCAGGGCAGGTCCAAGGAGCCTCCTGCAACATCACTTCTTTCTGGCCTGCAGACAAAGGATGGCCCATTAACCATTGCTCTCAGAGTCCTATCATCTTAGCAACCTTTTACACCTCTGGTTGTCCACCCCTCCAGAGTGTAGTGGCCTAATATTTATAAAGGAACACTGTGGTAAACTGCGTTGAAAGCCTTCCTAAAGCTGAGGTAAATGACATCCACTGCTCCCCCAGCAGATATTTTTCTTTAGTCATGTTTTCTTCATTCTCAGTGAAATTTTAATTGGAAAACAAAAATATGATGGAGTTAGTATGCACAGCTGGACAGAAAGAGGACAGAAGCAGAGAGAACACAGTGAAGGGCAGCTCCTTTTGCCAACAGTCCAGTGAGTTCTGCTTCAGTTCAGCTGGAGAAACCACGTGTGGGTAACAGCATGCAGCACTTCTGTATGTGCTCAACTGTTGTGCAGACATTAAAAATATAAGCTTAAGGGTTAACTCATTCTGCTCAGTCTTCTTGGCCTGTTGAAGCCAATATTAAAGTTAGGCATGGCCAAAGAATAAGTTTAGTGCATGTGTGTGTGAAAGAAAGTGCATGCAGTGTTACAGTTTTTTAAAGCTGTGAATCAGATTGTAAGGCTACTGAAACTGTGGTGGAATAGGGAGAACCCACACTTAGGAGACTGATTAGCTGCAAGACTACAGGTGATCAGCATAAAATAGATGCAACCTGCAGCTGGGACATTGATTAGCTTGTTTATAGCTGGTATGATCTTTTAGTAGCAACTGATATCAAATCAATTCTCTGGGCATATGCTTGAGGAGATACTTGCAAGAGGAATCCCAAACTTTTAAAGAAGTTATTATATCAAAACTGAGGAAAATAATATTTTTCCTGGATTATTGCACTACTATGAGAAAACATATAAAACTTTAAACTAGAACATGGATTTATTTTAAATAAAAAAGTAGTCATTGTGTAGAGTTGTCTGTGCCAGAGTATATTGGAATTTCAAAGTTGGCTTTTGTTCTGTACCAAGAATTTTCTTACCAAAAAAATAAACCCTTGAACAAATCCCAAAATATTAAATCCTTCTAAAATAGGATCTATTCAAAATACATTAATCTGACACCAAATGATATGATATTTAACCTATGCAGACTCTTAAAAATAACATGAAAGGGAATCATCTGAAGGAAGGGATTGAGGCTGATGATTCATATGATGACCTAGGTTGTGACTGAAAGCAGTAAGGAACGATTTAGCTTTTTACCCTTCCAGCTGAGAAGTGAAAATGGATGATGCTTACATGAATTGGAATGGGATAAGAAGAGAAAGGTGACTCATTGAAAGGGGCCTGGTTTATAACACTGGAACCTGGAGATCTCTGCTTAGCGAACAGCTAAGGTGTTGCTTTAGTGTCAGTCTACATCACTTCATGCCATCTAGGGAAAATATTTGAGATTTTCTCAGTCATGTGCAGCCCTCTATTATTAACCATAATTTTTATTTTTCTCTGTGCTGTTTTTGTCACATGATGATAGTTTCCTGCCTTAAGATGAGTTTTCCATTCAAAATGTCAGTTTTCTTACGTATAAATGCTCTCCCAAAGTGGTGTGAGGGGGTTGTTAAAGAGCAGTTGCTCTGGTTGGAGAACATGGTCTTTGCCACTACTAAATACTTGACTCTTGTCTTACTCTTCACAGGTGGCTGTGCATTGTTATGTGCAATGATATCTTAATTTTATCACAGGTAATGTGGTTTGAAAGGGAAAATGAAACAAAAAGTTATACTCTTGCTCAGTTAGCCTGCTGTAAAATTCTGGCTCACTGGGACAGAGACATATTAAGAGTGAGATTAAAATGTGTATCCTGTGGGTAATGTGTGATGGTGGCATTTGGAAACTCATATGCTAGAAGGGTTAGTGCTTATTAGCTGGAAATGTTCTGTATGTCCTGCTGAAAGCAAAAATGCTCAAGTAGTGAGTAGGTTTCCTTTCACTGTGACTGAAATAAAGAAGATTAAGAAAAAAATTAATGTAGATTAATGTACGTGTAGAGAATGTCATTAATTGTCTTGGTGGTGTGCAGGCAGTACTTTACAGTAATTATAGTGCCACTAGCAGAATATTAATGCATGCTGCTTCGACCTGCTATCAGTCATTGTGGTTTGAATAAAATTTGCATAATACTTTGCATGTCAGTAAAATGCAACTCATTAGATTTTATACTGCTAGGATGGTGTATTAACAAAATGATTGTTGTAGCATTACTCCAACGAAAGGGATCAAATTCTCTGTTTCTCTTTTTCCCTACTATTTTCCAGAGTAATTTATAATGATGTTTTTAGAATATTAATATTATTTTTATCAGGATTAGTGGTAAATCCTGGATGGAACATGTTAATACTAGCTACCAGTTTTCTGTTAGCCTATCATTTGTGTTTATTCTACTTTGCTTAACTTCCCATGGCAGTTTTATTTTTGATCAAAGCTGTGTACTTAGACTTTGACTTTTAATTTTAGCATATTTAACAGTGACAACTGAGAGCTTAAATGCAGTAGTTAAAACCTAAATCTAGACATAAAAGCTATTGATTTGATATCAATAGTTAAAAGTATTGAAAAATATTGCAGCACAGATGTATTAAAAAATGTTATGAAAGCTTCTGACTTGGTTGTTAGCTGTCATCATTAGCTGAGAATGCTTCCAGGATAAAAAGTTTGTCCAATGTGTGTCTACAGTGATTCGAAGTGTGTAGGACTTGGGCCAGAGGCAAAAACCAGACACACAACTTGTCAAATAAGGTGGGTTATTTTTGGCCAGAAAGAAAACTTGCTGTTTGTATGCTTTTTGCAGACAACTTTTTTGAACTTCCAGTGCACTATTGGATCATGTGTTGATTATTCAGTGTGGAGTACTTTGATTTGAACTCATGCATTTAGGTCTTTTACAGAGATACATTGGGGGTAGATCATGTATAAAAATCCAGAATGGCTACAGATTTCCTTCACCTTCAGTATGAGGGAAAATTATTACTGTCAGAGTTTCTTTCTTCCTAATTGCAAATGAATATAATGTATACTAAATTTGAATTCCACTGGCCTATAATAAAATTTCTGGTTGTGCCAGGAAACTGCATCAAGTTCACAGAACATATGTGCTCTATATTCAGAAATATTAGTTTCTTTTAAGTTGAAAGGTTACACACATTTGCATTGATATGTCATGGTTTCAGATAATGTAGGTGCTGCTATAATGTCAGTAGCCTTTTTTTTCCTCTATTTATCTATAGATTTCAAAGGAGTTTTTACAATTCTCAGTAGAGCTGTCTCCTAGAGTTCCAGTGACATGCAAGCTGTTTTGTTGTTAATCAACCTTCCTCACAGCCAAGCTGTAACATCATGAGAATTCCCAAAGAGCCTTTTTGTTTTTAATGGAAGATGTACAATTATTTTTCAAATATTTACTTTTTTTAACCAAAGTTTTTATTGTTGTTTAAAGAAATAATTTTTCACATATCCCAAAAGACCTCTCCTCAAGCAATATCTCTGTGTTCTTCTTTGGGTTCTTGAAAGAGATTTGTAATGTGTAACTTGCTTTGCACTACTTAATAATAGATATTTTACAGTGCAGCCAGCTATTTTTTGTACCTAGTAATAAAGGTACTGTTAGTAGGTCACATGTGTACTACTGCTGCCCTTATTCTTAACTGTCCCCAGTTATCTGAGAACTTATCAACCCCTCACCTGTTGGTTTCACACTTTCCATAGCTATTATTGACATAAAAAAAATTCTGTGGGGAAAACAAGTATATTGAATCCCAATAGATATGTATGAACTGAATTAGAATTGTGTGTAGAATTATATGAATTCAAATAACCACTGGCTAAACACAACTTGCATGAATATTGAATGGTAAAATGTTTCCTAGAAGGATTCAATTGAGATTGCAAGTCCCCAATAAAGTTATGTTACATATATGTATAAAACTGCCTGCTCTTTGAGTAAAGGCTCATCTCAGAAGCTTTAGTATAATTAGGGACTTATATATGTAAATAATAAAGACTGAATTTCAGTCTTAATTCTAAAATTCTGAGAATTTTAATGGAAAACCTATCTTGGAAACTAGTTAATATACCCCCCCCCACATACATGTACCCAATGTGTGAAAATTAGTTCAAAATAAGTATATTTCATCTCTTTCAAACCTCTGGAAGGGATATAGTCTGGATACTAAAGTTTTCAGGTATATGTGCAAGGGGTGGATGAAAAATACTTCTCACCAAATGTATGGATGGCCCTCCCATATGCCAGCTTCCGTTTCATGTGTTGCAGCTGCTGCTGTTGGGGAGTGAGGGACCTCTGTGATGGGGCTACACGAGAGACTGGCTGAGGCAGCACACAGATCTCAACATTTCAAACAAACCTTTTCTTATGGTCAACAACTGGAAATCAAGTATTAGTCAAACAAATCAGCCTTGCTCTGGGTGCACCATATTGCAAGTCTGTTGTGTTTGGGCTTCCTGGCCAAAACATTTGGTGATTCTCAGCTGTGTAAGCTCAAGATATCCTGACTGAAGAGCTCTTCAATGAGAGAAACAGGAGCTGAAACTTTTTTTTTTTTTTTTAACCAACCCCCCTCAAAACTACACTAATCTGGTGACATCTGGCCGTCATTGACATCTGGATAAACATTTTCTGTGGATTAGGACAAGTCTGGATCTAAGGATTATCTCATTTTTCTGCAGGTGGAAATGAAGCTATTTCACCTTGTCCAGGCAGGTGCTATCCCCCAGCACCTGTCCATCCTGGTCTTTTCAGATGCACATGCAAGTTTGCAGGCTTGTGCAGGTTATTTATCCCTTCAAGTGGTTGCAGACTGGGTGCTGTTTTCTTAGTTCTCCTATTCTTATGCAACTATGCTAAGAAGGCAGGTGTTACAAAATAACTCATCTAGCCTAAATCAAGTAGTCCTGTACTGAGCCTGGGTGCAAAACTGGATGTTTATGATGTTTTGCTTTGAATCAAGCAGGCTTGCAGTAGAGTGGTGCTGAGAGGAAGATCTGTTCTGTCTCACAGGACGACCCTCCTGCTGCACACCATGAGACTGTCATGCTACAGTGATGGTACTGCATCCAATGGTCAGCTGGACTTTGAGCAGTCACACTGAAAAGGAAAAACAAGAAAAAAAGCCTTTCACTTGTGACTGGACAGTGTTTTCTTAACATGACTACAATTTTGCCTGTGAAAATTAGATTAAATCTGTTTCTTTGTGAGGCATCTAGAAATAAGAGGAGCAATGAAGAAAATAGCTGTGAGAGCAGTCAGTTTAACTTCAGAACTTAAACTGGTGCCCACAGTGGATGTGACACTTGTGCTTTCAGAGAATACTAAAATAGTCTTTCTTAGTATTAAATAGAAAATTCTATGTCTTGCAACAAAACTGAGGAAAAGTCTCCAGTCTGCTCCCACAGGATTCATTCCTAAGCCTCAGAAAATTTTTGTCCTATTTTTAAATATTAGAAACACTGTAAGATCTTTGCTTTACAAATTCAGAAAAATGATAAATATAAGAAAAAAAAATAGTCGGTGATTTTAAGACATAAACATGATTTTTAAAATAAAAAATTTAAAGGGAGTTGGTCTATATTTGTGTAAAGATGTATTTTTAATTCAAACACTGATAAATATTTTTTAATAGAATTCTGAATACTGCAGTAGTAGAGATTAGGGGAATACAAAATTGCAATTTTTAATGTAAAATTTCACAGAATTCATGCTATGGATTTGCAGAGCTCTACTTTATTGACATAATTAGCTGTAATTCAGATTCAGTATTAACTGAACCAAACGTTATTAACAACACTTTAGAATATAAATGCTAATTTAATAAAGAATGACGAATTCATTTAACTCAGCATGGTCATCCTCTTTGCTGAATTTTCTCATTTGCTTTCAGTGTGTAGAGTCTCGTGGCACAAATCAGGAATAGGTCATGCATGGTTGCTTAGTGGTTTCTTAATTAGTATTATAACCCATTTGCTTTGTTAATAGCTTTGCATTTGCAAATATCATATCCCATTTTGCTAAGGAATCACCACTGCAGCCATTCTGGAGTAGGCCTGTTAAAGAAGCAGTAGAAATCAAATCCTGTATAATCCTGCAAAACACGTTTGTCATGTGCTGTGATCCAAGTGACTGTTCTTTGTTGTAGTTTTGTTTTATATCGTTCTGTGAAAACCTGGGCTGACACATGACCTGACCACTAGACTGTATCTTTAAGGGTGGTGCTATCATTCACTGTGGTTTTAGCTGAACATGTTAAATGTGAAAGTTCTTGATACATGTAGGCCAAATATGTAATCTCTGCTGTTTTTTTAATTTCTACTAAAAAGGAAAACTGTGTTATCAGAAAGAAGACACCTGCAGAGTGGAGATATCGCTGCATTGCTTGCTGTTTAAAAGCTTTCCTAAAACCTTGCATTGCATTGCATTGCTGAGAAGTGCAGCTGTTGATGATGTTTGCTAATCACAAACTAGAGGCTGTGACACACGGAGTGACACATCTTGTGGGCAAGCCTTTCCTGTGGCTTCATGATGCGCAGTGGGGCTGGATAGGTGGGGTGAGTGGTACTGCAGTGCTGAGCTTGGTGCCAAGGAAAGAAAGTTCTGACAGTCCCTCTTTGGCTGCTACTCCTGGGCACTGATACAATTCATAGCCCCATGCTGTCTACTATGAAGAAAATCAACCCTATTGCAGGCAAAACCAGCCCAATGGCAATAACTATCTGCTTCAGAAAATGACAGCCAACTACACAGAGGACACAGAAAGAAGTGCCTTAGTGTATTTAGGATGACAACTTACTTTTACATGTAGAAGATCTGTATTTTTAAATAGAAAAAAAATTATTTCCTCTTTTCTTGCGACAGAGAAATAGCCATATTGTGTGATTTGAACTAATGTTGGTCTTGTTTAATGATTATTCACCAGCTCATGAAAAAGGCTACAGAGTATAACAAAACCAGAGCAAGCTTTCTCAGCGCATGGTCGAAGGTTTATTTGCAGTTAGTGCTGCACAGATGGGTAATAGTTTGAAAGCGCAGATGGAATTTAAGGAACAAGCAAGTTCAGTGGGGAAACTGCTGTATTGAAAAGAGAGAGAAAACTGAATGAACCACCAGCTTGAGAGCAAAATATTGAGATCCATCTGGTTATTACACAAATTATTTCAGCCTCTCCTAATGTATAAACTGTGAGGACAAACAGCACATGTTTTACAGGAATTGGTTGCTTCCTGATTATTCTTATATGAGAATTACCTCTGAAACATAGTTAAAATACAAGGGTTTTTTCATTGAATGATGTTGTATTGGGAGTTAATGAGGGAAAGAGGCAATGATCGGTCTAAAAAAGCAAGAAAAAGCTAGAGAAAATGAGTAGAGAAAAGTGGCTGGAGATTTTAGCTCCAAGGGATGTTAATCCAAAGAGAGTTTTGGTAAGAAGAGAAGGGCAACCTGCTGAGCTCACCAGTCTGCATGTCCTGCTAGTGTTGCATGCCTGCTGCTTGGCAGGACTTGTTCCTAAGCCCGTCAACAGCATTTTCCTTGTGCATCATTTTCAGAAAGGCAGGGCACAGAGAAAGTCTTGCTGCTCTTTCTAGAAAAGAGTAAAGGGAAGAATACTCCCAGCAAGGCTTCACCTACCTGCTCCTTTCCCTGAGCTGTGTCCGCTTTTCACACCTTTTGCACTTACCTGCTTCCTACTAATGCCACAATTAAATTGTGTCTGCAGCTATTTAATCTCATGGCAGTGTAGACTTGAGCTCTTGAATAATTTTATTATCTGGGGATCTGTTTACTCTAAACTTTCCAGTTTTAGCTCAATTGAGTCTTTCATCATAATAATGTAACTGGGCTACTCAGATTTCCACATCAGAGTTTTCTGGAAAAGTTTCATTCAATAAATAAGGTCTGATAAGAAAAAATGTAAAATATGATGAAATCTCATTTTTGCAGAACATTTACATATTTTTTATTATTCTCTAAGTTCTCCGATTTTCTAATATTTCAGTAATAAATATGAGGCAGATATTTTTAGCTAAGTTATAAAACAAAGAAAATTATTTTGAAGACTAAATTATGGATATATGTAATTCCAAGAATAATGCAGAATCCATCATTCAGAACAGGAAGAGAAGCCGCAGCAATAAATTCATTCCTTCAAGCACTGATTTAAAAAGAGAGAGAAAGAGAAGAATAAAATTATATAATCAGATGAATTAAGACTATAATTTACTGCTGTGCTCTGATTTATCTCCTGCTGCTAGAGATTGTCTCATAAGAGAAGCCAGTATGGCTGAGCATTTAAATTCAAGTTTTTTTAGACTTGACTGGTTTTTTTTTCTCAAAGTTGTATGCTTCCATATATTTAAATTCTAGCTTATAAAAAAAACAACTTAACCCTGAGGACTTGCAAGGTTATTTGCTGTGTATAACTAATTTTGTAAAAAGAGATATACAATAATTGTAAAACCCCCAAATAAATAATTCTGCATCATAGTCTGGTAAGCTCTGTTTAAAATGAACCATCCTCATGACAATGTTTCTGTGAAGTTCTGCTGTATGAGTTGGGAGTCTTTCATCATAAGTAAGAGGAAATAATTCAGAAGTTATTAATGTTTCTTGTTGTGTTTATTAATGTATTTTGTTGTGGCCAAATACTCAAGAAGGAAAAAAAAAACATTTCTTTTTTCTCTCTTTCCATGAACTGGGCCGTTTCTTCTGAAGCACATTAAGATTTACTCTTCTAGCTTGTCATTATTCTGTTTCTTTGATTGTATGAACAGTGTTGGTTGGGTTTTTTTCAATATTGACGTAATACCATTTTTGTGGGTTTGGTCTTTTGGTAGCATCAGTGTCCTAACTGATCTTTGATGAAAAAATGAAAGAAATAGTTTTAAATATCAATTTTTAACACTTCTGAAAAGGAGCCTTTCTTTCTTTTTCTGGTCTGTGGTGGATTTTTTTCGTGGAGCTTCTACATCGTGTCAGACAATAAAAAAAGTGAAGGTTTGTCTTCTTTTTGAAGGAAGCATTGATGCTGACAGGAACAGAGAAGTTGCGTTTTGAAGGAACCTCTGCATGGGATTGTATCTTCCAGCTAAGAATTTATGATTGAAAACAACTGGAGAGGACCTTGCAAGGTCATCTTAAAGGATTTAATAGGGGAAGATCCAAGAATTTGTATGAAGAATCTGTTGATTCGTTTTCTGGACATAAGATAAATAGCGGTGTTTTCAACCCTTATGTATGAAGAGTCCTGGGAACCTCTAGCAGAAGTCTGAAAGTGAGAAATAAGTGCTAGTGCTATTCAGAGAAAGAATACTAATTCTCCAAGCCAGCAAGTTGTAAAGATGTCTATAAAGTGGTGGTCAACCTGTGATCACTGCCCAAGAGGTGCCAGCAGACATACAGTGAGGGCATTTCACTGCCCATCCAGCCAGCTTTACTGAGAAATTGGGGGAGCACTCATGGAGCACCATGGTAAGGGAGCTCTTTGCCTTCTGGTAACTAGGCTAGTTTTGTCCACATACAGCTGAGCATCTCTGTGTGGAACTGCTCACATCTGTGCAGACATATGTTTGGTTAGTAAAGACAGGTTCCTTGGATCAGAGAGACACTAGAACTGTCTGGACCTAAACCTGCACAGCCTTCTACTCCCTCTAAGTGTGTCTGTGGAATATTTCCTCCCAGGACTGGTCCAGACTGGACTCAGTGTATTTTCAGTGGTTTTGGTTGCCCTTCAAAAGAAAACAGAATCTGGATTGTAGTATGGGGATTCTGATGAAGAAGTGATTTTGTGTAAAACATCATTCCCTGCAAAGTATGTGTGAGGTCCCACAGCATGAAACTACATCAGGCTGGTAGCCATCAGGCTTCATCCCTTGATGCCAAGGACTAAAAAGAGCCAACCATTGCTTTTGGTCACCAAACTCTATTAAGGAGCACAGGAACCTGATATTGGATGGCCTGGATGAACAGAGTTGTTCCTGTCCTGCCTGCTATGAACACAGTAATACCTTGTTCTGTAGGAATGTTGGTCACCCAGCAATGGTCAGTGCTTCTTTCTGTAACCCACACAGTCTCCTTGACTTGTGTGGTTTATCAATTGTATTTATTTGTTATGAAGAGGGGAGTAGCACTGAACAGTTTCCATCCTGTTTCTGGCCTTTTGCTTCAGATTTTAAATATCCTCTTATATTTTTCACAGTCTTTAGTAATAGTGAAAGACTGACAAAAGAAAAATGGATAAGCATGAAATACAGAGGTACATTCTTTGACCATGTCCCCTCAGTGCTACTATATATCCTAGTTTAATTTCTAAAGTTCTGTCTTCTCCTTGCTCTCTCAATCCACAAGCAGAAAATAATCTTTGCTTTCAACCGAGGTTTGATGTGCCCTCAAGTTATATTAGTGTAGAGAAACTCAATTTAAAAAGGCAAAATTTGTATTAATATCTTTAAGCATCCAAAGAAAAGGCCCTGACTACCCAGCTTGAATGAATTAACAGTAAACAGGGCAAGTGAGAAGCCTAGATGTTGACTTGTCCTTGTCCTTTCAGCCTAAGGAGTGGTTTCTAACTCCATTTTGTTCAGACTTGGGGCTGTGAAGATGAGAGGCCTTCAAAGGAAGGCTCCCAGATTTGAGGCCCTTTGCAAACAGTGTTGAAATGCTGTGACTGCAGTGGTTTTGACTTTGTTCATATGTCCCTTGAGCAACAGGTCTTTTGGGAGAGCAATTCTCTGTGGGTTGTTAGATTTTTGGCCTTCCCCCCTGTGTTTTTCAAAGGAATATCAAGGAAATACTGTGTATCTTCTGCCAAATCTGTTTTTATTATTTAGTCTGACTAGTTCAAAACTTTCACAGTTTTAATCATTCTTTGATTTATCTTTCTGGCAAGGAAGTAAGTGCATCTCAAGTAAGTGGATCCCACTTGAGCTATGCAGTGTCAAGCTTCTGTCAAGCCACAGAGAAAAAGATTAAAAATAAAAGGGCCAACTTTTGGTCCTCATCTCTCTGATGCAAGTGCCAACCTTTTCCTCAGTCAAATTTTTGTAATTAAGTGTTTTAAAAAGAAGAAAAGGTTATATATGCTTTGAAGTTGTTGGATAAATCAAGGAGGATGTGGATTCAATGGGTTTTAAGCACAGGCTTTGAGTAAATCATTAGGGATTTTATGAGGGTAATGTTAGAGTGCAAACAGTAGATGGTGAATTTGAAATGGGGTTATACAAGGATATCTATATGCTGTATCTCTCTGGAAATAAGATTTTTAAAAATTATATTGGAGATAAAATGATAAAATGTGAAAATTACAGCAAAGAATAAAGTATTTTAATAAGATCACCATAGATAATTATCTGTAACAAAAAAATTTAAAATGTATTAAAAGGCAGATTACTTGTTCTTTTAAGTCTAAACTCAATCCAGCACTTACTTTTAGCAGTGGAAGTTCATTCTCCTGTCTGAATTGATGGTGTTATTACGGTACTGCTGTTTTCTTACTGAAACACTCGAAGTTTCTGTAAAATTCTGTTCTACAGATTGCAAAATGAATTTTAGAAATAATTTTATTTCTGTTTGATTGTCCAAGGAGCAGTAGGTAGACAGATGACTCTAGTGCATTTTGCTTTCTCTTAAGAAAAAAGAAAAAGTAAATGTTTTTGCCACCAAAGCTACAAAAATTTTAAAAGATTCTTTCTTATTTTGTTGACCTTTATGATGTTTCTGAACCTCACATAATTATAGTGCTCCATTGACATCATATCATTTAATTCTCTTGTCTGCAGGCAATTTGATAAAAGAGAATAGTTTTCATTAAATCCTTAACAAATTCCTTCTTTCCGAATACCAGAGATTATTTGGAGAATAATGCAAGAGAGCTCAGTTTTTTACTGTTTATGGCAGAAAATTTTGGTCCCTTTGAAACAAACCTCACTACTGATATAGTAGACATGTATTGCACCATCCAGCTTCTCTGAAGAAAAAATCTGGGCTAAGTAGTGTTTGGCCACTTTATGCCACCCTTCTGGTAAGGTTTGCTGGACTTTGATAATCCCAGAAGTTGTAAGAAAGCGCGCAAAATGAAATTTACAACATGACTGATTCAAGGGATTGTTGGAGCTTTGCACTGCCTTCCTCTCTACAGTGCAAGGCACTGTATCCCTCTGAGCTGAGGCCCAGAAAAACTCTGTTAGGTGCCAAATACTTCCCCACTCACCAAATTAAACAGGCTTGTACAACTAGTGTTTTATTTCATAGAGGGAAAAAGGAAACAAAGTCATGTTGTCTTGTGAACCTCCAAAAGACAAAGTGACTCCTCCACTGATGAATATGTGAAAGTTCTGCCCCATCCTCCTCTGTAGTGGGAGTGGCTGCTGCCTTGCTGAGCAAGCAGCTTGCTGCTCTGCAGCCCTGGTCTTGGGAGAGTCCAGCTTTTGTTTTTAAAGCTAGTCTAAACTGGTAATCTCAGCCTACCTTTAGGCAGCAGTCAAAAACAGGCATCTCCAGAGAATGATTTGTCATCTGGCCATTTTTTAAAAGTATTTTATCTCCTGACTTTGCTATTTTTCTCCACTAGTCAGTTTAGTCTGTTATATCTAGATTACATCTCCTGTCCAGTTTTTTGGGTATTTTACATTATCTAAGTCTTCTTTTCCAGGGACCAGGATTCAGCAAGTAGCCCAGCAATGAAGCCCACCTGAGTAGAGGCAAGGTACTGTCAGATCCAGTCCACTTATAAAGTTTACACATCCAACCATTGCTAAATAACACGCTCTGGAAGCTGAGACTGGAACACATAATTTTTACTTGCTGATTATTTTCTCACTAAGGGATGGCAGGACTTTGGATGCAGGGATTTTGTAAGTGGCCCATTTTTTCTAGGTTGATTAAATGCTGCCTAAGTCCTATTGTTGATATGGATACCAGCCTTGCTGGGAGATTCAAACAGGCATTTTCCTGCAAGCTGTCTGCATTTTTAGGTGATTAATCTTCTTAAAATCTTATGTGCCTACGTTACAATTCATAAGGAATTTAGTATGTGATACAGCTTTTTCTGATCCAGTTGAGGATGTATACTCAAAAGACATTTTCTAGAACAAGATTTAGCTACAAACACCTATTTTTCTACAAATACCTTCTGACTGGTGCAATAAAAGTTGTAACTCCACCTTCTAATCATTGACTTGGTCTTCCACCAGGAGGACTGTGTGTCCAGACATGACATCTCAAGGTCAGCCAGCCTGCATTTCTGGAAATAAATTATATGGTGCTTATAAAAATGTTCCAGTTGTATTTCAAAGTACCCAGGGCACCTTTAAACTTGTTGAGGTCAATATAGTAACTCCTAACAGCAAAGCAAAATGTATTTGTCTTCCCTCAGAATTGAATTCTGTTACTCCATCTTTTAATTGTTCATTTTTATTGACCCCATTTGAATTACAAAAGTGAGATCCTTATGCACTTTTCTGGGGTCGTTGTTTATAAAGTACTGTAAATAAGATTAATTTTTTAAAGTCACAGCTGAGTAAAATGTTTTGGAAGAATTTCTGGGAACATAAGTATTTTGTAAGAATGAAGGAAATAGTAACTTTTGTGAAGACTAATTTATTTATAGTCAGAAAGTGTTTTGCCAAATCTAAGAGCAGCTTTTCTTCTGACTGCAGTTTTAAAATGTGTTTATAACATGCAAAATATGTTAAAGGAGATAATGAACTGTCTGGTCTCCTAATCTTATAGCACAAGAAAATTAGTTAGAAATGATAAGGATGTAACTTAACAGTTGGAGACATGAGAAATCCAATCATTTGTATTCAGATTTCTTTCTGCAACCAAAAGAAAATGGCCACATTTCTCACTCTTTGTGTGAAATGCTACAAAATCCAAATGTCCTGTAAACTCTGTGAGCTGATAGCAGCTTAGCTTTTATTAATGAATATATATAATCTCTCACATTTCTGAGATACTTATTAGTTCTGTGTCATGTAAAGATAATTATAGCAGAATCTGATCCTGAAAATATTTTTACTGTTGTTGCAGTACTATGTAGTATTTTTTTCAGCATCTTGAAATTACTTTGGACAGGACATTATGCATGACTTAAGAGGAAGAGATTTAAAGCATCATGACTTATGCTATGCAAATGTAAAATGTATATGACCAGAACACTTTGAAGACCATCAGTAAGGGTAGATTTTTGTCAGTAAAATGGTAATTCTTGCATGTTAATAATGCCTTCCTACATTTTGAAGCTGTGTCAGGTGAGGTTTAGATAGGATATTAGGAAATGATTCTTTACCCAGAGGGTGGCTGGGCACTGGAACTCTCCCCAGGGAAGTGGTCACAGCCCCAGCCTGACAGAGTTCAAGAAGCATTTGGATAAGTCTTGTGCAGGGCCAGGATTTGGACTTGATGATCCTTGTGGGTCCCTTCCAGTTTAGCATATTCTGTGATGCTGTGGTTTGAGAGCAGTTCTCAGATCAGTTAATTGTTTCTCTCATTCTTTTGGAGGTGTAGTAGCAATAGTTGGCTACTTGGTGTCTTGTCACCCCACTGAAGCAAACCTTAAAAAAATGTGCTTGGCAGTAGAGTGGGATTAATGCTTTGGTCTGCTGAAAAATAATTGCTCAGAAGCAGTGATTATGCAGAGTGCATAATTATACAGTGTATAATTATATATTAAACACTGCATATCTTGAGTTGTTTATTTCTGTTGACTTTATTTTCATTACACAGAAGCAAATTCAAAATATTGAATATATAAAAAAATAGTTTTTAATTGTAGCTAAAGTATGAATAAGATACAGATATATCATAATTCATTTGGTGAATACCCAGTGTAATGCAATATTCAGTATTTCTTCTATTTAACTCCGCACCATGACCTCTGTGTAAATAAGTGGCTGTCTTGTGGCTGTGGAGGTTGCTAGTCACTTTTGCAGTACTGTACATGCTTTTGCACCTCAGTCACTTGAAATACGTTTTCCAGAACAAAACTAGAAGAAAGAGGCATCTGACAACTCTTTCCCCTAGAAAGGTTAGAAACCTATATTTGTTCAATTTTCTTAGCATGCCTTGTCCTGACTGGATTGTGCAAATGGTTCTTACCAGCTCCAGGGTGGCAGAGTGACAAAACAATATACCTTGATTTAATCTTTTTTTCTTATTATGGAGCAGTTATAGCTATTGTACAGTTAAGGTTGCAGTTTGCTTCCATTACAAGCCTCATCTACAACTCCCATCAACCACTTGTCCCCAAAACAAGCCATTCCTGGTGCAATTTCACATCACATCTCATGCAGAGTTAAATACTTCTATGAAGGCTAAAGCAAGAATACAGAAAAGGACTTCTAAAGTTACAAAGCTTGATTCTCTGCTGCCATGAACTAGTTTTAGTCATCATAAACAATGAATGTGTCACACAAAATGTATGTATATATTTTGTTAATGGGATTACTAGCCTGCCTATTGTCAGAATCCCTAATAAATCCTGTCATAGGGACCCTATTTTCAGCTTCTTATGGCTTTGATAGATGCTTACTGTCTTAAGATTTTATTTCAGTCTGATGTTTGTGTTTATGCATGAAGGTATGTGTAAAATATCAGGCAGCTCAATGCAGTTATTGAGAAGCAAGACAATTGCACAAGAGATCACTCATTACTTTCTGCAAACTTTGTTTTAGCTTATGAAATGAAATGTAAAAGAACTAAAAAAAATTCAGAATGAGATATCAACTACTGCTTTAGCAGAGGACAAAACAGTTTCTGGGTAACTCCTTGCCAGTTGGCACTCGCAGACAAGAAACTTTGTGTTCCACCTGGTGAAGCTGATGGCAAATTTCAAAAGTCTCAAATACATACCTGAAGTTAAACTAGCTTCAATAAATATCTAAAATATTAAAGCTTTTTAGTAGTTTTCAGTTTAATCTAACAGTTTTATGGTATGAGAATAAGTTGCAGGAAAAGATATGTGCTACTCCCTCTCTCCCTATAGTATGCACTAGCATTGTTAAACTGCATTTTTCTATCTGTTCAAATTATTTTTTAATTTGATTAGGAACCAGTTGTACTAATTTAAAAATGAAGTCCAATGTAAAAAAAATGGTCCTTGAAATTCTTGCTTTTTCTTATAAAATAATTTGCTTTTGAAGAATAATCAAGGGTTTTATCTTGAATTAAAAAAATTCAATATCCATGTTAACAAGCTTCACTGTTTTATAATGACAGGATCTAAATATAGAAGGGGCAGAAACATTCTAATTCTTGTCACCTATAAAAAAGAATATGTAAAAAGTGTTAGAGCTGTTCACTTGATCCTAGGTATCTTGCAACATTTTTTACTTCCTTCTGTAACTCATTAGACAGAGCCTATTGGCATTTGAGAGGTGTTTTTTTGTATAGGAGTTTCATCACATAACTGACATTTTTGCTCTGGAATAAGTGTGTTTTATTTCACTAAGATATATCTGTAGAACAGGCTATCAGGTGTGACAAATTGATGTTTTCTTCTGAAGCTCAACGACTTCCTTTGGATTAGCTGTATGAGAACAGCAAAGCTCATTTCAGTCCTGACTTAAACTCAGTGCCAAAGAGCTTTTGCACTCAGCCCTCTGTGTCACCTATCTTCTCATGAACAATTTTCCATAGTGAACATATGAATAAAACACTCAATTTCATTCTTTAAAATCTATTCCATGTTGAATTAGTAGAGCTACCAACTTTTAGCTACTTAAGAAAAATGAAATATCTATGATTATACTTTTAATTACACATGTAACACTTTATTTTGCACTGAAGATTGAAACAAATTGCATGTTATCTTGTAGCACTAATGAAAACAAATAGCAGAAGCTAAGTCTTGTGTTGTTCTTGGAATGGATATGTCATGAAAATTATCTAAAACAAGTCACAATACACACCAAATAGGGTTTTTTATACAACTCAATATATGGTTAAGCTGCAGAAATCTAATTACTGTGATTGACAACAGCCACTATTTCTTTCATGTCTTAGGGCAACTGTACAATGGCTAGTGCTTGAATTTTGGTTGGCCATATTAATTATTAAGTAGACTCCTCACTGATTCCTTTGCACTGTTCTTTTTTAAAATTAATGGTGTGAAAGTAGATGGTCTTATCTCGACTGAGATAACATTGAGGGTCATAACTCTTTTAAAAACCATAAGGTGTAACAGACTGTGATCTTCTTGGGATGAGACCTCTCTCAAATAAATGTCAAACTGTAACTCCTTGCCTGGAAAATGAAGAGATTTGACTTTTTCTTCATTAACTTCACTATTCATGCATATGGTGTGGTATGTCTTTTTTTTAATTATTTTTTTATTTTTAGCTGTTTACATTTATTTAGCTAAGTTATATCTTAAGAAATATTTTACCATGAAAATTTCTTGTTTTACCATGAAAATTTCTTGTTCCACTATTAAGCCGAACTGCAAGGATATAATAAAAGATGCATGGGAGTATGGATCTTGATTTTTTCAGTGCATTGAGATAAATGTGTCTTTCTCAAGATTTAAAGGTTTAAATTAATTCAGTATTTTCTTAAAAATTGTGATTTTCGATAATTTACTGTCCTGCATTTTCATTGCTATTTGCAGCAGATAGTCCAACTGAAGCAGATCGGTGTCTGACATTGAAATGTAAACGTTCAGCAATAGCCTTAATTTGTTTGACAGCATCTTCAGATAATCTATACATTTCCTTTCACAACATGCATTACTCTAATGGTAGGGCCACGAAAGCCTCCTGGGCAAAGGATTAATTTGCAACGTTGTAACAAAAAAGCGCCTGTGTGTATGTGTGTGTGAGTGTCAAGGCTATGCAGGTCTTTTGTTAACTGGGAAATTTTTACTGCAGTGTCTGTCTGCAGCAGCATACTTGCAAATCTGTTCTGCAGTGGAGGTGCAATCCTCTCCTTAGAGTATAGACTTGAAAGATTTTTTTCAGACTCTCAAGGATGTGATGAAGAGGAATTCTTAAAATATCTTTCTAAAATTGAACTAAGGGTGTTTGTTTATTTTTCACTAGTTGGGGAACCTCTCATGGTCTTTGGTAAGACATTTTATCTAAGGGAGGCTGAAAAATAAGGGGCTGATGTAGAGCCATTGAAGAATGACATAAATACAGATGGCTCCCTCTTGGGGGAGGGAGAACATCTAGTGACTTTCTATTCTGGTCTTTTCTGTGATTCCCAATGGAATCTTGATCAAGATTTTTGTTTGTAATGATTGAGGTTTTGACTACTTCGGTGTTGAGACAAGATTATTTCTGTTGTGTTTAGGAAAGGAAAAATACCAGACAAGGCTGTCATTTATTTTATAAATATAGATGTCATTATATGATATATATACACAATATAATATATATAGATATCATTATGTTTTATATATGGTATAGAGAAAGCTGTAGTTACTGGTTTGAGAGCTATCCAAATGAATCTATCTTGATGAGTCCACACAGGAAAGTAGTTTAAAGGGTAAAGCGTAAATTAAAGGATATACCTTTTCATTTAGGGTTTTTTTTCCCATATCTGTAAGCTGGAAACAACATATTAACTGACCAAATTTTAACTGATTCTTAAGTTCCTGAATACATAAAATAGAGAGAATATATATGTATCGACATATATAGGCAAATATACATAGGTACACATAAGTATGTATATAGAATATGTATGAAAATCTGTGAATATGGATTAATGTTAGCATCTCAGTTCTTATTTAGGTGTTATAAACCACACCTTTTTCTATGGTTATACTTTTTTGCAGCATAAAATTTTTTCATACATATCCAACAAAAAATACTTTTAAATTCATTCATTCAGCAGAGTTCAGCTACTCAATGCCAGAGGAGATTGGCCTCAAAATGTGATCCTAAAATAATGAGGGCTAGATTTAGTTGCCCTTTTGCTGCTTTCTCTCTTTCCTCCCATGTACAAGAAGAAATGTTAATGCTGATTTCTTTGACAAAAACGGGGACAACAAAAAGTCAGCTCCCCAGTTGGGACAAGTCAACTGATAGCAATATACAAAGCCATAGTAACAAATTATGAGGACTAAGAAAAAAAAAAAGAATTTTACCAATGTACTTAGTTAAATTACTTGAAATAGCATTATACTGGAAACAGTTTGTAAAATGAATATTTATGACTAAGAAAAGATAACATCAGGGATGGGATTATTTCAGAAACGTAGTTACTTAATAATATTATTTTCATGTGATTTTTCCAAATCCCTGTCTTCTTGATATGGGATTTAAATGAATGGTTGTCAAAATGAAGTATTTGGGAAAAAAAATTCCAGGGTACTACAAGTGGGTTTTTTTTGCTGTTGTTTGAAAGTATTTGGGTGGTATTAATCTGGAAAAAAAAAAGATGGAAAATGCCTGGTTTGTGATAAAATTCTAAGTGAAGTAAGAGATTTTCAGATCTGAGCTTCATATCTGAAAACAGGCATGTTGTAGTTTTCTTCTGTTGTGTCTACATTTTGTCTTTAAAAAATATTTATATCGCACTTCAAATTGATCAAGGAAAAGCCAGTTATTGTTAAAAATATATTTCTGTATTTGCAATATAAAGGTAATGTGATAACAGTAGTATCACATTCACTAGCACACGTAGATAACACTGAAATTCACTTATTTTCTCTAGGGCTTCTTCATCCTCCATTTCAAAATTGTATCAACTTCTGCTAATATGTATCCTATGCTATTTATCTTAATGTCTTCCAGGACATTTTCCTAATAAATATCTATGAAATATTCAAAGGAGTTATTTATATATAAAAGCCATTTATTTATATGTAAATTTTGATTAACTGGTTTGGGAATGCTGGTATCTCTCCAAGCAGTATTAAAAGTTGTGGAGCAAAATTGAAAAGTGCAGCTTCTGCAAACATCATCACATGCGAAAAACAGCTGAGCTTGCTGGGTGGGCGTCCTGGGATGAGAGGGAGAAAAGCCACCCTGCTGCAGGGCAGGGCATGAGGTGCCTTGGCTGGTGTTTCCATGAGCCTGCAGAGTAATTTGCTTTTGACATGACCTACAGAACCAGAGAGGAACAAACTGAAAGCTGGAAAGGCTGTTAGTTAATTCTGAGCTCTCACATGACCACCCCTGCCAGCAGCACACAAGAGACTATTGCCACAGCTGGGGATTGAAAATGCAAATTACCTGAAGAGCAAGCTGTAATTATTATGTATATTGGTAAGCAAAAGTGCTTACATTCAATTTTATATGACATGCTAGTTCAGGAATTATTTTGCAATATTTTAATATTTCTTTTAAAAATAATTAACTAGTAATAATATTTTAAAATATTATACACAGAAGACAAAAAGAAAGAGTAACTTTAATTTTTTTTTACAAGGCATACAAATTATTCCATGTTCCTTGCCTTTGATTGGATGACTGAGGTTCCTTGAGCTTATCAAAGCAGAAGGTTTTTCATAAAGAAGTAAAGAGGTGGTATGTAATTTGTACTATGCAGAGAATGGGGAATGCTTGCATGGGGTGTGTTCTTGGTTGCCCAGGGCTACTGAAAATATGAAATGTGTTGGAAGATGTGGGTTTTAACTAAAAATGAGAAATTATGGTGTTTTGAATCAAAAGGAAATACTTTGATTTTGAATGTTTTAAACTAAATGAGGTTTTTCAATTGAAATAATCTTTAAAAAGTAAAAATTGAAGCAGATATTTGTTTGAAATACTTTGATTTATTCAAGGTGAATTCATGAATTGGTGGGGTTTTGCTTATGGAGTTATCTGCACAAAAACCCCAACCAACATTCCTGTGAGGTTTCATAGAGCTGCAGTTCTGCTACAGCACATTTTTTATCCTGTGTACAGCACATATAGCTGTCACATTCCAAAGCTCATGGTAAGAATAGACTCAGTCTAAATAAAGTGACGAGGTTTTTATAGCTGCCATTAATTTTTGTGAACTCTTTTTGCAGTTGGATGACCAAATATTTATTTCTGTATTGACACGTGCCGACAATCTTAATAAGCTGACCAGTACAGGATGCTAAGGGATGTGTGAAAATCTGTTCTTCAGTCTAGGTTATGTTATTGCCCTGATTTTTACAGCTCCCAAGGGTCCTTAAGGTGGGAGAATAGATTGTTTAGTAGCACACTAACAGGATTTGAAGTGTTTCACCTCTAGGACATTGATTTATGTCCCAGGCTAGGTTGGCACTCTCTGAATCTAGTTATCACCTGAGAGCTTTTGTTTGGCCCATGTGAAATGAAAGGCTTAAATTCATAGTGGACAGATCCAGATCACAAAATTGCCCTCTTGTTTTGTACTAATTATGGCCTTTCAAGTTTCAGTAAAGAGGCAAGGATTAAGTAGACATTAAAACTTCCCTCATATCCCTGGTGTGTAATCTTTGTTAAGGCACTTTGTCATGTTATCCTTGACAGTCAGATGCTGCTGTCACCATGCCAAACACCCGTTTAATCAGTAATGAAAAAACCTTCAAGAATAGAAAAACTCCAGCACTAACTTTAAAAAAGCCATGGAAAAGGTTCAGGATGAGAATTTCTACTGTTTAGAAAACTGTTATTCCTCAAAGTCTTGGGGTCCAGCAATCTCAAACTCACAGGCATCTCAAATGGTTGATTATCATGTGTCTGATTTCAGTGAAGAAACAGTGAAAAGCTGCATGCATGAATCACATTTCTATTTTTATACCTGCTGCACTACAAACTGATGCAAAATAGAATGTTCACTGGATAGAAGCAATTCATGCTGAAATATGGGGAAAGTTCTACTCCGAGCTGGCCAAGCATACATGAAATAGAAAAATAGTACCTGCTCACTGAAGAAATATGTGAGTCCTATACCACCTAGTTCACATGATAATGGAAGGAATATTAAAACTTTATTCTGGACTTTTGGTAGATGAACAAGGTTGGGGAGAAATTTGAGGTTAGATAGGAGATTTTATTTTGTTGTATTTTTTCTCCCCAGAAGTATGGTCAAACAGTGCAACAGGTACCTGAGCAATGGGTGCTTTGAAATGCCAGGATGTTCCCAAACAAAAGGATAATGATCCTTAAAGCCCAGAGTAGGAAGCACCAAGGTCCCCAGGATGTGCAGCTTGAGGATATCCAAGAGGGAATGTTTCTACAGGAGAACATACTTCAGATCTTGAATCTGAGGGCTTAGGAATGACTAACATATCTTCCAGGGACAAGCATTAGTCAGGAAGATACTTTGAAATACATTAAGTCAGAGAGGAGACTCCTTGACTTTGGGTTCCTAAATCATCATCTAACAAACCCAGAATACTCTAGATAATCAAAGGCTAATTTTTTTTTTTTAAATAATTTTAAGATCATGACTGGTCTAGTCCTTAGTACATGCTGGTAAATTACATGCCTGGCTGCAGCCATGTAAGTGCACAGTCCTCTTCACTGTTAGTAGAAACTTAATGAGACTCAGTGTGAGATCACATGGAAGAAGAAGGTGAGTTTATTTTAAACAATTCTTTAATTCATAGAATTGCAGAATCTTTTGCATAGAAGGGATCTTGAATGTATTATTTCAGTTCAGGGCACATCAATTATGTCAGACCAGAAGGCAAAATAGAGGAAAAGATTGGAAAATGCAGAGCTTTGATAGGTCTAACTTCAAATTTCACATGGACCTGTTGTATGTGGAAAGGAATTCGCACACTATGGGGAAGAACAGTGAGCATTTACTGAGTACATGTCTGTGTCAAAAAGCTTAGCGGGCTGCAAGGTGAATTGTTTACGTATTTGGGACTTGACAGACTTTCTGTTAGACATCAGTGACATTTTGTCAGTAGAATGGGAGCAGAATAGCAACAATATTATGCATTAAACTGGTATGGAGACCTTCTTACTAAACTTCCAAAATCCTGGATTTTTTGCATTAATTTCTGTGATTGATTCATTCTACCAATTAAACCACATCTTCTAGATGCAGCTACACTACATTTGTGTCACCATCTCTTTTTATTATGTAAGCTACTAAATTGATGATTTGTTCTTTGAAAGTAATTGTTTATTACCTTGCTTGTGTATTTTTTCTTCATATTTTTGATTTGCCAAGTCAACAAATTGCCTCATTTTTTATGAAAGCCAGCTTTTAGCACAGGCTGGTTTGTTGGTATCATTAAATAAAAGACATTAAATGATTACTGCAGTTGTAGGGAGTTATGCAGTGTAGTTTCAACCTTTAGTGAGTAAAACTTACACATATGCAAAATTTTTCTACTGAAATCTGTTACTAGCTTTGTCAGCTGGCACAGCAATATATAGAAAGAAAATAAACTAATTATTTTGTAGTAGTGCAGTGATAAAGTACATGGCATTATCTTTTAGAGAAAATAAAAGCTCAGAGGGAAATGTGCTGTGGTTTGTGTCGCCCTTGGTTTTCTTTTCCTTTCTGGTTCCTTCCAAGTTCAGTGTGGAATGCTCAAGTGGTTGCTCATTGAAAAATGTCTTTAGGACCTTTTTAGGTCTACAGTTTGTATAGATCTAAATGGACTTTTTCCCCCAGAGATCTCCTTTTCTATAGGAACTTTTCCCATCCTCCCCTACCAAGAAATCTCTTTTTGAAGGCAATGGAGGAGGTGGTAAGGCCAAATGGGGCCAGAGAAAATGGTTGGTGCAGCAACAAAATAAATTTGGCCAGGCATCTGAGGTTGCTGTAAATTGTGTTTCAGAGGCAGCTGGGCTAGGTGAGCTCCCCAGGGCCCTGGTTAGCAGAGGTGGGAGGCAGCTCTCGGGCTCAGTGCTGCTGCCACTCTTGTGCAGGTGCCTCCTTACGGGGCTGTGTCCTTACTGCCATCCATGGTCTGGGCTGCCCTGGAATGTTCTGGGAGGGAGCAGGGGAGTAAGGGAATGGTCAGGGATGCTGAATGTCCTATGGCTAAATAAAAGCAGGAGGGTTCCACTGCCTCTCTGCTGCTTGCTGAGCAGACATGAGCTGTTCTGTCTGTGTATGTGAAGGGTGTAACACTAGGTCTGAACCAACAGGTTCTGTTTTTTCCTAGGGCACACATTAGGAGATTTATCACTAGAACAACTCCAACCACAGCAGAGCCAGTATAGAGCTTGAGCAGAGCCATCTCTTAGGCCTGTTTGCAAAACGGGTGTTTTCTTTACTGAGCCTATTGAAGGCAAACTTAACTATTTTTCAGGCAGAGAAAAAGACCTTAATCTCCTCCTGGAGTTGTTGTCAGAGCATTTCCTGATTACACAGGGGTACCTTAGAATAACTGTTAATCATGTTCAGCTCTGAGGATGGGCTCTGTGCTGCTTTTGTCAGATTAAGGGCTAACAAGATGATTGCTTTTTCCCTGAACAGCTCATTGGACTTTACTCATTGAGCCTGCCACTGTCACTTCATTTGATACCCTTAAGCAAGTCTTTGAGTTGCTGCCTGTACTCATCTCTGGCTTCCTGGGCCAGCAGGCGTAGGGATGATGACTGGACCTGATAGTGTGGCTGCTGCTGCTATGGCTGCAGCAGAGCCAGTGCTACTCTGACAGGCTGCTCCCGCTGCTCTGGCCCTGCTCAGGCTGAAAATGAGTGGTTCTGTTGGGCAGACAATTACTGTAAGAGCTTCAGTTCTTTCTCTTGCTGGTAGTCCCAGTTATCCATTTCAGCAAAGTGTTTGGACCTGTGTTAATTCAAGGAGGAGAAATGCCATCACTGGCCCTGGGAAGGGAGCCTCCCTGCAGCAGCCCAGGCTGTGGGGTTGATCCTGGCTGGGGAGCCTCTCTGGGGCTCTGGTGAGCAGCTGAGCATGGGCAACCCTTTGCCCTGGCCCTAAGGATGGCCAGTGGAATTCTGGGCTGTTCAAATAGAGGCACAAGTGGTAGACTGAAAGAAGGGATCATCCTCCCTTACTCAGCACACATTTGTCTCACTGCACTCAGTTGTGGTCCTCCAAAAGAAAGACAAAATGGGAGCATGTGCAGCAGAGGGCCCAAGATCTGAGCATTTTCCCTGCAAGTAGAGTGTGCACACACTCACTGCCTACTGGGGACCTAACTTCAGTTTCTTGATGCCTTTGTGGTGGTTAATGAGGAGATGGAGACAGGCTCTTTCAGAGACTGGGAAATAATGAGTGTAAGCTAGAAGAGGAGAGGTACAGCCTGAACATAAGGGAAACCTTTTTTTTTCTGTAAGACTGTCCAGTTGTGCTTTCTGTCCTTGGGGGTTTATAAGACTCAGTAGGATAAAACCCTGAGCAACCTGGTCTGAGCTCAAAGGTGACCCCTTGAGCAGGTGGCTGCACTAAAGACCTCCTGCCTCCTTATGTCCCTTCCAGCCTTGCCTGACTAAAATAACCTTTTCTTTGCTGGTGGAAAAGAAGTGAACAAAGGAAGGTGAAGAGAGAAACTGTCCTTGTATATCCCATTATTTTGTGTAGACTACCAAGTATAGCTTCAACATAGTATTGCTATTCCTTCTGGCTTGTCCTATTCTGCTAGTCTGCCAGACCAATGCATTCCTGAGGGATTGACCCTGTGGCTGGTTTTGTGGAAGTCTATTTCTCAGAGGATTATCAACAATCCAAAGGAAACCAGGCACTAATGGACTAATATAAAACATGACATGATTCTTTTTTCTTGTATCTTTTATCAGTGTTGCAACACTTGGGTCGAACAGCATGTCTGGGAGAGGCTGGTTGTTCTTCTGCCTGGGGCTGACAGTCTCTGTGGCTTTGAAACCACCAAAGAATCTGGTGGTTTTTCTGTGCAAGAATTTGCCTCCAACTCAAACTATGCTTTTGTTCTGTTATTTTATTACCTGACTGCGCTGTATTTTATTCATTATAAGAAATATTTTTGTTCTCCAACATGTTCTTTTTTATGCCTCCTTTTACCTGATCAAATACTTCTTAGCAGTTCCTTAAATGCTTGTGGGTCATGGAACATTAGGCACCAAATAAGGGCTGTATCTAATAGTGCAGAATGAATGGTCCTCCTGCTGCAAGGCCCCACTTATCACTGTCATAAAAGAAGGAAAACAATATAGCACGGTGGGCACTGGTTTATGCTGCTTAAAGAAATCAGTAGGGCACTTGAAGAGATCCTCACAGCTGTGTCACGGGTGTCATGGACTAAGTGAACAACTGCAGGGAAACGTAAGTACAAGGCTTTGGCCCCTGTATCCTTATGAAACCTCAGCTGCTATTGCTGAAGGCCAGGATAAGAACCAAGAGGCTACAAAAGGAGGTGGCTTAAATTTTTATTACATAGAATTTTTCTGATCAGGAGCCTTTTGGTTTTAATAAAAGAAGAGCTCATCACATGTAGATTACAGCTCTGAAATTCAGAAAACAAAGTAATAGGTTAAATTTATTTGGGAGGTTTTAATTTAGTAACATTTTTGAACAATCCTAGGAAATGGGTTCTGCTGTCACATGGATTTGCACTAGAGGATACAGGCTTTATTTGCTCATGTTCCAGATGCCTGCCCTGTAGATAGCACTCTCTAATTTTAATAATCAACATCCAGAACAGAGGAGAAAACCAGTTACAATCAGAAGCTTACATAGGTTCATTGAACCTAGTGTGGGGACTGATGCAAATTTTAGTGATCAATTGACCAAATTAACTCGTAAGCAACCAGCAGTATCTAGCTATGTTCTGTAGCTGTTTTTCCTTCAGATTGCTTTCATACTGTTTGAAATTAACTTAATTTGAAAAATGTTTTGTCAATACACATCAAGTTAAGTGCAAGTGCATACTTAGCATTTTTCATTGAATTTAAGTGAATTTTATTTATGTGAAATGTTGCATAATTTTGTAGATATCTATGCTGGTGAATTTTTTATGTCTCCCTTCAATTAAAGACAAACTAATCTGTTGCTTTAGTGTGAGAGAACCTAGGATTCATTGTATAAACCACCAATAATATTCCCTTATCCCAGAAAAAAATGCTATTTTTAATTAAATGAAATTTCAGCAGTGAAAGGGTTTTTTGGAATTGCTGCTTGCTTAGTCAGAAAGATTTTCACTGTTATTTTTTATGCTTTTGTAGGCACATGTCCACACACACAATTTATATGTTCTGTCCAGACTCCCTTTGCAAGATTTCATTGTCTGAAGACATAGTATTGGATGGTCGTGTCTTTCTGAATTGTCTGTATTTGTAGTTGATCCCTTTGTAGGATTTGATTTTCAGAACAGAGGTTATAGAGCTAAGTTTTAATTTATGTCTCATTCTCCAAAGTACCAGTGTTAACCTGTCAAGCTTTCACCAAAATTGGGATGTGAACTATAATAAAGAATGAATATTTTACTGTTTCTTGGATTATTTTTAAGTACAGAGCTCACAGTTTTTAGTGTAAGAAGTAAGGTTTGAAAATGTTGGGACTATTTGAACATCACCTGAGCTTGGTGAAACTATGCAATGAGAAACCTAATTAATACAAGATCCATATTGTGTACTAATGCATTTTAATAAAAAGTTTTAATATAAAGTTTTTAGAACTAAAGTGAAACAATTATTTAAGAAAAACTACTTATCAATACAGCATCAATAATGTACAAGAGACAGTAGATCAGAGTAATTTTTGATTCAACAGTTTTTAGCTGGAAAACATTGACAGAACTGAACTTAAACTGCTTGTGGGAGATCCATTTTAATTAATTTCCTGACTTAAAATAGTTGTGAAAAAGTTTTGAAATTGTGGAAACAACCTATTTTGCCATTTTCCAAATGAAGATTTTAGTTTTTCTTAATAGAAACAATTATTTTGGAACATGTATTTGTTTTATAGTAATATCAGCAATGGGATGGGAATTTTAAAAACAAAGTATCTTCTGCTGACATTTTCAAGTTGCAAAAGGTGGGAGAGTTTGACATTTGTTTTCATCTCAGTGGGAAAGCAGAGTGGTTGAAATCATGAATATTTATTTTTGTGTGCCAGGAAGTTACTTTCCCACTGAGATCTGTTAGAGTACATGGAAAGGGATAGTATATAGCTACCCTAAGGAATCCACTGGGGACATAAGAGCGGAGCTTGAGGCATAGCAGTCAAGACAGATGGCCTTCCCACTCTGCTAGAGCCATCCTTTGTTAATATCCTTAATTATCTCTTGGGCAAGTATAAAGTAAATAGTCAGCTGATGACGAGTAACAACCAAGGGAAAGAAAAGGAAAGGTTTAGAGGGTCAAGGGCTCAAAAAGGGATTGAGTGAGTTCAGGAAAAAGGCATGGAGCAGAGCATGTCTGAGAGAGTCCATTGCTTTCAGAAACATCTGGTAGTAATTTGCTTGGAGAGATGAGCTAATGAAGGATCCTTGCCATTATTTTCTTCCTCCTGATGGTGTTGATCCCAGTAAGCCAGAGCCAGGAGGACAACATGGTGCAGTGAGATTGTGGGGCCTCAGAGAGAACATGAGTGGAAGAGATGAGGAAACCCATGCATCCAGAGTATCAGCAAGAGTATCTGGAGCATCTGAAAAGGGAGTGGTGACCTGGAGCTCTTGGGGTACACATGTTCCTTTCACTAGTGCAGTGCGTGAATCGGGAATCCATGAACTGCTTCACAAATAACGTCGGTGCCCGCTGCCTTCAGAAGACTCGCTAGGTGATGAGCCAGCATACCCTGGGAAGGGGTTTGACCACAGGGTAGCCCTTCCAGGGAATTACCAGTACTCTGATAGTAGAGGGGGAAGCAAAATACAGACTTGTGATAAATAAATGTAGCTAGGGAGATAGGAAGAGACAAACAAAAATGCAGAAAGTTAGGAATCACCAAGGGGAGTAAGATAGAGGATATGGCAGGAGACAAATGTATTGCACATAAAAGTAAGGAACATAAAGAAGGTGAGGATACAGTACCAGTGAAGAGGCATGAGAAATGAGGAATACAGGTATTGCAGCTAGGGTAGAAGCCTCTAATTAGTTAAGTATAGAGTAACAGAAAATAAGAACCAAAGGAAGCCTACTAATCTAAACCCCAGCTCCAGTGCAAGGTCACTACTTAACCATGCATACTTAAATCATTTACGCTACTTTATTTCTGGTGAGATTTCATGAGAATCATTTAGCATCATTTTAACAAGCATGCTATAGCCTCAGGGATCTTTCTCCTTGGAGAAGCATGGAATAACTACCTTCAGACACCGGTTGTTGCTTTTCTTGCAGCAGCCTCCCAGATTATTTCTCAAGTGAAAGGGAAATTAAATCAAACAGATATCAAATTCCTTCACTGAAAAACTTAAGAAAAAGATTCTTGTTCAACACAGTACCTAGATAATTTAAGCTGTGTAAGTGATCTGAGTGAATAACTGCGAGAGCAAAGAGGATTATAATACCACAACATAAGTGTAAGCGCCTAAACTGTTTAGAATGGTTTCTGCTTGTTGCAAGAGAAGAATGTATTCTTCTTTCTGCTTTTTTTATTTTCTTCTGAATATTTCTGCTTTCTAGATTTGATCTTTGTCAAAAGAATTATTATAGCCTATATAAAGAAATAGGAAGTATCAAGTTGCATTGTTATATATGCCAAAGGGATGGATCAATGGTTATTACAATTTCCAGGTTAATTTGCATTCTTCCGCTGACTTGGTCTTTGGAGGAACAGCAGATTAGCCCTTGATTACTAGGGGGTGAACAATTTACAGTGAATAATTTATTTGGCAAATGACTTATGACTTAGAATAATTTATTTCCCTAAATGAATTCATTAGATGTTGTACAGAGCTTTTAGGTGAACAGTTTTCATTCTATAGATTATTCATATTTGGTTATGTGATTTCCATAATTACATAAATTTGTATACTGAAAACAAGATAACAGATCTCCGTCTCTTCACTCTGCCACTGGTGCCCTGCTATGGTAGAGGTTTAGCAAAACTGGAAATCTGCATGGATAAATAGGAATTCTGTAATTTGGGGCTAAATGTTTTTCACTGACTTCTTCCAATTCCAGGTATGTATTTTTGCTGCCAAACATTGCTTGTATCTGTTGAGCATGGAAAAATGCCTATTGCAGCTCTGAAACTGTCTGTGTGTTGCATTTGCTATTCATCTGTGGATGCTTCAAGTAAAATGTCTACTGCCAGTATTGAACAGATTTTCTAGTAGTTTTGGCAGCTGCTTGTAGTGGATGAAGCAGCAGGAGAGTGTTGGAGAGCATGGACAGCGTGGGGAAGAGGAGCACACAGAACAATATCTGAAATATTGCCTGTTATGTAACTTTTAAGACAAAAATATATGGAGGCAAGTCCAGACTGATGGTTGACAGTAATGGTCTAGATCTGGAATGATTAGGATTCTAAAAAGCCCACTCTCAGATTTATGGATCTCATCATGAGCCGAGATCCCACTACAAGTGTCCTTAAACTACTTAGCAGTATGTGCTAGCACTGCCCAGAATCGCTACCACCTCTAGGTAGCAGCCAAAGTACAGGTAGATGGACTTCAGACTCCTGGAATGCATGTATGTCTACTGATGGAGAACCTAATAATCAGCCACTGGCTCAGGTGTTTGCAGATTTGAGATTGTGGGAGAGCTGAATTATAGTAGGTGCTGATAAAATTAATATTTATCTTTACTTCTGCCCTAGACATCTGAGTTTGTTAACACAAAGAAATAATTTTCCATTGAACTACAAAGTCCAGCTGATCACAGCAGACTGAATGGTCTGAAATTATTTTTCTTCCTTTTTTGTTTTTTGTTTTTCATTTTTTTAAGGAACGAATGTCTTTGCTTGGTGGATGTTTGTTAAACTTTTGCGATTATTGCTGCTGTCCTTGGAAACTCAGTCAACCTTTCACTATCTTAATGAGTGGCTTTCTTGTTACACAGTTGATTGAGGAAGAGTTGTTTAGCTGTTACCTGCACTCGGGGCAACTGTGCACTTTGGAGACTGTAAGGGAAATGGTGCTGTCTCTTGACAAAGAAAAGATCTACTGAACAATATTTATTGGAATTATGTCTGTCTGATGTTTGCTGCAAACAAACAGTTTGCAGAGAAAGCCTTACTGCACTTTGAAAAATAGTATTTGGAGACTTTCCAATATTTGGAGATTTCCAAGTGGCCAATGAGCTACTGATCCAAAATTACAGTCTCCAGGGATATCTCATCAGACATATTTTGTATTCTTATTTTGAAAAAAATAAGATTATTTTAAAAATTTAGTAAAATTAATTTCATTTTTATTTCAGATTATTGAAAAATTAAGGAATGAATTAATGAGTGCTTCCTGGACTTTATATCATAAAGTTATAATACATGTACATAGATGCAGTTCTTACATAATCACTAGATGTCATTCCTTGATATCACCCAAATACGACTGCAATGGGCTACAAAGCTGAATCTTCATTTTCATTCGTTTTATTGACTATCACTCTTTTTCCCAATACTAATACAGTGAAGACTAGGTGAAAAATAAAATAGAGTCTGCAGGTCAGGGTTACAACAACATTAATACTGAAAATCACTTCTACTTTTAAAATTACATCTTGAAATCAATTTAAGAAAATATTTTGTAATCTGATAGATATAAAACTGTTTTAAGTATTTGTGTGTGCTTTAGGGCAAAATAAACCCACAAAATTCTTAAGGAAAGCTCAAAATAATATTTTTTTCTTTGTAAAGGGGAATTCAAAATTTCTTCTGCTGTTATGCACAATGTGATGATTTAAAGCCTGAAGGATTTTCTTCCTAAATCACCAATTCAAATTTGTATGATGGAAACATATTTAAATATAAAATTTTTAATCTTGCTTTTAATTTGAACTTTTAAATGTTTTTCTGGGAAAGCAAGTGTCTGGTTAGTCCTTTTGGCCATTCCACTATACTGATCTGCAAGTAGATGAGAATCATCACATTACCTTTCTTTTTTAAAAAAGGTAATTGTACCTACTTAGTTTTTTAACCCAATATTCATCTACTGAAATTCAATCTTACCACTTTTAAGAGTGTTACACAATAATTCACTCCTCATCATGTGTATTGGGATTTGTCCATTCTGTGGCTGGATTCACTGATCTTAAATGTCTTTTCCAACATAAAGGATTCTATGATTTTTTGAAAATGTTCAATTTTCAGTGAAATATTTAAGCTACAGCACAATGATGGAATAGGAGATGGCATAGGTGACACTTGGCTGTACTCATATAGTTTTCTTGACCCTTTACAGGAGTTGAGAAGGAACCAAAGGTGATCATGCCATATTACACAGTGTGGGATAAGAGCTCATCTTCCTTCTTGAAACTCTGCTTATTTTTAAAATGTTTTGTATCATTTTTCTCACTTTACTCATGAATAGTAAATGAATGAACCAAGGAAGATTTCACATACCTTTAAATAATTTTAAATAAAAAATATTTTATGTGGGATTTATTTTCTGTGATGTTTCTGTGACTGAAACAGAGAAATCTCTGCATCTAGTTTTACAAATCATATTGATATCTTGCTAATGAAATGCAGCACTACAGTTTGCAGCCTTCTTCAGCTGCTTATCTGCAAAGTAAAAGCAAAAAGAATTATAGCATTCACAGATCATCCATGTTTGGTATCTGCTTGGCAGTCTTGATGTGGTAAATATAAAAGCACAAGATGTAGAAATAATCTGCCTAGTAAAAAATAGAAAAACTAAACAAGTTCGAAAAACTCTTGAAGAATAATGGTCATTGAAAGTTCAGCTAAATCTCTTGATATAAATCCTTCAGTGTTGTGGTATTCATGTTCATACTGTGCCAGCAGACTCATTTAAAAATTGCATTGAATTAAAGCAAAATCAGCATAGAACTGCCTGAAGGTAAGTCATAGAAGTTAACATTGTCCTGTACTTCAGAGTTTTTTAGCAGATTACTAGTCAGATATCTTTAAGCAGGTTTCTTGAATTTGAGAAACGATTTATCTATTGTTAAGGTTTACTTCCCCTCATTTCAAACAAAAAGAAAAAGAATTGAGTATCACTGCTTTGAGAATCAGACATGTTAAGATAGATAGTAAATAGTCTTTTGGGTGGGTATTGAAGTGATAATCTCATTATGGAGAGTTAGTTTGGAAACTTACTGGTAGCCTTGATAACATCCTAAGTATCTAATGGGAGAAGTAGGCATGACATTGTGGGACAAATAAGAGAGACCTATAAATTATATGTTTTCCAAGATTAATGAACAGCTAAGTGACCCATAAGTCTATAATAGTTCATGACAGATTTCTTGTACAGAAAATTGCCACTTTAGCAGATAATAGGCATATTTAAACTTCAGGAGGCTTGGCTTCTAGCAACATCCACCATGCATGGAGAGACAGGGTTGTAATGGTTGGAGTCCAAAGGGGAATAACTGCTGTCTCTGTCTCTCCCTGAGCTGCTGTGTTCTATGCCATCCTTTTACACTGCCAGCATTTTCTTGGATTCTCATGCAGTGAAGGTGCCTTGCTTTCTTACTGATACCTTTTGATTTTTTTTTTTTTTTATTCCTGCTAGTTAATGGAACCCTGTGATCTTCTCCTGGCTTGGCACTTTCTCCGGGAAATTGCAGCTTACAGCAGTATCCTGGGAAAAAAATCCTGATATGCTTCCTGTTCTAAAGGCCAGTGCCATGAACACTGCTGGTTTTAGACTGTAGCTAACTTAGCTAAAGATAAAGCTTGTCCTACATTCTTTGATCTCAGATTGGTATTTCTAGATATCCTGGGATTTGACCATGACATGTATTTTTCTTTGGTAAATTTTAAAAGGCCTTCTGAACTCTGATCTAGCATCTCACTAGTAAATAACTTTAAAAAAATGGTATTGTGTAGATTGTGGCTATTTCAAAGTGTAGAAACTGAAGGCAGTGAGAACTTGCATCCACAGCCATATAAGCAAACCTCATATTTTGGTTTTAGTTACCTCACTCTTTGTCCTGATTTACAAAAATGTCAGTCTTGTGAAGTACTTTTCAAAGCTCTTAATTGAATAGAACCAATTCTGTAAAGTCAAGGTCCTTGCCAAATGAAGACCATTGTGCCACAATGCACAGAACTGTAACAGAGGATCATTCTGAGGTGCTGTTGATATTTAATCAACAACATATGTATTTCTATGGAAAAATAATTTGGTAAAAAATCAGAAAATTTTAAATAAATAAATTTGTTTCAATCAAAATAACAGAAAATATTGGCAAATTATTTTTCATTTGCATTCTGAAGAGAGGTTTCTAGGAAGATTGTTCATCAAAATTAGTGACCAATTAAGCTGCAATAAGACATGAAGGAGGTTCTTCCCTTAGACTAATAAATAGATAAATGTTAAGAAAAATATAATTCTTTTTTTTTCAGTAGGAAAAGATTGGTGGTGTCCAGAAGGATCTGTGCTAAGCCTATCTGTTCAAGATGTTCATAAATGACCTAGAAAAAGAGGCGAATAGGGAGGTGACAAAGTGTGCTGATACTAATCTATTCAGTGAAGTGAAAATGGAAAGTAACTGATGAGATTCGCAAAGATTTCACAATAAAGGGGGATGTTGTGATAAAGCACCAGATGACATTCAGTGTTGGTAGTGATGCACATTGGGAGGAAAAGCTAACTTTGCATTCATAATGATGAGTTGTGAATGATTATTTCCATTCAAGGTAGAAATCTTGGAATTATAATAGATCATTCTATGATAAAGTCAGCTCAGTGCTTAGAAATAGACACTTGATTCAACAGTGCACAAAAGCATCATATAAAATAGAAAAAAGTGCTGGGAAGGAATAGAGAACAATGCAGGCAACATTATTATGGCACTGTACGAATCTCTGGCCTATCTTCATCCTTGAGAAGTGGTACACTTCTAGGGTTCTAGTCCTGAAAACTATATAGTAGAATTAGAAAAGATAAAGGGGATGTGACTCACGAAAAGTGTGTAATGACTTCCTTAAATTAAGAGTGACTTTCTGTGCCAGTGTACTTCAACCTGAAAAAGAAGCATTTGACCAGCTCTGTGTTGGAGTATTCTGTGGGTAAAGGAGAGTTTATAATGGCATTTCCATTATGTGCTTTATTTTATATTGTTCCTTAGGTGTCATTATTCACTATTGCCAGAGACAGGATATTGAGTCATATGAATGTTCCGTCTGACATACTGCTTCTCCTTTTGTTAGGCCTTGTTCCCATGGAGAGAAACAAGATGAAATATTTTCTTGTGATTTCATGTTTGCTTCTCAACTAATAGTAGACTAGAATTTCGGGACTGAAGAAAAGTTATACCCTTTCTGTCTGTCTGTTTTATATGTCTGCACAAGTATGACGTGGTAATATCACATACTAGGAACTGAAAGCCAATGAAGTGCATATGTAATTTTATATTTTACTCAATTTCTGGAAGACTGTTTGAAATAATAGGTTGTTTAAGTTGGAAAAGACCTCTAAGGTCACCAAGTCTAACATTAACCCAGCACTACCAAGTCCTCCACTAAACCACATCCCTAAGTGCCACATCTGCCTTTACATTTTATTTGCCTTCCTTTTACAGCTTTCACTAATCACTGTTTTATGTGATTAATTTCAGTTTGACTGCTTCACCCTTACCTTTGCAATTTGATTTTGATATATCCATTCAATTAGAAGATTAAAAATAAATTATTATTGCAGAATTTGAATTAGGAAGAGAAGTCAGACTTAATTTTTTGAGAGTACACATCAGTCTATTTTAGAGAGTTATATGAAGTGAACAACACTGTGTTTATTTTGTATAAATTTTTAGAGAAAGTAAACCCAACTGTCACTGAATATTTATGACTTAAGAAAATGAATAGTTTAGTTGATGAGAGATTTCTGAAAAGTTGTTTGCAATAGAGTCTTCTGATTAATGTTATATATATGTACACACACTTTTGGAAATAAACTGTTTTGTGATAAGTCTTGTTCTAGAATGAGAAGATCCCCATATGGAATTAATATGACATAGTATCTTGTAAATATACACATTTTCCTAGTCAATGTTTGTTTTTAGTTTTGGGAGTAACTGGTAGATAATCCTGCACTTGAGTATCAGCAGCACAGTGATATTCCATATAACTCCCTGTGTATGTCTTCCATGTTCAGCTCCATCTCAGCATTTCAAGTCTGAATCCCAAATTTAGAAATGAAAATGACTAGCTTTAAATTTTATTGGCATAAAAGACATCTCTGGTGTAAACTGAAGAGAAGATAATGAGGGATACATGCATTGGTAGAGTGGAAAATAAATAGAAATAGATGCTACCAGAGGTTGGTGGGAATATTAAGTCATATATGGTATCTGTTAAAATAAGTCACAGATTTTTATGGAGGTTGGATGCCTAAGTAGGGAAATGTTTATTATGCTGTCTTATTGAGCACCTAGCCTAAATCTGACAATGAATTCCATAGTTTGAAGAAATACTGGATGAAAAGTGTCCTTTCCATTGCTTGTTGTCAAGTTTCTCTTTTAGAATTTCACATAGATACCTGTAATTCTTATACTGGAAGAGACTGTAAATGAGGATTCCCTACATGAATAACCAGACACTAGAGCAGAAAACAATAATGCTTAGATATTTCCATTGCCTCCAAATATGTTGTACAAAAGAAATCTAAAAAGTTCTGATGTACCTTTTTACACTAAAAAGGTGGATTGTGAGAAAGATGAAACATAAAGAAAATAATTGAGGGAAGCAGCAGGGATAAAAATGCTTGCAGGTAAATTAAATACATTTAAATAAACTATAAACTTAAGGGCTAATTGGAAAATAGTTTCGAAATACTGAAAACAGGTTAAATAAGAATGTGAGTAAGTTAGAACTCACAGACATGCATTCAAATGAGGAAATAAATGTAAACTTGGCAGTTCAAATGTAAAATTGTAATGAAATGAGACAAAAGCATTTTGAGGGACAACTTGCTAAGGGAAAGCTAAAATTACCAGGCACCTTTCCCCACCCCTCTATAGAACTGGGAAATTTGCAAGAGAATTCTGGAGGGAGATAATCAAAGCCATTGAGTGGAATAAGGCTACTTGTGACAAAATCTGATTAATTGTGTGCATTTATGTATTATGCAGAGAAGGCTAGGAGAACACCTTCTTCAGAGTCATTGTTTATAGATGATATATCTGAGGAACTTTCTCAAATTAAGGTGTCAATAAAAGACATTTTTAACAAGTTAATAAAATTAATAGTAACAGTTCACCCTGATCTGATAGTTTTCATCCAGATGTTCCAAGGAACTTAGATAAAAAGCTGCTGGCCTGCTAATAGTGATAAGCAACCTCTGATTTTGAATGAGTAGGAGGTGGAAAATATGATTCTAGTGTTTCAAATGCAAATTTGCAGGATAACAATTACATACCAGTAAATCTGAAGTTTGCATTAAACAATTTGATAGACACTATTATAAAGAGTACAACTGGTGGATGCATAGATAAGTAGATGCAGTAAGCACTAATATGGCTTGGAAACTAGAGGGATGTCATGAATCAAAAATCTAGAGTTCTTTGAATGTGTTAGTAAACATTGTCTAAAAATGATGCAGATTATATAATCTAGCTACGACTGGGAAAGAGATCATGACAAATTCCTGTAAAAAAGACCCATATTTCCACCTTATTAAAATAGTGCCAGGTAGAAATCAATGGTTTGTTCTTATAATGGAGTGTAGCTACAAATAAAATCCTGCAGAAGTCTGTGCTGAGCGTGGGCTGTTCAAAATGTTCATAAATTTGAATATCACAGACTCATAAATTATTCAGAAAATGAGTTGAGGATTATAACAACAAAGTTTGAAGGCAAAACAAAGTAATGCCTAGTATTTAAAATAGTCTGTGATGAGATTCTGATGGTACAATACTGGGTTTCTGGGTAATAAAATAGTAAATGAAATTCAGTGTCAATAAATACCAAGTGATGCATGCAAAGGAAATGGTCTTAACTACATATACAGAGTAATGACCTCAAAATTCCCATTGTTATTATCATTTAGCAATACTAGAATTACAGCAGATATTTCATTCAGAATGTCATTTCAATGCTAAAGACTGAAAAAGAGAAGTGGGTGTTGAAAATATAAAGGTACAACTTTGAGAACAAACACCAGAACTTCATTAAAGTAATACAATTACATGCTGCATAGCTTGTGTGAATACTACAGGCAAGATTAACTCATTCTATCTCAGAAAGGCCTAGAAGAACTAGGAAGGGCACAGGAATTTTAACCGAGTGTGAACCAGAGGCATGGAGCACCTGTGCTATTAGAAAACACAGTGTTAACTAGGACTCTTTCCTTTGAAAAACAGACAGCTGCAATGTAATGTGAAAATGTATATAAAACCATAAATGATCATTCTTTCTTGTTACACTACAACTGAGGAGCAGCATCTTTAGCAGTTTAAGACAAATAAATGGAAGTGCTTTTTCCTACAACTGAGATGTTAATTCTAAAATTTATCACTATAGGATATTTTGAAAGGCAAACACAGACAGAGTTTCTGAAAGTGAGGATACCAAATTATGGAAAATAAGGCATTTATAGTTATTATTTTAAAAGTCTTTGTACAGCATAAGAGCAAAGTATCCATACACTATTGCCTGCTGTATGAGGAATCATACTATTTAAACTCTGTCCTGGGTTGGTTATTTTTAAATATAGGACAGAGGTCAGACCTTGACTTGTCTGGAAGTTCACAAATGAACATGGAAGACCTCATCCTAAACAGCCTTTTGCATCCTTCCCCATGCAGTCATCAGCACTTAGGCAAAAAACATCTGATATAGTGCTCTGATTCATTGGAATTGGGTTTTTTTTGTGCTGAAAACAGGGATGTTTTAGGTACTGCTTGACAGCACTGACACAGCATCAAGGCTTTGGGCCTCTCCTGCTGCTCTGTCAGTGAGTTGGCTGGGGATGCACAGGAAGCTGGGAGGGGACACAGGCAGCTGACCCCATCTGACCAGAGGGATGATGCAGATCAGAGTTGTGCTCAACAGTAAAGAACAAGGGGGAAGAAAAGAACAAAGGGGGACATTCAGAGTGAAGGCATTTGTCTTCCCAAGTCACCATTATGTGTAATGGAGCTCTGCTTGCCTGAAGATGGCTGAACACCTGCCTGAATGAGGTAAATACTGAATTAGTTCCTTGTTTTGATTTGCTTGATTGCTTGGATTTTCCTTTACCTATTAAACTTCTTTTATCTCAGCCCATGAGTTTTCTCCCTTTTAACCTTCTGATTCTCTTATCCATCCTTCTGAAGGGAGAGAGTGACCTGGGTGGTGCTGAGCTGTTGGCTGGGGTTAAGCTATCACAGGCAATTTTACAGTATGGACACACATGTAATGATGTCTCCAAACAGCACTCCTGCGTCCAGTATCTTCTTTTATGTGATGATTCATGTATTTAGACACACTGCTGTACAGGAATCCCTGCAATAGCAAATACTTCTAGCCTTGTGCAAATTATTTTTTAATGGTTCATTGTACTGAGGAGCAAGCAAATTCATTTTAATAAAAAATATCTGACAGTATAGTATGGCTTCTGATTCAGCATGCAATTTGCAATTTTACTCCAGTGAGCAGCATGTGTACCAGACAATGCTTTCTTGCCCATTGCAGAGATATCATGTACGTATTGTTTACTTATAGGGTAATATTAATACTTAATTATGTGTGAAGCAGTGACAAAGCTGGGTAATTATGCTGAAAGGACAATGTTATTATCCAGGCTCAGCCCTCTTCTCCCTTTGAGGAAAGGAATGGAATAGAAAAATTGGGAAGTTTATAGGTTGTACTTTGTCTGCAAGGCATTTCCTCTGCATTTGGACTTTCTTTAAAGTTATCAGGGGACTTGGCCCTCAGTCTTCTTTGTGCAATGTTGATGTACTCAATCTCCTGCTAAATGAACTAGCTGGAGTAACAGAAAAAAAAACATCTGCAGTGGCATGGAGCTGTATTTGGGCTGCATTACCTACAGTGTACAGGTCTATCACAAGTACCGGGATTGTTAGTTTCAGAGATACGAATAGGACAATAGGAAAGATAATTATCTTTTCCTGAGTGCTCCTTCAGCAGTGCTAGGCTTTAACTTTTTAATTAGAGGAATCAAGACTGAAATACATATTTGAAAATAAATGGCATTTAAAAGGGAAAGATTGCCACTTATGTTTAAAACCAATTGCACTTAAATAAAAAGATTTAATGCTTTTATCCTTACACGTGTCCAAAACATTGGTATTCTGGAGCTCTCCTAGAAGGATATCTAAACTTGCAGGAGAAATACTTCAGGTCATCACCACTGTGTGGTCTTCTGTCCATTAGAAGTCAAATATGCTGTCTGTATCTATATACAGATAGTTAGAATATTTTTAATAGAAATTTTATAAGGAAGACTATGTGAAAAAGACTTTCTCGTATATTATTTAAAGTTACCCTTTTTGCCCTGTCACTGCATGCACTTTTTTCACAAAGATATATAGTGATAGAACAAGGGGGAATGACTTTAAACTGACTGAATATAGATTTAGATTAGATATTAGGAAGAAATTCTTTACTGTGAAGGTGATAAGACTATGGATTAAGTTGCCCAGAAAAATGTTTCTTATAGTGCCCCTAGAAGAGTTCAAGGTCAGGTTGGATGGGTCTTGAAGCAAACTGATGTATGGAAGGTGTCCCTGCCCATGGCAGGGGGTTGGAACTAGATGATCTTGAAGGTTCCTTTCAACCCAAACCATTCTATGATTCTGTGAATTGTGTTTTTCCTAATAATAATTTCAGAATCAATTTTTCAGTTCATTAACATTGGTGAAAAAAGGTGCTTAACTTCACACCTGAAGCCTAACTGAAATAAAAACTGCATCTGCATCTGTCAATGCTTCAAACTGTCATAAAATAACTAGGAACCAGGACTGACTTCCATATGGGTGCTATTTTGCATTGCTTCTGTCATGGAGTAAGAGGGAAGGGGAATTAATTGAATACTGTTCTTGAAAAAAATAGAATTGTTCATAGTAAAAAGTAAACCTGTTCTAGATAATGAGACCTGATGTATTTTTAAATTACAGTGTTATCTGGACTAAAAACTGGGAAGAGTATTTCAGTGCATTTTTTCTCTTGGATTAGGTTCAGGTCTATATTCCTGAGTGGAGTGTCTCAGTCTGTAGAATTTGCTGGTGGTGGCAATTTACTTCTCATGGATTTTGTCACAGTAGAATCAGGGATATTTACTAGTTTAGGGATTAAGATCAACCACGTTCTTATAGAGTAAAATACATCCCTCTTCAATATCTTGAACATATTTGCAAAAATTAAAAAGTCAGCATTTAAGAAAAGCAATATGTAAGTCAGCAGTCTTCCTCTGGAAGTATCTGGTTTATGTGCCAGATTATATTTTCAGCTCTTGTATACAGATCTCCTTGAGCTGTAAGCATTTTTATTGTGATCAATAGCGGGAAATAAAGTATTATGTGCCAGGTTGCCTCCACTGATAGCCATGAGAAAGAGACAAGAGTCCCGTCTGGTCCGCGTATTCTCTGAGTGCCCTTCAGATGGCAGGAGAAGAGGCTGACTGGATATAACTGTGTTTCTGGGAACACTGGATTATGTTCCCAAAGGTTTTTGGGTGTAGTGGTTTTAGTCTTCCAGGAGAGAATGATCAAGATTAACTGAAATCTGGGATTTACTGGTCAGACACAGGACTGGTCCACATCCATTTTAGTTCTATTGCAGGGTTACTGCAGTACCTAAAGAACAAAACTAAAATGAGAATGCAATTTGTCCTGTGAGACCAAAACATTGTCATATGAGTTCTCAGAACTGTAAACTGAAATCTGACATAATGGACAAATTTCCATGTTGTGTTTCATTATGGACAGCTTTGATTTCTGTGTAACTGAAGTATAGGCAGAAGATAAGTTTTTGTTTACTCTTCAGGCTTCAAGGGTAAAGATTTCACATTTTGAAATGGAGATGGTGTGTTTTGGCCCAGTATAAACCTGTATACATTTCTTTGCACTTAATTATTTAGGTAGTGTCTTTGATTATTTTTTTCTCTAATTTTAATATTGGTGTTTTACCCAGATTAAAATCAAGGATATTTGCTTTTTTTTGAAGTAACTGTCAAAAGTGTTTTTCTGTGAAGCCTTTCATTTTCTATAACTTCTTGTCGGTTACAATTTTTGAGCCACAAGTCCAAAGTACCATTATAGGCATGAAGAAATTAGCCAAGACATGCCTTTCACTTATTTGTTCTGCCTTTTTTTTTCATGATGGCCAAACTTAGGCATCTTTTATCTTTGTGCCCATTGAATACCTCCAGTGAAGCTGCTAGGAATAGGTTATTTAAATCTCTCTCATAGGTTGAAAGTTTTATGACCGTTCCCTCAAATGTAGAAGACACCAACTTCTGGTATTTCTGCACTGAAATGCTGAGAGATCTGACATGTCACAAATGTTGCCAACCTCTGCTTCCCAAAAGGAGCAGGTACCACTTGTGTGGAACTTTAATAAATACTGCTTAGATGTCCATGGATTTTGACTTTGTAAATAATGGGCTTGTACTGTTCTGTGGTTAATAGATGGATGAAAGCACATATCATTTCACTGGAAATCCATACCTGTCAGTTTTGAAAATTGCAAGTCTTTTTCAGGCAAATTATTTTGATGTCCTATTCCCTCTGGGTGTTCACACATAAAAACATGCTGTAGCTGAGGTGGCATTGCTGTCTGGACATGAAGGCTGTAGCCATATTCTGGCATTGGTGAGCTCTCTGACAGACTTATGCATGGCTGCTTACACTTACAGCACCTAATGCATTCTGGACATGTAATTGGCAGTGAGGATGTTCTGCATTATTTTTGTATACTGCTTTCAGTTTGAAAGAATATTGCTATTGTAACTGCAAGGGAGACTAGCCCGTAATAGCAGATGCTATTACCAGGCAGTTAATTTGCAAAAGGCCAAGAATTAACAGTTTTGCTATTTATGTGGCACACTAATTTTTCTGCAAAAGGAAGTCTGCATTGATGAATAATTTAAATCCCAGTGTCCCTTCAAGTCTATAATCACGTGCCCTACAGAGACTGGAGTACATTCTACTGTGAGCATTGTGCAAAAGATTAGTAGCTCCGTGGTGGCAGTGCTGCTGTAACAGTGTGAATTGCAATTTTAATTTGTCTTCCCATCTGACAGAGCATCTCATTATACTTACAAAATCTATTTTAAATTATACTTTTTAAATTCTCAGTTGAAGGATATTTACATAAAAAAGGTGAAGATTAAATAAATTGTTTTAAGTCATATCAGCAAATCATTTTAATGAGAACATCCTTTCTTCTTGCATTTGGAAAAGAATGTGCATTTTATTCCCACCATGTTTAGTTCCAGTCAGTCAAACCCAGCAATGACTGGATACAATTTTTTACATTAGAGTCTAGATGTGAAATGTGTGATAAGCCCTACTTTGTGTCATAAAATTATGCAGGCTCTCTAATAGCTAACTTGTTAGCTATCTTGAGCTAAGAAGTATTTTATACAAAATTTTATGTAAGAAGAAAAATTGGTTTTCTTCCCATAAGTAGAGCTGAGCTGAAAATTATTACATTTTGTTAATCAGATTAAATTGTGAGGGAGTATACACATAAGGTCCTTAGGCACACATTTTTAATAACAACATTACATTTCTTGCACTCCTTCTTTTTGCCCTATTTGCTCTTCCTTAACTACATTATTGAAATCTAAGAAGCATAATAGCTGATCTATTTAATGGCACATCATTATCTTCCCACAGCATAACGCATACTATTCATTCTCTCATAATGTTCATTAATCCATTATATTTATTCTATCCTAGTCTTTGTGTAACGATGTAAGGAATCAGACTTACACTGTACAAATGAATAATATTTTGCAGTATTCAAAGATCTGAATTAATATCAGGGACCTGTTACCTTGATGGTTCAATTGTTGGTAGGATTTCATGTTACTTGGACAACTATTTGTTGTAGCTCTTGTTTATTTTTCCAGACCTCTGCTGCTGGAGTTAGTTCTGTGCTGAGCATGGTGCAAAAGCTCTGGGCATTTATATATGGCTGCAGTGAATAGGGCTGTACTTATGTGAAACTATTGTATTTAATACTTTCTCTTATAAAATATATGGGCCAGGTCGTTTGAGGTAAGGGGAGGTTTAGGAGGCTGATGGCAGTGCACTTTGCTTCTGGCAATGGTTTTCCAGCAGAGCGCAGTTCATGGGCTGTGACTGCTGCTGTAGCCATGGCCGAGGGCTGCCATGACTGGGTGGGGGGGCAGGAGCTTCCCTTGCTGTGGGACAGAGCTCTGAGGTCACATCGGGGCACACAGGTTGCTCCAAGTCATGTCCCTCTATTCCTGTGCTCTATGTGGGTTGTCAAGAGGTGGCTTTACTGCTTTTTAGTTTTATTTTTTTCCTTATTTGCACACAATTGTTCTCAAATATTAGAGTTAATAGTAATTGGTGAGACATGGGCTTTGGGTTCAGATCCAGATTTGCACTTCAGAGGCTTCTGGGAGATATTAGGACCTACATTTCTGACTTATGTCACCTAGTGTTGTTTTTAATATTTTTTATTTGCCAAGATGTTAATGTAAGCTCTACATTTTTATACCATTGTTCTGGATCACTTTTGATTTTGCAGCAACCATAGATTTAGCTTGGAAGTAGAATTCATTTAAAAATTAGTTTTTGTTGTGTGCCTATTTGGCTTGTAAAGCTGTACATTGCCCATATTTAAAACTAATAAAAAAGCAAATATGTAATGAAAAGGTAAATAATACAGTCCAAAATGGACAGTAGTGTTTATTAAGACCTTGTGTCTCCCAGGAACTGAAAGTGCGGCCCCAGTTCCACAGAAACTGGAACATGTGCTGAGTTTTAAATACAAAAATTTTCCCAGTGCAGAGTTCCAGGCTAGAGAGCTCAACACCTTGTGCACTTGGCCTCTAACCGCGCGCGCTCCTGAGCTGATACTCCATGTGCACACCAAGCAGCAATTAGGCTTCATAAAGCTGTGCAAGCATTTTGGAAAAAAGGTCTCACTACAGTTTTAAAATCAACTTCCACCATCTGTTTGGGAAAAGCAGTGGGTTCGTTTCTTGTGAACTTGGCAATTAAATATGCTAAAATACAGTAGTGGCAGGATACAATATTTGCCATACCTATTAAGAACGAAAACTAAAATCCAGCTATGTAACGCCAAACCTCAGACCAAGAATTGCCATCTGGCTACCAGGTAAATTGAAATTCTTGATACTCATCAAATACCCTCAACTGGAATATACTTTTAGTGATGAATTTTAAAGCAACAGGAGCTAAATTCTGATCAGAAAGGCAAAATTATTATTTCAAGTGTTTAAGAAGCTGTAAAACATGTAGATCTGTATATTATGGGCTCTTATCTTTGGGTTATTTTTCTGGTTCTTATTTTTAGATTTTTTTGATTATTTTCATAAGACAGTAAAAAATGCAGAAATTTTAACAGTTCTCTAACCTTACAGAGATTAAGGCTGGCACCAGAACATAGTACTCTGCTGTTCCAGTTTTTGAAATAATGAAATCACAGCTTTTGCTGGGTAAAATGTCATTTCTGCTCTTTCCAGTAATAAAGAAAGCTAACAAACACAGAATACCTTTTATGGGTATTGCAAAATGCAGCCTCAGATATTCTGGAAAACAGTGTTGAGGAATAGACTAATTTCTATATCTCATTTGGGTGTTCAATTTCCAGAACCAGTGCCTTGGGGTATTCTATGAACAGTAATTTGAGTAGAGAACTCTGCATTGGCAGAACAATAGAGTGAACAAAATGCTCTCACACAAACAAACTTCAGTACCTGGTATAAATGTGCAATTGGTGCTGCTCCTACCAGAAGGAAATAATTGTCGTAACTGTGTGAAAAGAGGAAATTGTGGCTGTTTAATATACTCTTACTGGATAAGTAAAGGACCCCACTAAGTGGGCTTCATCTCATCCATACCTGCTTTTCAGATTATTAATGCATATATACCTATTGGCATTACTCAAGCAATAACAAAACATCATTTTAACTTTTAAATAGTATTTGACTTTGAATAATCATACTTTGAGTAACAGGCCAAAATAGAAGAAAAAACTTATGGTGAGGATCAAAGACTAACTTTTTTTTTTTATACTTCCTGTAGATGAGTATTCCTGTGTTACAGCAATCATGAGAAATGTCCCATTTATCTTTTACCTCACATAAAAGATTTTCATTATAGCTGAGCAAAGAACTGGTATTTGATGAACTTAATCTGGTTGACAGTGTGCTAGAAATATATACGGGTTTATATTTATAGGAACAATACATATTGGGTGAATTGCTTTCCCACTTCATTCCATTGTTTGTTCATGTAAATATTTTGCACATCTTGCAGTTAATGAGGTGATGAATAGTTTGAGATAACTGCTAAACTTTGAGGTCATGGCATGCATTTTAGGTTCATCAGCTCTATGCTATTTTTGATGAAATACAGTGGAAACCTAGGATTGGAAAAGGACACTAATGTCAGTGTGCTGAAAAGTGTCCTCTAGACATTTTCTTTCAACTGGATTTTAGTCCTCCTTTTTCTGTTGATGAAACTTTCATTGCCACCATCAAATGAAATATATTAGACTGGACATACAGGAGCAAGTCAGCCACTGGAAATACCTGAAGACAATATCATTACAGATACATAGCTTTTCATGTTTCCAGATTTATTTCTGAGATGTGAATTTATCCTCATTCCTGCCATTCACAGGAGAATTAGCAGCGTTTGGGTTAGACAGAAAACTCAAACATGCATTGTTGTGATACCAGTAAAAGAGGAAGGGGCACATACTATAACTATTAAAAGAAACAAAAAAAAACCCCAAAACAGAAGGATCAGTCTTGATTAATAGACTTATTTCAATTTATCTTAGGAGCTTTTTGTTAAATATATGCATTTCTGTGGTAAGTAATTTTCATTGTTTAGGTAGCATTTTTTAAATCATTTAGGTGCTAACACACCTTGACCTTGAAATTCAATTTTATTTTTATCTGAAATTAAAAAACTTACATAAGGAAATTATGGGAATTTCTATAATTTGTGACTTGTTTTATGCAAACTGTTTATATTCCTGTTTCAGCATTTATATTAATTAAACATGAACAATAGTGATGTAAGTGAATTTATTATATTTAATATCGTTATCCAGAATAAATTTCCATAGAGCACCAGTAGATAACATGGAAAAAGAAGCATAAAATAAATATGTGACTCCATTGATTATTTCCAAATCAAAAATTTGGCAATACTTGCCAAATCTGATTGTCCAGAAATTTAGGTTTGTCTTTTTCAAGTTCTTAAGTCTTTAATGCATGAAAACGGATCTTTTTGTTTCATTGCCTTTAGAAATCCAATTTTCTATGAAACTGCAAAGGATAATTAAAACTGAAGTTCTTGTCTAATTATTGGACTTTGGGAACTTTCAGAGAAACACCAAATATCAAAGATTCAAGAGAAACACCAGAGAAAATGTGCAATAGGATACTGAAATGGAGACCCATTGTTAGCAACTGCAGCTGCAAATTGTGCAAGGAGCAATATAAAACCAGAGAATGTCCTTTCTTGAGTCAGTGTTGTAAGAAGAGCTTTCCCTTTTAACTGGCAAGGATTTTGGGAAGCACAAGGCAGATAGCTGTTAAAATGAAATAAAGTTAACTGATGCAGAAGGAAATACACTTCGGCTTAGATTGCATTTTGTATCTCTTTAAATTTTGAAAGCTGTGGTGATTTTACAAAATTTACAAAACAATACATGATGAACTGCTGATCTCAGTATCATACATATAATCTCCTGCAAGTCTGGCAAATGCATAATCATTTCCTTTGGTGGTGATGGCACTGGTGATAGCTACATTTGTGACTGAAATGATATAGAAATATTATTATAGCATTTTTTTCTTAGTAAGTAATATATGAACAGTATTCTACCTGTGCTCTTGCAAAATATAATGTTCCCATATTAAAATTAAGTCGTCATTTCATTGAAACAGCATTCTAAACCCTTCTATCTCACCATTTATCTTTAGAAGTTTTGGTAATTTTCTGATGTCTTTCATTTATGGCCGTTCCAATGTTGTACTAGCTAATTATATTTCTTACATAAAGACCCTTTTTAGGTCTTGCACATTTAGAGACTAATGCTCTCTTATTATAGGATTCACATAAAAAGCCTTTCTAAAACAGCACTAAAAGAATTGTAGTCAACTGTACTGCTCTTGCATGTTACTACATTTTGATTGTTACTTGCAGCAAATTAGGCATTATTTGGTTGAGTTCCTATACAGTTCCAATTAATTATTATAAAATGAAGAATGAAAAGAAAAAAACCAACTCTCTCTTAAATCATGAATATTACAACCACTGGCTCTGACCTCTTGTTTAAAACAAGCAGCATGAAATTCTGAATACCCTTGTCTCTTATACTGGTGCTATTAATGTAATTGCTATGAAAGTATAATGACAGACCTGCCTTTAATAATTATATGCAAATAAAAGTAAATAATTTTTTCTTGTTCCCGTAAGTGTACATAAGAATTCAAATGCAGAATTTGTTAGAAACATTGAAACCTGTTGTAAATATGGTAACATCTGAGTATTTTCTGGGCCAAGTCTGTATTAGGAAGTAAAATCATCTTTATTCAAATTTAGGTCACTCTTATAAACTTCTAATTCAAGGACATTTCACATTGCTAGGCTGGAATAAAAGTATTTTGGTCTAATTATAAATAATGACCTTAATGTTTTATTGATAAAGTCAACTGAAGTGTACTTAGGCTTGGTCCTTTACTCAAGTCCTGCTGGCCAGGGCAACATAAAGCCAGTGCCTTCCCCCTGGGCTGGGGGAATGTAGGGGATGAGCAGGGCAGGTCTGTCTGTCCTACTGGTAGTCAGTAAATTCTTAGGCTTTCCCTTTTAGCCTGTCATTTTCTGTATATTTTTCACCTAAGAGGGTCAACCTACTCATCTTAGCAGTGTTGCTATTGGTAGCTTGGCTACGAGACTCAGGGAAAAACTGTCAATAATCTGATGGTTGCAAATGGCAAGTATGGAGCCAGTGAAGCATCCAGTTTGGCAGTTTTACAATGAGTTGTGCTTTTCTTAACAGTAGAGTTGCTTGTAGGTTAGGTAATACTCACTGTGAAAAAAAAAGACAGAAAGGCTCTTGTCGTTAATTGCACTGAAAGACAAGGGTTTTGCTGTTTCACGAAAGGGAACAACTCACTGGGTGATTTGAAGTAATTTATTCTGTATTCTACACTCTAAATTAGGGGGACATACTGCAGGTAACTGTTCCCTGACTTTGGTACACAAGCTGTCTTTTCCCTTTGCTATGGTTTCACAGTAGGAATAATGACCCTAAAATGCAGATCAGAACTTGTTTGAGGGCCTCCTGAGTGACAGGTCCCTTTCAACAAGCCATTGAGGTTTTCTGAGGCTCTGAAAAGGCTTTTCAGATTAATCACAACCAAAAGGACATCTCATCCAAGGATAAAATAATTATAATAATTATCTCCTTCCTCATGAGATTATAGGGCTGCATCTACATTAGAAAACAATTTATCCCTACAGAAGTCATTTAGTAGACCCAAACTGTTGTTGCTGAAGGCATGATATCCACATTATATTAATTCAGTGGCGGAGGTTGTTTTTGACTTATGTCCTGCACTGAATACTCCTAAACTGTAGGAATGCATTAGGTGCACTCTCAGGCTCCTCTTCTGCTTAATTTTCATCTAAGAGGGATTAATTTGCTGTGAATCATTCCAGAATCATTCCATGATGTGATTGAGATCATAGTGAATGGAAACAATTTGAAAATTTGTTTGAAAATTGAAGTCCAGCTTCAAACTGAAACGCCAAAATAAATGCACTTTGTAAGAGTCTAAAGATCTAGAGGAGCAAACCACTGTTTATTGATTTGCTCTGCCATTCATTCTCCTGTTGAACTCTACCCACAAATCTCAAAATACATACCATGCATCAGGATGCTGGGTGTAGACTTTTGAGAAGTGCTGGTTATGACCAGCTATTTAATGAACTCCTGGCCATATTAACTGCCATTTCAGGGCACACATGGGACATGCCAAAGAGAGTGCATTATTTCTTGAGGTAGACTCACTTGGATGAAAATCAGGGTTGAAGGTCCGTATGACTCTTACACAGCTGCTGTTATCAAAAGGGGATCTTTGAAAAGGGGGTGGGAAATTGATTTGATTTTTCAAGGAAAAATGGGTGCCATTTAGATACTTCAGCTATCATTAAGCAATGACCTGGCTTGAATTCATTCCTAGTGAGCCACCACAGGAATACTCTGAATTTTCTTTTTTCAGTGTGAGCTGGTACTAAAAATATCTTACTGTTCTAGAATATTGACTAGGAAGTAGAAACTGAGAGTCAAAATTTTCTAGCATATCTGATGATTCTCAAGTTAGCATGACTTATTATAGTCTATGCAAAAGCATAGATAAAGTGCCAGGGCCAAAAACCCACTAATATTTGATACAGCCCTGTGCAGAGAGAAAAAAAGCCATTTTTCTTTTCCCTGAGTAGAAAATTCATATTTTCTTCTATGTGGCCATACCACTGCTGAGTACAAGGCTCCCTATCTGGATTACCTGCTGGACTTTATGTTCGACTTCCCAGCTGGTAGCTGAAGGTTGTTTGTGCAGCCTGGATGCCTTTCTTCAGAATCTCTCAGAGTGAAAAAAGCATTTTCCTATGCATCTGCTCAGAAACAGAGATTTTCATTATGTACCAGATCTGTATTTTGGAAGAGTCTGGTCTAACTTTGATCTCACTTTTTTTTCTGGAAGTGGTGCCTGTGGTGGCTGTGACAAATGAGCATGTGTTAGGACTTGACATTAAAAGAGTGGAGGAACATATTTCAACTGCGTTTCAACTAGGTTTACTCCCAGTTGACAACTCTCCTGTCTTCTTAGTGTGTTATGTCAGCTGTTAGAGCTATTTTGGTCATTGCACAAGCAAGCTCCATATTTTCCTGTGATTTGAGCAACCTGTCATTTTTATTTACACTTGAACCCTTACTTTCAAGTGTGGCCCAAAATGGGCAGGAGTCAGGTATAAAACACAGATTAGGCTCAGACCTACTATTATTTGTCAGAAGTGCTACTATGCCTGTTGACAGATATAATTGTCATGAAAATAGCAGGGGAGAACTAAGTCTGAGTCCTGCTTCCCTGTTCATATGCAGGGGTCTGTCACAGCATTATTTGCCAGAAGAAATCTTAGGAAAAACAAAATTTAACTTTCAGTCAGATATTTGTGCAATAGAATCTGGGCATACAAATTCCAGGTCTGGAAAGATTGTGTAATATAATGGTGGCCTTCAACCATACTCTTGTATCCATGTAAGAATCACAGAATTAATCCTCCAGTATTGATTGAAGGTTGTTATCTTTAAGATAGCAGTCACTTTAAATACATTCAATAACAACAGAGATTTTGAAATTCCTGTATCCACCCTTTCAAAATTCTTCTAATGGTATCATTTCTTCTGCTATTATCTGAAAATATTTGCACTTGAAAGTACATAGTTTTTGGTGTCTACATCTTTACTTTTCCTACATATTTTCTACATTTTCTTTGTTTCTGCTCTTGCAGAAAACAAGACTTCTTCATATCTTGAAAATTGTTATGCTTGCCAGTTTTACATTTCCACATTGTCAGTGTTAAAAACAGCATGAAAATACGAAGATTTTAAATTTTAAACATAAGTGATAGAAAAGAGAGCGAGTTCTAAATAAAATGAGGGAGTCTTAATTATAGAATAGTCATGCATTCTCAACAGTATGACTTTAATTGACTGAAGTTAGTCAAAAAGCAATTTTGGTACTGAATGATCCACCAGTGTCATATTGTGACTTTTTGGTTCACCTTAAATTTTATGAAATAGAGATGGCAATTGTACTTTGAAAATGGTAAAATAATAAGAAGGAATATTTATCTTAATTGGGTGTTCATCAGCATGGTCAGTTTTTGGATGGAACACAAGGTGAGTTCAGGTAATTAGTGAGGAGACACAGGCCTTTTTTACTGTGAAATGCTGTGAATTAAAGGTTTTTTTCTGAGGAGAATGAAATGACGAGGAAGAAACCTCTTCACTAATGAACTTGCAAAGAACTTGCTTATAGTTTTTTTCATGAAAAAACTAGTCCTTGTGTTCCTGTGCTTAAGTACAAGAAAGGAATCATGGTATTGATGTAGAGACAAGACTGGATGAGACCTCTGTAATCACTGAGCTAAGTGTCCTGATCCTGCCTACTAGCGAGATATCATGTAATGCATTTATTATGGTCATATTTTTTTGCCTTCACTGTGTTTATTTTCTTTTGATTTCTCTGTTCCCCTTCAATCTTTCCTTTGCTGCACAAACCAAGCCCTTTAAAACTCCTCCTGTAGTGGAGACTTTATTCCTCTGGCTGGAAGATTGTCCCCATACTATTTGTGGGTTCAGTTTCACTTTCATAAAGATGACTGGCCAGAATTGTATCATTCTGAATGATAGTTTAAGAAGCTTCATACTTGTCCTTCTGGTCTTTATTAGAAAGATATTATTTAATTTTTTATAGGATTTACTTTTTTCACAGACATCTCGTGTGATATTGATACTGATGTGTTCTTGGTGATCAGCTTAAATAAATTGTTTTTACGTATTTTGTTTCAGACGATGAGTTCCCAACTTGTAGCAGAAATGCTATTAATACCTGATATTCCCTTTCTGTGCTGCATACTGTTACTGCACCTGGATTCACCTTTCAATTCTTGTGGTAATCTACAGTGTCTTCAGATTAGTGTAGAAGATCTGTAGTGACACTGCAGAAAATGCTTTATCTAAAACCAGACAAATTATATCTACTTCATTTCTTTGTCTGGAAAATCAGTTATCAAACAAAGCTGTCAAGTTAGTCTGTCATGAGCTACCTTTGGTAACACTTTCATTTCATCCTATGTTCTATTTACTTCCCTGTTGTTAATTTATCTTTTTCTTCAAAGCCTTCAAAGCTCTTGCAAACTGGAGAGGTCAGACTAATAGGCTTACACTTGCCCAGATAATTTTTGTCCTTGCTTTTAAATATGGGCACTTCAGTTCCCATTCCCCACTAATATTTGATGCTTTCTCTGCCTTCATAGATTTGGAGGCTTATCTCTGCCACTGCAATGGCCTTTACGAAATCACAGTACACCTAGTGATTCAGATCTTAGTGAGACATTTTGTTCAAAGCTCATTGCACAGTCATCTTTTTTTTTTTCACAGTTAAGCTTTTGATTGGTTAGTGAGATATGAATAAAGAAAATTTAAATAACCATCTGCGGGAGGATCACAAGTAAGATATAAGCAAATACTGCTGCCTTGATGATTAAGTGAATAGCTAGTACCCCCTGCAACTTAAAGCTCCCTTAAGTATAGAAACTGGGAGAGAAGTAGTTTAAAGTGGCATGATAATATCAGAGAAAATGATGAGAACTGGAGCCTAAGTACCCTCTCATACTGAACACTTCATGGTCAGAGATTATTTCACTAGGGTGTTGGACATCATTGGGCAGATTAAAGATATTTGAACACCTTGGATGTTTAAATATTCCATAATGTTTTATGCTAGCACTTAAAAACTCAATGAATAGAATGTATAGGTTTAATACTAGATTATTATTTTAGTTTTATGTTTTTGTAAATACACAGAAGTATAGAACCTAACCTCCCAAAAATTCGTGACATTTTATTTCTCCATACTGAGTAACATGTTAACATTAATGTTCATCAGGTGAACATTCTTTTGCTGGTCCCTGTTAAATGATCAAGAAAGAAATTTAATATTTACACAGTTAAATACATCTGTGTTGTTTGAAACTGGCTAGAAGGGCGGTGAGATTCTTGTTTACAATTTCCTTGCTTTTTTTATTGCTTTCAATTAGGTGTTGTATCGGAAAATTAATGAAGATGAAAATTACAATCAACTGTGTGTACAGAGAACTGGGGTTAATCTGGAAACAAGGGATATTAACACTGATAGCAGCTTAGAGGGAATACCATCCATCACTATCATCTCAGTTTACAAGGCAATATCATCACAACCATACATACCCTTTTGGAAGGAGTAAGTCCTTTCCATCATCTCTCAGTGTTTCTAGCTGGGAGATGGAATACATCTAGGTGGCTAAAGCATTTTATACCTCTGGTAATTTGAGCATTCATGCTTATCAGATTCTGGAAACAATAATATATATGTAAATTTCACATCTAAGTGCTATGAGACTGCTGGAAAATGTAATTACCTGTATGTGCATCTGTCTACAGTTTCCCTCTGCCGGGAAACTAACTGAACTATGCAAAGAAGAATGTTTGCGGTTTTTTTTTTTTAATTTTTTATTTTTTATTGCACATTTTCATGCATTCCATAACTTTTTATTTTTCAGATATTTGAGACGTTTTCTTTTCTTAAAACTGTCTCTCCTCATGAAAGCTTACTCACTAATCAGTTTCCAAGAGGTCAGGTTGTGTACAGACGTTTCTGGAAAGTATGTGCTTAAATTTAAGTATGTGCTTAAGTTACACTGATTCAAATAATAGATAAATTTGGACATGCATAACAATCATTTGCTAAAGTACTTTTGGCAAGATTTAATTTGCCTAAGTGTCCTAAATTTTGGCACAGTAGCCTTTCAAAAGCCCTCTTTATGGCATTAAAGTGTCAAAATCTTCAATCTGCTTCCACTGCTACATTTAACTGAAAGTAACAGTGACAACATTGCTGTATTGGTCTGCCTACAGTGCTTTAACTATTTCTGACTATTTCTCAGTAGTAGGGCTAAGCTCTCTGACTACTTATTCTGGCTATTGAAAGATCTACACTGTTAAATGACATCTTTTAAAAAAAACCATACCCAACAAGCCCCACCCCTTTTGCTTTGCCTGAAGGGATTTCCTACATCTCTGTGAGCCTGGATTGCATTGCTAGGCTAAATTCCTGTTCTCTTTCTTTCACTGCACACCTACATCAAAGAAAGCAACTGGTGAGAACCTGTCCATGTTTGTCCCCCAGCTTCATTTTGAAATCAGGGTGCACTTTGTGTCTTTTGCAGGCTGTGATGTATGAAGCAGAAAGATGATTGATTTTCACAAGGTACCTTGTACCTGAAGTAATGAGAGTGGCAAATTACTTGTTCACTGAGCAAACATGACAGGAATGTCATAGAGGGAATTTATATATATGCAAATGCACAGGGGTCACATCGGTGTTACTTTTACAAAGTGACCTTATTCACCAGGGGGGCATATTTAAATCTGCATTAGTCTACAAAGGAAAGGCTGAATAAAACTGCAAATACCTGCATTGTGTGGAATGTAGAAACTAACACAACTAATAAATAATGCAAGATTCAACACAGCAGAGAAGATAATTTAAATGGCTGCATTATTTCTGTACAAGAGACTTGGGGTCTCAAGTGATTTCTACTACTCATTTAGGCTTTCTCTGAAGCAGCAAATAAAATATTTGTCATAAAAAGAAAAGTAAGAAGATGTGGGACTAATTTTCTATCAGACTTTTGTCTCTTAAGCATTTTGTTATGATTCAGTAGAGAAATAGGCTTATGTATCTCTTTATGAACACTTGCATTCACAGGTTCTGTGTGTTTGCAAAAGGCAAAATGGATCTTACTGACAGTGAAACTTCCCACATATGTAAAGCAGGGACAAATGAACTTTGAACAACTTCAGAGAAGTTGTTGTTTGTACAGAAAAGAAAAACAAGGAGCAACAGAAGAAAATACTGCTACTCCTAGGAAACAGATGAGAATTTTGCGTATAAGCTTCTAAAGGAAGAATGAAAACTATTGTTTCCTTATATTTTTTACTCCCCAATAACAAAGATTACATGAGTTTGGACTTAACCTAAAATCAGAAAGCAAGGCAATTTAGCACTGGCCATACAATGTAAGGTTATTCCCACGTGATTCTCCTCTAATTCTAAACTGTTGGAAATGTGGCTGATCTCAAGTCCACAAGCAAAGAAGAAAGCAGTAACTCAGAAGCTTATGAATGCTGCATTGAAAATACACATCTGTGCATGGAATTTTCAGTACAGCTGAATGGTTGCACCACATCTGCTGCTGAAAGTGGACTGACAGTGAGATGGACCAGTGACAAGGACAGCCTGTGCAACCTAGGAGTGTATTCACAGTTTGCTGCTGTTGAGCCACAGAGGGCTGGGAGAGGGATTTCTGCTGACATGGCAGCTTGCAAAACTGCTCTGCAGCATCACATGTGGTTTCTCACAGAGAAAAAAAAATCCTGCATTTTTTTTGGTCACTAATCACCAAAACAGTCTATTCATGAGTTCATGGTACCAGAGTGGTGTTGGTCTCATGGAGTGTGCTTCAGGGAAAAGAAATCTTAGGGACCAAAAGTAACAAATCCTATGAATGTATTCCTTGTGTATGGTGTCAGTGAAGAGCTGGGAGCCATTTCACACTCAGCCACTGCCTGCTTGAATTATGTGGGTGATATATTTTTGTTATATTTTGAATGTGTTCCTGAACCACAAAAGGAGCTATCTTTCTTTTTTCTTGCCTCAAAGCACATTAAAGAATGAACTTGGACACGGCAGACTTTTGTGTCCTCTTTTGTGTGAAAGTGCTGAGAATTCCTTGGGTTTATTTACAATATGTTGGGTTAGAAACTGAAAGAAAATTTTTGTTACACATAGAGCTCATGTAAAATTGATTTTCGGATGTAGGTGTTTCCTATAGCATGGCTATTCTCTGTTTTGATCAGCTTTGGCTTTTGTGGCATTATTGAAAGCTGGATGGATCACAGTGAGGGAGACGTTCTGCAGGAAATAAGGTAAATAAAAGAATAAATGTCTCAAAAAGAAAACTATTCAGGTTAATATCTACAGTTTGTCAGTGGAGCTCTGCATCGCTTCTAGTAAAAGTAGACATCATTTCAGAGCTCATTTGTCCTGCTTAACACAGCTGGTTATATTAATGCAATAACAGTACTGAAATGGACCCAATTTTATTTCCTGGATGCTCTTACTTGACATAGATCAGAGTTGCAAGAGGCTAATAGTTGCTTCAGAGCTGGGGTCAAATGCTATCTAGTTCCAATGTCTTTTCAGTGCTTTATCATGGGCTGTTTTGCAAATCCACAACAAAATAACCAGCATCAGAGTTTCTGAGCCGAGATGATAATGCATGCTTCTTCTTTCCTAACTCTTGACACACTGTGTTGTTCATCCATCCCAACCACTCAGCTTCTTGGGCTACAAACCCTTCATTTTTTATTTCTAGGGCTGTATTGCTACTGTACGGTCCCTGTGTGTAGCCCGACTGCTCAGAGCAGAGATCTTCAGATCTGATTTGTGCTTAGGCAGCCACTTGTCTGTCCTTGGAGTGACCATTGAGAGGGGACAATGCATGCAACAAAAGGTCTAGGTCTAGGGTTATAGAGCATAATTAGTTTGAAGCTTAATATCATGTTCCAGCTTTTTCTATTTTAGCAGCTGTATGTTATGGGTGCTTTAAGTGCTCAGATATTTTTTGCAGTTCTTCTGGTGGCCTCTGAACTATTAGTCCCAAACTGGAACCGTTACTTGCACTGATTTTTCTGTTAATTATGCCTATTATGGGACTGCTATTGAACACAGTTCAGATTTTTGTCCTTCCAAAGGTGAATACCACAAATAACTAGTGCAGAATAATGTAATAGGCATGTGGTACAGAAAATGGTGCATAGTTTTTCTCATGATTGGGAAACCTGGCAATGGCATTGAGCCCAGATCTTCTGTGTCAAAGCTGAAACCCTCCCTTCCCTGACTTAGCAGAAAACAGTCTCACTCAGTGCTAGCTTACTCCTTTTTGGTGCGCTCAGCTGTGTGCAGAGGTTCGTGTCTTCACTCTGCCATGCATGCTGAGGGCTGTGCTTCACAGGCAGAGAGGTTGGTTTTCTCTCTTTCCCCTGCCACTACCGTTTTTCCTGATGCATTTGCATTTTCTGATGTGCATTTGCTGCCAGTCTTGCTGCACAGTGAGGGAATCTGGCATCAGCAGAATAAAGGAAGAAACTGTATTAGATTCAACCTTGCTTTAGTGGTGCGAGTCCCACTGGGTTTTGAGCAGTGTTATGTAGGTGAGGAAGAAAGATTTGATTTTAATGAGAGATGACTTGGCACCAGCAGCATAACAGGTTCAGTATGAGAATCTAGAGTGAAAGAGTTAATTCATATTCTTTTCACAGAGAGAGCTGTGAAAGAGCACATGCTGAATGTGCATTCCAGTTTCATTTTTCTGTTCTTATTTACAGTGACAAATAATGTATTTCCCTTTAGCTTTGAGTGGTTCATAAACCTGGAGCTGATGATGAATATGCAGTTTACACTCCAAAGGCACTGGTATAAGTGCAAGAAAGCAGACCTTAGAGTGGTTCACAGAACACTGTGACCTCTCCTGTGATTATTAATCAGTCAGACTTTCAGGGGCACATGCACCATCCTGGCCCTTGCTTACTCTTCTCTCCTCTCTCCTTTTGCATGATATCTAAATCTCTGGGAAACACATAATAAATGTATGACTTCTGTAAAAGAATGCTGAGTTCTGTTTGTTCTGAATTCATGTTTAAAAGGGTTTAGTACACTCTTCAGTGGGTTGTTAGTTTCAGTCGTGTTTTTTTACACACAGAGTGTTCATCAGTTTCCTGGAGAGCAAGATTGGCAGTTCTAGGGAAAGTGGTCTGGTTTCAAGTCTGGAAATCATAAGTGGAGATGTGAGGTGTGTGTTGGCTTATCAGCATGTGGTGTTATATTTGAAAGAAATTTGCTGAGAGGAGTGGAATAATTTTGAAGGAGTGGAAAATTATTTGGGACTTTGAACATACTACTGGTTAATTCTGTATTAGAGCAGTCTGCATTTCAGAATTGTGGTTGCCCAAGAGAGCACTGTATATAAGCAGAGGAAAAGAGATGCACTTGAATTCCTTTGGATTTCTTATTAACATAATAGGAGACAAATGTGCAACCATAATGAATCAACATATTTTTTTCTGCTCAGAAAAGCAACCTAATTCCAGGCATTACAATACAGCAACAATTTTGTTCAAGTGATAATTTTTCAGCTTTTCTAGTATAAATGGTTTGAAATAGTTATCATTGTTCTATTGACCCATCAGCAGAAACAGGACCATTGTGTAGATTTTTTTCATAGCTAGCTTCCCAGGGTTCTTCAAGAGGGAAGAAATGAGACAAGGACTCATTATTTTACCTCTTGCCACTCTCTGCACAACTATAATCCTTAAGCAATAGAGCCTGCATTCCTGAACTTGTCTTTTTGGCAAGTGGAGGGGTATTTTGTCTTTGGAGGAGGTTACTGAGAAATAAATAATGTGGTTTTTTTCAGGGTGTTTGAAGCACCCTGGTGGCTTGTTGTCACAGTGGAAACAACACCAAGTGAGATGAGGGGGATCTGTGCAATTTCCCTTGGTGCAGTCAGTCAAATCTTTTCATTACCCAAAGGTATGAAAATGAAATCTTTTTCTACCCAAAGGTAGACAGGAGAGAGGGTAGTGAATCTGCCCTGCTCTATTTCATGTTTGCAAACAACTTAGGTCTTCCTAACAGGATTACTCTGCAGGACGATTGGTACATGAGCTGAAGGTCTATTCAAATCTGTTATTGCCTTATGACTCGCGGGCTCAATCCAAGAAGAGCTGCAATCCCAAAAGTTAAAACACCACGGTATAATCAGAGAGAACTACATCACCCTGACTGGCTGCAGTAATAGTAGTGGAACTGCTCTGTTTATCAAAACCTGCTCAGAGATGCAGGGGTTCATCCTTCTTGAGAGCTTTGGAGTCTGCTGTGGTTATGAACACTGTTTGTACCCTGAGAGAAATTATGATGATGATGTTGAATTCTCCTGGTACTGACTAGGGTGGAGGAATGCTGTCAGGCCAGGGAGGGAGGTTTTGTTGTTGCTCTATGTACCTCATTTTGAGCTAAGCAGAATTTAAGACTTTAAGATTGTCAGCTAGACACTTATAAAAAATTAGTCAATTCTTCTTAAATTAAGAAAGAGCTGTATTTTTAAGAAATCTTAAGACAAATATTTATTTTTTGTGTATTTTTTGTTTTCAGGATGAATAAGAAATACTTACAAATATTTATTTTTTGTGTATTTTTTGTTTTCAGGATGAATAAGAAATACTTACAGAAAGCAACAAAAGGAAAACTGCTAATAATAATATTTGTTGTAACACTGTGGGGGAAATTAGCATCTGGGGCAAATCATCATAAAGGTAAGAAGTTCTATCCTGTTCTATTATACTGTTGTATCTGTGGCCTCCATCAGCAAATTCAGGAGGGTCTGGTCTATGGGACCTTTTCTCTTTGCATGTATCTGTGTCTCCTGATACTGGTTCACTAATTAGTACCAAAGAATCATTAATTTATTGGTAGTTTAAGTATTTCAACTGCCAATTTCGGCATTCTCTGATTTTATGTCATTTTGTAGAGATGGTATAGTTGAAAAATGCTAAAAAAGGGCGGTTTAAAAAAAAAGAATACATCTTGTCTCATAAAAATATTTATATCAGCAGATATGTATGATGCAAATGAATTCCTGGAATGAACCCTGGAAAGAAACAATTTTTAGTAACATATATGATGCTTCTGTGTGCAGTTATCTGCCAAGACTAACTTCATGAATATTGTGCATTGAATGAGATTGTTTCATCATAAAAAAAGACTGCTGCTTTGCAATGTTGTCTGATTCCTATGCTTCACTCCTAACACCTGACCAGGAACTTGTGACAATGTAAGAGTTGTTTCCTCTTGGTCATTCCAGCGTTTAATATCCATGCATACATACCAGCACAAGCTGTGATGGATTATTTAATAATGGAACAAGGTCTTGCTTTTGCATGTGCTTCTGTTAACTCCAACACAACAAACAAGCTCTCCAGATTCACATAATAATGCCTTCTTATAGGCTAATATAACTTGAAATGTGATCTGCAGTATAATAGCATTTTGAACTTCATTTGTCATCATCGTTATAGTGTCTGTTGGCTGTTTATCTGCTTATACAAGATCAAAATAAACTCTAACAACCTGGATAAAGTAAGGGTATTACCACAAGCTAAGGAGTTAAACCCAGAGAAAGGATTCAAAAAAATCCAGTCAGTTAATTTCTCTGTTTCCATGTACTTCTTATAGTGTTCACTCTGATGATAGGATTTCATGAGCAGGTATTTTTACATATCAAGCTGATAGGTATTTTTCTGCTGTGTGAAGACACCTTTCTTCAAAATGCCTCACTGATTCAGGACTACAGGATGCACTTTCTGCAAAGTCTTTTGCAAGTTGTGATTTGACTGCAGGCAAAACAGAATCTGATGTGGTCCTGCAGGCCACCAAAGATGAGCATCATGCCAGACAAGAACTGCGTGGCCACCCTTTGCTGAGCCTTTTTCCCCCTCCAAACAAGAATATGGTTTTCTGCTGTGGCTTCCCAGTTTTGTTGTCTTTTGAAAAAGAGCCAAGATATCCTAACCTGCATTCAGAATTCTTTTGCTTTGATTGTTTCTCTTCAAACATCCAAAAAGCCAAAATCTGGACCATTTTGATTCCCTACACAAGGGCTGGGCAAGCTGTGTTTACTTCTATGGAATTCAAACTTTGCCAAAGTATGCTTGCTACTCTTTTTGAAAAGCTGATGAGTAGCATCTATCACCAAGTATTTCACAGAAACAAATTATAATCATAAGGACTATTCTGGGAATTAGTGCTTAATAACTGAGAATAAAAACATCCACCACCAATTTTAGCTTTTCTGTGCAAGGGAAAACCCAGCAGAACTACACCATTAATTATCTGAAAAGTGTTTGTCGTTTGAGCTTCAGCCTTATAGCAGAGATGACTTAGGGAATATCTAATTTTTTGTAGATAAAAAAAGAAATGGTCATGAGCCCCCTAGAAAAATCAGATTATTAGCTGCAGGGACTTCTTTAAATTCCTGCTAGCTAACAAAAAGCTGCTTTTTCTTTAATTTGTATCTTTTCATGTCTTTAACAAAATATATGAAGAAGTCTTGCCGGGAAAAATAACAAGAAGCATGACTTGAGTGTTTAATTTGGAAAAACAGGTACTTTATCTGTTCAGTTTCTTTTGGAAAGAAAAAATATTCAGAAAGATTTTGGCTTGTGGATTCAGTAAACCAGCTACCCTCACTGTTTATGGGGGATTTTTAAAAAAGCAAAAACCAGAGTTATGCAGCTCAATTACCATTGATTTCCAAAGATACTGGGAGTTTAAATTCCCATTATGTCACAGAAAATCTTCCCCCCTGCTCTCATGGCAGAAATGGAGCTAAGGTACATTGAAGGAGAACTTGGTGCTGGTCACCTTTGCATGAGGTTCCCAAATACTGAAGAATGTGTGAGTTTTTTCAGCACTAATTATCCCTAGCATCATTAATCTTCATTTATAGAAGTCCTTACTAACATATTGACATGACAAATCCTAATGACTTTGAAGGAGCCCCTACAATTCCAAAAATCAATAATCTGCATTTAAAAAAAAATCTTTACTTTCCTATTGACTTACTCATATTATTCACTAGTTGCACTAACTTTCAAACCCATCTCTTTTTCAGAAAGCTATTGTTAAAGAAAGGAAAAAGTAAAAGAAGAAAAAGATCATCAGTGTGTGAAAAATTGTTTAATGAGATTTCTGCTCTCCAGGCAGACTTCAGGAGGAGTATAAACAGATGACTCTGACAGGCTATCTCTAGGCTTGTTGCACTTATTTCAGGGATATGGCACAAATGAAAACTCCCAAGTCAGCAGCAAGAAAAATAGAAGCCAAAGCAGGGCATGGGAAACCAGTCTCTGAGGACCAATTGAGCAACAGGGTTACAAGCTGGGATTTCAGATTACATCTTTTCAGTGTGATGTGTGTGGGTGCCAAATCCATCCTTCTTTCTCTTAAGAAGTCTGGTTTGAATACACTTCTGCTCCCATTATCTTGACTGATGGTTGAAGTTTCATCATTCTGGACAGTAAGTCCAAGAGCTAAAAAAGTGAAGCAGTGTTTAAAACAACTCAAAGCTTGATTTTTTCCCCCTGCACACAGGATTATGAGCCCTCCTGTGTGACTCCTGGCTGTGCACATACTTATATTCCATTTGTCCTGTCTTCTGTAAAAAAAACCCCAATAACTCTGCTTTTTTTTCACTTGGCTGTGGACCCTGATACTGTGGTGATGGGTGCACATGCACCTGAGAATGAGCTCACAGTAACAGAAGCATTTGTGCTGCAGTTATGAGGAGAGAGGCATATCAATCTCCAAAAGGATGTTGTCAAGTACATCCGAAAAACTGATGAAGACTGATCCTGATCCTCCTACACATTGCTAGCCCTTGGAAAACAAACAAACTTCTACAAACATATAGTGTTTGCTGGCAGATATGGCAGGCAAGCATCAGTTCAGCATCACTGACTGTTTGCTATTTCTGTCATAGGGAGCATGAATTGATTTTATGACCATTGTATCACAGCCCATGTTTAAGGTGTCAAATATTGAACTGGTCCTTTGGAGAAAAAATGTACTGATACCCCCTTACAAGCACTCCTTTCTAGACAAGAGACTACTGTGACACAAAATTTCTACCCTAAAATGAAAAACTCTTTCAAAATTCATAATTCTGTGAACTTTTTGGGATCACTAAGGGTTTTTTTTACATTGATAATGCAATATAATATTCTAACTAAATGAAGAGTGCTTTTGACTCTAAGCATAATTTAATATTTCTCAAAATACAAAACAATAAGTTTAACATTAATTTTAAACCCTGGAAAAAATTAAGAAGTAATTTAAAAATATGGCTAATGATGAATACTTGCATGCCAGAAGGAATTTGTTATGGAACCAGAAAACACTCTAGGTAGATAAGTAATTGAGAATTTTTGGATTTATCATGAAAAGTCATGATAATTTATTTTAATTTAAAAAAATGTCACTCAGAAGATGAACTTATTAATCTGATGCCTATCATATAGATAAACTAAACTATCATAAGTGATGCAGAATTTCTGCTCTGTCTGTGAATTGGCACTAAATTAGAAGTCTGAGGCAATGTCTTTCTGTTCACAAGGAGATAATGAATTTTGGTTTCTGCTTGCAGAGGAGGAGCTGTTCTGAACTCCAGCTGAATAAAGGAGCCACTGAGCCTCTGAGGCTGGTGGTTAGGTCACCCTTCTTGGATGAATCTGCCTTCCTCAGCTGCCTTGCTGAGGCAGGAACACTGCTGGCACCAATGTTGTGATGTGCCACACATGCCCAGTTTGGAAATGGGTGTGACTATGAGAAGGAAGAAACTATACTCCTAGTGTTTTGAGACTCTGTCTAGCAAGGGACAGAGAATAGCCCTAATGGTTATATGGGATATCTCTGAAGTATTCAAACTTTCTGTAGAAATACCTTCATCATGAGGTTATAGTTTGGTTTAGTATGGATTTATTTTTATCCTTTCTGTTGAGGATTTTACACTGTGTAAAAAAGCATTCATAACACAGAAATAGAGGGTGTTCATATTCAATTTTAAAACCAGAAAGTAACCTCAGTGCAGAGGACAGAAACCAGATAAAAGACATCTCTCCTTCCACCTAAGTAACCACTAGATAGCTACATGCTCCCTCTTGTTTTCCTTCCGAGTCAGCCTGATTGGAGGTAATGCTGTTCTTTGAGCACAGAAGAGGTGTTTGAACTGTGAGCTAAAGAGAGCACCAGATGCAGGTCTCCCAGTTCCACTGTGGGGTCTCTAATATAAAGGGTAAGCAGATGCAGTACTATTTTTTCCTCAGTTTGTACTTTTTCAAAGTACCTGTACTGTAACATTTGCTGAGGGATCTGACTCTGGGTAAATGGCATGTTTGTATGGATCTGACAAAGAACACAAGAGTTGTTCTGCATATTCCCAGGTTTTTATGGGAATTAGAAGAAAAATGTCTAATATTTAAATGAGGGAATGTGTGTGGATGCCTTAGGAGCTACCAGGTGAGGCTGGAAACTGTGAGTAGGGTCTATCAAAATATTAGGTGGACACATCCATTTATGTATTGTTCTTCTCTCAGTCCTGCTTCATCAAACTCTTTAGTCACATTTACTGCCTCAAACATGAACCATCTTATCTCTTGTGGAAGTTTGGCCCAGAGACAGATTCTCTTAAATGAGAATGCTTTGTGTGCAGCTTTCACTAACTAAATTCTAAGCATAATTAATGTTTAAATATAGAAACAAAGGAAGATAATAGTTATTTTAGCAGTCATGGAGAAGAAAGATATTAGATGTTCTTATCTAGGTTGAGCATGATTTGAAAGCTTCAGTCATCAGGATCAGAACCCAATCCAAAAATTGCCATTTGCTTAAAGATAAAATAGAACAGTCAGTCAAACACTTTTGTATCAGTATCTGTCACTATAATCTAAAATGTTAATACCATATCTGTGAGAATCTAGGAGATAACATTGCTTGGCCTTCTGCCAGGCTCTAAAGGAAAACAATTCTCTAACTGCCAAGTTGTAAGTAGTTCTGATGGTTCACTGTGATGTGGGTGCAGGAATCATGGCAATAAAGTTGTGCCTATTTCTTCCCTATGCTGCGAGCTCCATCCCAGCAAACAGCTGCCTTCATTTTTGCCCCCATTCACCATCACCTTGGCTGTGAATCTTGTCTGTCCTTGAAGCAGCCATGGAGAGCCGAGTTGGAGGGTTGCAATGATATATCATGCATTTTCCCTTACACCAATCACTTAAAAATATTTCTGTTTATATTTGGCAAGTAGTATGGCTTCTCGAGGTTTTTCTAAGAAAAGGAAAACAACAAGGTTTTCTTTTTGGCCTGGTCTTGTAATCCCAGTGCCAAATTTTTATTAAGTTTCTGCAAGTGAGTACCCAGGGTAATTTTATTAAATACATTCAGATTTTGTGTTGTGGAGGAAAGAAAATGATTGCAAAAAATGGTATAATCTTGTAAATGTTATAGAGTTGATTTTACAGTTTCAAATTCCAAACTGTTAAATATTTTCATTTATAGCAATGTTATCTTCCTTTAGATAACTGTCCCACCAATCAACTGTTTTTTTAGCCATTTTCTGTCTTAGAAGATTAAGCTTTCCTATACTCTTTTTTGGGAATATATTGTAAGATGTTAGGACTAAAAAAACACTGATAGTTTATCTTTCTATTACTTGTTCCTACCATGAGTAAATGTTGACATTTCCTTAATACTGGAATTAGACCTAATCTTCCAGTTTTATATTCTTGGTTTCAAATTCCTCCAGTTGTTATGTGTACCAAGTAACACATTCTGCTAAATTCCTTTATCTTTATGCCTAGGAAAACAGAGTGATCACAATTGCATGCCACAGTTTTTACTAAAATAATAAAAATAGTATGAAATAAACTGTTACACATTACACTCTCTTGGATCTATTGATCAGAATTTTCCTTTTTTCATTAACTTTTTAAGTGCTCAAATAATGTAGCACATAGTAATATTTCTTTTGGTTATCATTTCCATATTTAAAATATTATTTTCTGGGCTTGCAGATATCTTCTGAATTTTTCATTTGCCTAAATGTATATCATGTCATACAGAATATCTTAAATAAAATTTTCCTTGGAGTGGAACAGGAAAACAGTGAATGTTACATGCAGCTGTGATTGGGAGGGAAGAGAAGGACTGTTTAGTAACCTGGAGACTGCTATTATACATCATGGAGCAGGATGCTGTGCCACAGCAACCCAATGGCATTGCTGCAGGTGCTTCTGCCCACTCCCCAGAACCTTCCCCATTTCCAGAAACATTTTTACTCATTGGATAGCCTGGCTACATGCTCTTAAGAGGATCCTTCCAGTACAGACATGTAATATAGGAGTTGTAAACAGAAAAATTGTTACAAAGTTTTACAGGGAAATATTAGATGAGTTTAACTGAATAAACCTCTTGAGGAAATGTCATTTTTTGTCTCTATATAAATACTTAATGCTGGTAACAAGAGTCTACTTAGTTACTCTGAGAATGTGAATCCTTATGTGTAGGAAAGCTTTGCATGTACATTGTGGTTGAAGTTTCCAGCCTTGGAATTTGACATGAAATGTAGAACAGGTTGTGTTTGGGTCTTCTGGTGGCTTTGGAGCCAATGGTTGGATTATCTTGAGATATATTATATAGTCATGACAAGTTTATGTCCAAGACCCTGAAGTCAGCTTTCAGTTGCAGAGAAACCAAGCTGATTTTTCTCCACTGGTATGACAACTTCATTTTTTCCTGTCTTTTTTCTTGAAGAAATATGTTTGGGACTATCAAACAAGAATATAATTGAGAAGAAAATCTGAATAGTTTACAGTTTCCTTTACATTATATTTTCTCCAAATTCAAAATTTCAAGTTCATATAATATTTATAGGTCAAATATAATGAGTCAATATTATGTTATAATTATGGTCTTATCCTTAATAGGATCTGTGTGGAACTAGATGATCTCTAAGGTCCCTTACAACAAAAACCATTCTATCCAAATGTGTAAAATTACTGTAATGATAGGATTGGGACTAGTTCCATCTTCAGTGTCAAGATCAGGTTTCATGTATGGAGGACATATATTCTAGTGCCAGTATTAAGGTTTTTTTTCATGGTTCCTTAGATTTTTGCAATACATATTCCATATAGTCCGCAACGACTCTCCCATATATGTATGTGCTGGTATCTACTGCATATCCCATAATCCAGCTCCTCAAAGGATTTCCCATATTCAGATTTTTTGGTTTGTGCCTGGAAAAGCACATCTGATGAAGAGATTATATCTAGAACATTCAGGGCATATGTTAATCTTACTTTCATCTGAATTAATTTTCTGCTGATGATGTATAAAGACTGTGCCCTTCTCTCTTGACATTCTTCACTGAATTTACTCTACAACAGTGTTAAGTAATTGCTTATACAATGTCATATTTTAGAACAGATGTTCTTTAGTCATACAGGTGCCAAGGAAACATTCAGAAGCAGCAGCTCTTCTGGAAAGTATCCACAGAAAAATATTTTCTTTGTTTTGGTTTGCAGTTTATAAAGTTTCTTTCTGAACAAAAAATTGAGTTCTGTTTACTGGGGGGCTGAGGGAATTTACTGTTTTAAAGCTCACTAAGGTAGTCTTCCTCTGCAGTAGAGATTTAGAGTCATTGAATGATAGAATTATTTAGGTGGGAAATAGCCTTTGAGATAGTGAGTCCAGCCATAAAAGACTCAATGCAGATTTGTGCAGTTTGTAAACATTTTAGAAGACAATGTGTATATGTAGGCAAGTTTGTGAAGAGGTACACACTTGGATGAAAGAGGAAGATGCAAGGTCATCACTGTTGAAGTAGCTTACGTGGACCATTTTAGTGTTTTTAAGTGCTTATAATTTATTTATGGGAGTTTCACAAAATAGTGGTGCTTTTCAAAACTAACTGAAAACTCAGGGAATTTTCCACAACATCTAGTTTTAGCCATCTCTTCTAGGTTCTCTGAAACACCCTTCAGAGCTCATTCCTTTCAAAAAGTGAGACCTCAGGCTTTAAGTGTAAGTGTGAATATTTTCCTGAATTCCTATAGCAAACAATTTACAACATATTGGATAGCTTCTGGAACTTTTGGAAAGTCTCTTAGCAGGAGGATTCAGTTTGGATATTGTTCTTTTATCTGCCTAAAAGCCCTTCTCCTGCCTCAGGGTCATAATATCTGAATAAAATTCTAAAGCTCTTATTTTATTTCTAATTTTTAAATAGTGTCTCATGTTACAGTTCAGAAGCCAGTGAAATCTGGTCTGTGACAGATTTATTTATATCTGTATATAATTCTGCAAATGTCTGCAAATGTCATTCTGTTGTGTTAAAAAAGGTTTAGTTGTTAAACCTGGATTTTACATTTGTTCCATTTCTCCTTGTTGAGCTAGAATACACAGAATCAGAGAATTTTTGGGGTGGGAAGGGACCTCTGGAGATCATCTAGGTTCACCTGGAGCAGGTTACACAGGATTGTGTCCAGGCAGGTCTTGAATATCTCCAGAGAAGGAGGCTCCACAATCTCTCTGGACAGTCTGTTCCAATGGTCTGTTACCGTGTTGTGTTACAATTAAATTAAAATTTTTAGAGAGATGCTTCTGCCTGAATTAAGGTGCAAATGAGACCATATGCTCAAGTCAATAGTATAGATTTTATTTAACAGCAAGTATTATGTAGATACAGAGAGCTAGAAAGAAATAGAAAAAGGTGGTGGGGGAGAGAAAAATAGTGACAGTGAGACAGATTCAGTAGAAAATGTCACCACTCCATGGAACCTGATGGTATCCCATTGATCCTCTTCTGCTCTGTCTTCTGGGTGGTGAGGGTTTCATAAAACAGAGTTCAATGAATTTATGTATGTTCAGGCAAGGTGGGAATGCCCAGGTACCTCCCCGGGGGGAGAAAAGTTTGACACTCTCTTGCAACAGACTCTGGATCTGTTGCATCACTTGGATCATGTGTAGTCCCCTGGTGCAAGGCTTCAGGAATGAGTCTGGGGGGAGCTTTGGGAGGCTTTGATGGATTATGACATTCCCTCAGCTGTCCCTCATGTCAATGTCCCATGGGTGTGACTTTCCCAGGGTGGGGAGGTTTTAGAGCTGAGACAGTTTGTGTAAGGAAGGATTGGTGTTCACTCCCTCTGACCAGAGGTTACTCCCCATCCAAAACTCTCCTCCCCGCCCCTGCCCCCCACCCCGACTGGGGTGGAGTGTGTACAAAGCTGCTCTCAGCAGATGGGTCTGTGAGCTACGACCTCCCCCACCCTGAACCCAGCCAGAGCTCATTTCAGGATAGCTGCTGGGTTTGGTTTTCTTGTGGATAAATTCTTCTCCCTCAGCCTTGTTCACTTCTCCCTAGACGTGAGGTTGTGGAACATGGTGTCACCTTTATCTTGTCTCAAGTTCCCTTAGGCAGCTCCACTCACAGTCCAAAGTTCCAGTCAGGAGGCATATTCAGGGAGTAGTGGGCTTCAGTGGTCGAAGGTTCTTTGTACATTTTTGCCATATTGGACAAAAATTCCTTCAGAACAAAGTTTAAACCATTAACCATAACATTTCAGTCTCTCACACGCAAAAAAGCACTCACGGGAAAGGAGTTTTTCATCATATTCAGATTGAATTTCCTGTTTCAGTTTCTGTTTGTTGCCCCTTGTCCTGTCACCAGGCACCACTGAACAGAGTCTGGCCCCATCCTCTTGGCACCAGCCCTTAATATATTTGTGTGCGTGCAGAGAAAATCTGGAAGAACCCTTAAATATGCAAAGAAATAGTAGTGCAATTTTGACCTCCCCTTTGGGAGTGTGAAAGTACCATTTAACTGTGGCCAAGAAAAACCACCTCTCTACTTAAATGGGAGCAAAGCCATGGCATACTTACTGGAGGATGGAGGCTGGCTTGGGGGTTCAGATGACAGAAAGCAGGAAAATTATAAAAGAGCAGTCTGCCTTGTGCCGCTCTCTTTTACCAGGCTGAGCAAGAATTCTGTCTGTAATGATGAGGAGGCTAAGGCAGGAGCTGCCAAGCCTGTCTTGTTCTTTTTTCCCCATAGATTTGTATAACTCTTGTACTCAAATTGTTCTCAAGTAAATGCAGTAGACTTGGAATTCTTTTTGCAAAATACTTCTGGCTTCAATATCAAGTGCCCTTGAATGGCTGAAGCATAAAGCTGAATGTGTGGTTATTTTGGGTGAATGCATTGCTGCAGAAAGGATATGCACAATAAAAGTATTCTATTAAGACCAACACATATCTTGGGTGCATTGCGCCACTGTATTTTTAGGTGCAAGTTATTAGAATTGCTTCAGCTGAGCCTGTGCTCCAGAGCAATGTATGAGAGGACAGATATGTGAATTACTGAGAAGGTCAGAATTGTTCTGGTTGCAGGTTTTGAACCCAAGGCTGTGTATTGTGTCTGATGAGTGGGGAGCAAGGATGAACCACTTCCTTCTCTTCTGTCAGTGAATAGAACTAATCATAGAAAAACCAAAACCATCACTAGATTCCTTCAGTGAGCTGACAGACTGAGGAAAACCAAAGTTAAGTTTTAAAAATCCAACAGATATCAGAAAGTATTGTACTTGTATTGAAAAACAAAATGAAGATATTTCTTAAGTAAAATACTTATTTAAAACTTTACTCTTTTTTTTTTTTATTTATGTAAATATGCTACTAATAGAAAAAGAATATTACTGGTGCTAAACTTTCATCTCAGATGCGTTGGCATTTGTCAGATTAACTGTGGAAATTTTGTGAAATGGAACCCAGAAGGTGTGCTAACTGCTACACACCACAGAGTGGAAAGTAAATATATTTCCAGCAAGTGAATATTGAGAAGAGAAGCATCTGGAAGAAACGGGAATTTTGGATTCTTAATTGCCTCATTCACCCCAGAACATCTGCTGGAGATATTAAGAGCAAATATGACTACATCTGAAAGAAGATAAAAGTTTAAATAAGGAAGGAAGAAGAGTAATTTTGTGCCATCTTGTTACACTGCTGCAAACTGCGCATATGAAGGCTATGTAAATATCTTTCTTTCCTGCTAGTTTTGGTCCAAGATTGTCTTAGGAGAATCAAAATACTGTTTCCTATGTCTATGTTTATGTTTTATAAACCTGTGAAAATTCAGATAATCTCAGTTATGAAAAGTAAATGGTCCTTGTTTTCTCCTTCATTGTAACAACACATAGTATGCTAGAAAGCTGTGTTGCAAAAGACAAAGGGCATCCTGCACAGGTTGTGCTCTGGCAACATCTGAGAAGAGGAAGAATTGACCTTTCATCCTCCTTAGGCCACTCCTGTTCATAGTATGGTTTAGAAGATCACCAGTCCTGGAAATGTCTCCTGGGGGACGGCAGGAATGATGTGCACTCAGGCCCTCTGCCCAAGTGCAGAGGGAAGAAGAAGAAGGGATTGGATACAAACAGCTAAAAAGTGGGGAATTAGGAGGGAGCCCCATTGCACAGGGCTCACTGGTCTTACGATTTGCTTGACTTTTCAGTTTTTGCCTTGCAAGTTGCAAGATGCATTTTCTGCAAAGAGATTTAGGGACAGAACATGTTTCCCACCCTTCTTCTGTCGCAACGTCACTGCCATTAGGTTTTCCTGGGTTTATTCTGAAGAAGAGCTTGTAAAGAGGAACATGACTGAAGAAAAGAGCAAAGCCACCAGAGAGGGGGCAGGTATATTCTACTTCACAGGTGGGCAGTCAGGTGCGCAGTACTTTTCTCTAAGTGCTAGAGAAAAAGGAAGAATTTCTAAACAGATGTAATTTTAACTTTTCTTTCAAAAAAACTCAAAAACCAAACTAGAAGGAGCACTGCATGTTGTTACTTGTAAAAATGCCATACTGTAGAATGGCTGCTTCTTAGTTATAGAAGTATCTAAAAATGCTCAGAATCAGTCAGCTAGTTTTGGAAATAGCAAAGAACAAGAATATTTTAATTAGTTTGGATTAAGACTTCCACTGATAGGATATAAACAAATTTTTTTGTGTTAAAGGCCTTTAGAACTTAAGTTTTTGTGGGTTTTTTTTTTCCTGAAAGTGAGAGCTAAACTAAATTAAAATACTCTGAAAGGCATATAGAAATCATACTTTTATTTCTGCAACACATGTGGTTTATTTCATCACAGGAAATATTTTAGCCTCATTATTTTTTCTTCTTTCTGAAATAAACAATGCTAGTCTGTTGGACATTATTGACAGTAAGTGCTGAAATTATTTTTTAAAATAATGATTTTGCTGAAGGAAATATATTTCTCAAGTCTAGTTCTTGTTTCTGTTTTCAAATATGAATTAGCCTAATGAACATTTTTAACCTAGATATACAATAAATCCTGTGAGGATCTCCCATTTAAAACTGTCACACTAAATAATGGTGTATGGGGAAAAAGAAAAAAGGTAGAAGGTCCCACTAATCAGACTATTTCTGGCTGCCAGAAAAGCTCTCCTAAAAACCTATCTTTAGAACAGATCTGTAGGAGTGATTATAAACAAATTTGCTCTTCTTCTGGACGCTAGGAATACAACAGTCTACATTTTAGCAGCATTATGACCCACACAAAAAATGTAGCAAAATGCCAAATTATGGCTTATCCTAATAGAGTCATTGTAGGAGAGGAGTGTTAAACTATAAAATATCACTTCATTTTTCATAAAAATAATCATTAGGGGGTAACAATTTCAATAGTTTTTAATGATTTTTTTTATGGTTCTTGGCATTTATTTTATACTTAGTTTATTTTTTGGAAAACTCTCTTAGGTTTAGGCACAGCAAGTATGAATAATTAAAGAGGATGTAGATGAGAAAAATGAGATTCCTTCCTTACAGGCAACCTGGAGAAAAATGTGGAAATGTTACTTTACAGCTATAGAGTGGGATTTAAAGGCTCCAGACAATTTTTGTGTCCCTTTATTAATACAATGAAGAAATGAATCGGTGATGTGTTTTAGATCCAGGACATCTGAGTCATCTAAGTTACTCTCTTTTTTTTTTCCCTTGAAGGTGAAAGTTCACTGTTTAAAGAAAACTTTGAAAACCAGTATTGATATTCTACTACCATAACTAGTAAAGTATTAAAAACTCCTGAAATAAAAGCTAGGGGGAGTGTGTTTCTTCCTCTGATTTGAGTGTTGTATTTGGACCTGCAAGTGACTCCTCTGCTGGGTGTTGGCAAATGTTGTAGATCTTAAAATTCAACTTTACAGAGGAGGATAAATCAGTGGATATATTTTAGCTTGGTTTAGTTATATGTATATATTATCATTCTTAGAGCAGACACAGTCATTACAGAGCACTGACCTCTGTTAGGCCTGTATCAGTATTGTGGCAATGTCAGATTCCAGTGAGGGCAGTCTCACAGATGAAATGACTAACCAGGGATCAAATAATATCTCTCCCGATGTAGCTGTTTCCCTTAAGGAGGGATCTAATCTTGCACACTGAATATTTGGGTAATACCTTCTGGAGGTGCTTCTTTCTCCAGCTGCATTGATTATACAGCTTAAATTAGGCACTGTAGACATCCAGTGTATGGTGGCATGTCTTTGGATTTGTAGAGAACAGCTGAAACTCCACTCTCATTATTGTAATAATAATATAGCAAGTTATGATACAAAGATTGAGAAAGTGAACAGTTTCTGTTCTGTCAGATGACAATGTATTCATGTAATAGTAATGGGTGTGTTGCTAGACTCTAGAAACATCTGTACCATAAAGGAAAGGTGGATGAACATGTGACTCCCTTGGAGAGATGAGGCAGAGGATCAAAAATAATCAGAATACATCTGTGTTATGAAGCATGTTCATTAAAATAAAAATCCAAGTGAAGAGCAGTCACAAACCACAAATATCAGAGCGGTTGTGTGTGAAATAAAAGGAGATTCACAGTACCCATGTTTATTTTTTATGGTGGATCTAGTTCTTTAGAAATTGTAGGTGCCTAATCAACATAGAATTCCTAGACAAGGCACCACTTCCATGTAAAGAATTAAATGTTAAAGTAAGGCTGTCCCAGTAAGGCTGGCTCATTCTGCTGCATCTTCAGTTTCTGATTTCCTCATCTTTTTAGTTTGTTTTACAATGATCTGCTAACTACAGCTTCACCTGAAGGATATGTGCTAGGATTATTCCGAAAATTTCCCCGACTTGTGAGCCCTGTGAAGATAAAACTCCTGCTAGATTTGTGTAAGAGATCAGGCAAGGTGTCTCATTAATGGCATTTTGTCAAATCCTCAGGTGTATCCCCTTACTGTTCAGCTTTTAAGGTGGTGAATTGAAAGGGAAGGCAATTTTTTTCTGATTTTGTGACAGTCTTCTACAGGCTAAAGAAGATTACACTTGGCTCCCTTCACAGCATATCACTGCTGTGGACCTGGACTGTCATTTAATACTCATGTATTTTTTCTGGTGTGCATTTTAGAACTAAAGCAGTAAAAATATTTGTTGTGAGGCAGTGTAGGTATTTGTAAGGAATTGTGGGTAGTCACTTATTTCCCCATTACAATTTCATCTAACCTTGGAAAGAGGCACAGCCCTATGGATATTTATAAATAGTCTGCTGTCATTTTTGACATGCTGTTAGACACTGGCAGACAAATACGCTGCACTACAATGTGTTGTACGTGGCACTCAGCTTTGCACTTGGGACATTGAAAGAGTCAAAATAGCCCACAGATAACAATGGCTACCTAATCTCTTGGTTATTTAGCTAAAAACCACTCTTCAGTGCACTGAGGTCAGAGGTTTTGAGGTTCTAATCCTGGCCTCTGTGAGGAAGATCTTCATTAAAGTAGCAAAAAGATGAAAGAATATGCAGTCATAAAAATGTACGCACCCAGTACTGGAAGCTATAATTTTATGTGCAGTAGGTTATTTGCCTTCCTTGCAAGTTCCTATTGGCAAGAGTTGCATTAAAATTCAAGCATTATATTTTTTTTTTTTAGTTTCATGTCTCCCTGAGAGCCAGCTACTCTCCTTTTCCCCCTTTGCCCTTTCACAGTGGTGAAAAAAATGTGAAAGCTGTGGATGCCTCTTTGGACTCTCCCTCTGGCATGACCAGTCTCTGGCACTGACATAACACCTTGGACAATGCCTCATTCCTGGCACCTGCAGAAGCATTTCTTTGGCTTTTGGGGGAGAATGATGGATCTAGGTGTTGGGTAACAGGGCAGAGGAGGAGCTGTGGGAGCTGGACCTGTTTGGAAGCTTGCCTTGAGTAGCAGCCCCTTCACCAACCTTTTCAGCAGCAACGGCACAGCACCATAGACTTCCCTCTGCTCCATGGCAGGAGGCACAGTTGCTTGGCTGCTCTGTGTGTCTCATATCCAATGCAGGAGGCTTGACTTCTCTGGGGTAATAGCAAATTAGTTTACTAATAATTTGGTTTATTTTGCTCCAGGTGTGCTTTCTATAGTCCCAGAAATCTCATGCCCAAAAGCTGCCCAGAAAGCTCTGCTGTGCTCTGTACTTGTGTCCCAGCTGCACTCTAGCTCCACAAAGTGCATGGCTTATTTTGTGGATAGGCAGTAAGGAAAAAGTGTCCTGAGCTGGCCTGGTGTGGCCTCTTACATCCTTGTGTACAATGCATGAGCTTCCATAAAGATACAGGATTAAGATGACAAACATGAAGCCAAGTTTTTATTGTCTGGAAACATCCCTGAATAATTATGATTTTTTTTGTCCATATTGTTTTGAATAGGTTTTTTGGTAGGTGTGAATCACATCAGCTGCTTTTTTACCTGTCAGTTGATAAAAAGCATGCTTCTGGAGTTCTGGGGACTGTAATATTTTTGCAGCTTCTGACTTTGGATAGCTATGAGGGTGGTCTGTGTGTTTCCTATCAACAGCTTCTGTTAAACAGAGTTGCTTCAGAAACAAATGCCAGGGAGTCTGCTAGGAGCATCTTAAAAGAGCCTCTTAGATAATATTATCTACTGGGAATGCTTGAGCAAAAATATTCTTCATTGCACTTCTCTGAATGGCTCTCCTGGCAGTTTCTCCTTTTTTACTTGGCTTGTTGGGATGTGCTTTCTTTTTCCTCTGTCTTGAAGAATAGCCAGCCTCTTCCCAGGCCATCCAGTTTCAATTCATAGACTCTGTCTAGATCCTTATTGATTCATCATACCCATGGCTCAGAGACTTGCTATTTATATGGAATCAATAATGTAGAGGGAAGGTTGTAGCAGGGGAGATCACTCCAAAAGAAGGCATTTCACAGTACTAGACATGTGCCTTGTTAGCAGTTTTTTTCTGGAGGCCTGAGTTAAGTTTCACTCCTGACTCTGCACTTCAAAGACCTTGCCTGGGGCTCTAAAGAAGCAAGCTGAAACTTAAAATTAAGATCTTTCTTTCAAGCAGTGAACTGTGTTGCTGGGATATCCTATGGAGTTTCTCTTAACACATATGGAGAAGTCTGATGGATCCTGGAAGTCCTAGAAGGCAGGGGTGTAAAAAGGAAAAATGAAAAAAAAAGCAGCTACATAGTTTTCAGGAAGGTGTATATACATGTGCCTATGATTTGTGTGAGGAATATTTCAAAGGATATTTGATAATTTGCTTTAACTGACAGATTAAGTAAAAAAGTATGACAGAGCAGCAAAATGGAATGCAATATATGACAAAAAATTCATAAGAGAATTAAAGAAACTTTAAATTAGTCCATTCTATCCAGTCATGAAAATAGACAATGTGAAGAAAAACAAAACCAAAACAAACCCCAAACCAAAAAATATTAACATACCATCTAAAAGTCTATGTATATAATAAAATGAGCCAACCAGACAATGAACAAGACAAGAAAGCAAGAAAAAGTTTTGCAGAGCTTTTAAAAGGTGGAATTTCAAAAATTAAATGCTTTTTATAGATGCTATATTAAATATTATCACATATTTATGGGATGAATATATACACAAAAATGTTAAAAGGTATTTGCAGTATCTTATGGTGTGTTTTCATTTAAATATAATTCCGAGGTGAGTGAGTGCACAGCTGTACAGAAACATCTTTCTTTATAGAATAGGAATAGTGAGTATCTCAGTATTCTGATTATTATCTTTGGAAAGATTTTGCACAATGGGTATCTTGACATTGGCAGAATTTCCAGAACTTTACCTTGACTTCACTGACTGGTTTCTATCAGGTCATCACTGAAATCCCAGACTGCTTCTGTTATAGCAGGTTTCATCAGCTTAATAATTCTTCAGTATAGGTATTAAATAAGTGATGTTCATATTCATCTTCAGGAAGAAAAATGATGCTTGGTTTGGAAGTCATGGCTTTCTTTTTACTCTTCTTTGTTTGGTGGGATTTATTAGACTTTCAGCATAAATTTGGGGAGCTGTTGTTTTTGAAAGCTTGAAAAGTCTTAAAATAGGCTGAATAAGGGGTGCTAAGCATAATTTTTTACAAAGAAAAGTAAAATAAAACATGAATACTTTGATAATGGAATTGCTGTTGACATTCAGGTGCTTAACTACAAATTGACCATCTTATAACTGAGGTCTTTTACCTACAAGAAAAGTGGAGAGGGCCTTTTTACAAGGGGATGTAGTGACAAGGGTCACTTCAATAGCTTCAAAGTGAAAGAAAGTAGATTTAGATTAGATATTAGAGAAATATTCTTTACTGTGAGGGTGGTGAGGCACTGGAACAGGTTGCACAGAGAAGCTGTGGATGCCCCATCTCTGAAAGTGTTAAAGGCCAGGTTGGATGGAGCTCTGAGCAACCTGGTCTGGTGGAAGGTGTCCCTGTCAACAGCAGAGAGGTTGGAACTAGACCTTTAAGGTCCCTTCCAACCCAGCCATTCTAAGATTCTGTGAAATTAGTTTCTGGACCTTAAAAAATATCTTAATTGCAGAAGTGAGATCACACATTAGCAGTTATCTGTGTGTTGCAGTGGAAATATAACACAGCAACACAGCTGCACCTTTCTTCGGGGAAATCACAGTTCCCCTTCTGTGGGCTTCAGCTGCTGTCTCCATAGAGGCACCTCTAAGTGCTTGAGATACTTTATAATAGGAATGAAAAGGCTGCAAGCAGGCAGCTCAAAAGCACTCCTGAATATCCCTCTCTACCTTGTTGCACTAATCCTGTTACATAGAGATTTCCATACACAGTATTTTTCTTAAGGCACTACTTAGGATGAAGGTGTTGTCCCAGAGAGTCTTGCAAGTACAGGGAGGTAGAAACACCTCCTTTTCCTTTCCTTTTCCTTTTCCTTTTGTTTTCTTTTCTTTTCCTTTTCTTTTCTTTTTTCTGTTGCTTCCCCAAGAACCTGTTAATTTGTCATCTGTACAATATGCCCTGAGACCATTTGGGTCAGCTAGAAAGAAAAGAAAGTCAATAATGAGAGTCATCCAGGGAAACAGGAAATATATTTCCCACAATTGTGTAAACTTCAGGCTTCTGACACTCTGAGATTGAGGAAAAAATGTGGGGGTTTTTGTATTCTGCCAAAGGCTGAAGGCTGTGCTACTGCTTCTTGCTGACTTGAGGTATTTGGCAGAAGGCCCGCAGAGAGAGTATGGGAGAATAAAAAGTCTTTGTGCCAAATGTTCTTTTGAGTGCCTGAAAGCTGGATTAGTCTTTTTTCTCTGTGAAATCATATGATTAGTAATCTCAAGCATCAGCCTGGTAATTTGCAAAATGTCTGCACACTTTAATGTATCATTTGCTTAACATGTTTGATAACAATCTCAAAGATACTGGGGCTTTTGACTTGTAGTATTTATAAACTGCACCTCTCCCTCACTGTTTTTCTACCAGTTCTACACAAACTTTCTCATGGATTGTGTCAGCCCACAGCTGCTAGAGAAGAAATGTGGGAAGCATCTCATCTACAGATAGCAAAGTGGCTCCATTTCTGTCCCGTAAGGAAACATGTGGCCTTTGCTACTGTCATTGACCTTTCATCCTCTCCACTCCCTGGCAAATGGAGTGGCTGTGGCAGAACAGCTCCTCTCTGGGCACCTGCAATGGGAGGTGGGGAAAGACCTGGCAGGCAAGCAGCAGTCAGGGAGCCCAGCTTGTGGTGAGGACTGGGATAACATGCAGAAGCTTCTTCTCCTCCTCTTCCAGTGAGCAGACTTAAAAAGAGCTGCAAACTCCCAAAATGATTTCTGCTTGTGATCCTTTCTCTGAATGCTCTGTAGTTTTGTGAACCTAGAGATTACCTGGTTTCAAAATTAAAAAGTTGGACCGAGGGAGGGCAACACTTTAGGCTGAGTGGGGTCATATGGATAAGAGGAAATTATCCTTCAGGCTATCTGAAAACTAGTTATGTTTTGAGTTCCTGTTTCTTTGATAAAAGTTTGTTATGAAGTCATAATTTGTAGCCATTGCCATTAAAAGGAGCTGACTTCTGAGAGAGAGGAGGTAAACTTATTTGAGTAAGACTGGTTCACTCCTGCCAGAGGACTGATTGAATACAGTTAGCCTCAGTAAAGCCAGGAGATGACTGCCTACTCTCCAGGTCCTACTGAGAGAGATCTTACATGAAGTTCTCCATCTGTAGGTTTTGTTTGTGAGAACAGCTGTGACTGTGCCAGCTTGCGACTTTATTGCAGTCAGTCTTTTCCTCTCTTAGTGGACATAACTCAGTCCTTCAGTCCATTTCAGTGCGTAGGTTTTGGTTTGGGAATATCTGAGGCTGAATCTCACAGGTTCATTACTGAGCTCTTCTCAGGGGAATGCTTATATTGCAGTTTTCCTTGATGTTTTTCCAAAAGGGAAAATATCTTCCCGTACAGATGGCAGTAAATGACAGCTGGCAGACAAACTGATGGATGAGATTTTCCTTTGGCACTGTGCAGAAGATCATGCTTGGCAATGTGACTGTGGCAAACCATTTATTAGTTGAGGTTCTAAAGGCTAGCAGAGATGCTGTGCGCAGAGTGTTGTCGTATGAACTCTGCTCATCATCCTTCACCCAAGTGGACTAACTGGGTTAATTGAGGGGTAGAGGAGCTGGGCTAGCATCTGCAGAATAAACACTTATCAAGAATGACTCTTGTTATCTTAAAATGATCCTCTCAGGAGAGAAAACATCATGTTGAATCCAAGAAGCCTGGGAGGAGCTGCAGTTAGCAGTATTTTCTGTGTGTGTATTGCCTACAAGTGGCACTGCAAAAGTATTCCAAGCAATCAGCTATGGTTTTTTAGCAATTCACCAGAGAACCTATCTCAAGATGCAAGAGACATCAGAGTAAAAGAGAAATGGAAGACAATGCTGTACTTTTAACATAAATTGATTCTCCACTGGTCTAAGTAGAGCATTGTCTATCTAAACTTTTCAGTGCCCAAAGTGACGAAGTGACTTTCAATAACTGCAGCTGAGCTACAAAGCATAGAAATGTGAATGCAGCAAATAGGGCCTGTCAATAAGGTGTGTTTGTAGGGTTTTCAGAATTAGTTGTATGGGAATATATAATATATACATTGATGAGGGTTGCCTCTCAGTTGCCTCTTCTCAAGGCTGAAGAGGCCCAATTTCTTCAGCTTTTCCTTGTAAGACAGATGCTCCAATCCCTTAATCATCTTTGTACGACCCACTCCATGTCTCTCTTGTACTGAGGAACCCAGAACTGGACACAGCACTCCAGATGTGCCTCCCTGGTACATAGAGGGGCAGGAACACCTCCATCAACCTGACAATGCACCCCAGGATATCACTGGCCTTCTTGGCTACAAGGAAACAACAGTGGCTCATGACAGCTCATGTAGATCCTATGTGCATCATGTCTGAAGGGAGGTTGTCAAAAGGACAGAGCCCCACTGTGGTCCTTTCCAACCTTACCCATTCTATGATTCTGTGACAGTGTAGAACAGGATAGCACAAAATTAGCATTATTTTCCTGCTGATTCTATAGCACAACCCTACGTGTCATCTGAAAATAAAGCAACATGAGTGCCTTTCCTGAGCTGCGCCATGACTGTGTCATGCCTCATTGTCACCACTGAGAACACAGAAATTACTGCTGTGTCTGTAATTGATTTTTCAGTTCACTGGCCAAACAAGAGAAAAAACCAACAAACAAAAAGAAAACCAACAATTAAGTTTTTAAAAAATAAAAACAGCTTTGTTTTTGATATTTTTCACAATTTAAAAAATCTCATCAATTTTTCAAACCAATTTTTAAAAAAAGGTACAAAATAAAATAATCTTGTGGATAAAATTATCTTTGTTTTTGTCTTATTTAATAATCTTAATTCATCATACTTTTCAATCACGTGTCTAGACTATGTATCATCATTTGCTCAATCACTGTAAGACGTGTTGCATATTCAATCATCAGAATAAATATCTCAGTTGCAAATCCAGATGTCACCTTTATTGTAAAAAAAAAATTACTCTGTCATTGACAATCTGATCCAAAAACCACCCATCAAACCAAAACCATAGAGTTCAAAGTGTTTTGAATTTGATCTTTGAAGGTAATGGTCACTAAGCTTACTACCAGTGGTGCTTTGGGATTTAGGCATCTTCTCCTGATGTCTGTGCTGCCAGTTCTCTGTCTGGCCCATGGAGCTGAAAGAGAGGTGGGCTTTGTTTTGTGTGCACAAAAGCAAACTGAATCTTGTGTTCCCAAAATCTTGGCTGGTTTTTTCCCGACTGCTCTAATGACTGGTCAAATCAAAGATTTTATCCTTAACAAAAAGCTTCACATTGCTTGTGTCCTTAGATCACAGAACTGCAGTAATGTCAGAACCATTGCTGGTAGGATTGAAATAAAATATGTTCAAGTTTTTCCCTAACAGCTGTTATATGGATATTACAGGAAATATTGAAAAATGTTAAAATTAATTGAATGTAGGAATTAGATAGTATATTTGTTCTCATATATCTTTGTCTGACATTTAAAGAGAAAGTTTAGATGGAAATCCTGACTTGGCTGGGGTTGTTTAAGATTTTGATTGCTTAGCAGGGGCAGCTACTAACAGTTATTAAACTATTGAAAAAATGCAACAATATTGTGTGGAAATGTGTATTTTGTGTATGTGAAGGAGATTTTGCAAGGTTGTTTGTATCCTTCCTATCTGCAGTGACACACTGAGACTGATATGACATACTAAAATTGCTGAAGCGTAGCAGAAATATAACCTACATTTGTTTTCCTTGTCAATCAGTATGAACAAAGCAAATAAACCATGTGAACAAGAAAACCCTCTTTTTGCCTCGTCATTTAAGGGTAGGGCAGTGATCTAGAGCCCATTCTGGAAAAATGGTAGATTATAACCACTATTTTTACTTTTTTATCAATAACACCCAATCACAAATTTTTTGAATATTGTGGTATAGAAGAGTGACTAATCACTTAGGGAAATGGATGAAGTAATTTGACAATGTCCTGAAATATTGTCTATTTTTCCTTACAGACGGTTATTTAAAAGAGTCATTCCATTATAATCCTTAATTTGGATATGCTTTACATGAATAAAAAATGCATAAGTACTCTAGTTTGAAAGAATGGGTTACTGTACTTTTTCATATGGGACATCTTCCTGATCATACCCAAGGTGACAAAAAGGCTGAAGTGTATAAAATATTGGATGCAATATGTATTGAGGCTCATGGTTAAGTGTAATTTCCATTCTTCTATTAATTGCTGATACTTTTTTTTTCAACTAAAACAAAGACACTAACAAACAAAGCTTTGCAGATTTTAAATTGTCACTGTGACCTTAGAAAAATTATCTAAGATAGAATAAAATAAGATACATTTATTTCATGTAAGAGTACAGAGCTGCAGTTCTTGTAAGCTAATACAAGGAACTGGTTTCTGTAAAAGGAGTTAATCATGTATGTGTGGCTGCCAGCTCCTTCCTCTTCCCTATAGCTGAAATTGCTTCTTACTGGTTCTCTGCACCCAGTAATAGGAGCTAAACTGGTAGAGAACTAACCCTAAAAATAAAAAAAAAGGGAAATTTTTCTGCCGGTCCAAATTCCTGGCTTACCATCTTCACTATCAAATGACAGTATTCATGCAAGCAAGAGATGAAAGAGTGCTGGACAAGAGACAAGGGATCTTCTTTTGCTTGCAGTAGCTCTTAGTCATTAGATGGATTTAACTGTATCACCCAGCTGTGCCAGGGTCTTTGAAGAGAGCATATAATAGAGCATTTTTGATATTTTTCCCCGCTATTTGTATGTGTTTACTGCGATGATGGGGAACCTGAAGACAAACAGGCTGTGGCTTCATTTTGTTCAGTTCTTGGCAACCCAATTTCTTCCTCTTTGTTAATGGCCAGAGTGTGTGTTGATGCATGACCTGTGCAACTTTCAGGAAAGAAAAGATTCAAATGACTGAGCAGATGGGTGACAGAATTGAACATCAGTGTTTTAGTGTTGAGGCTAGGAAAAGGTGATCATGATGAACAATGGCATTCAGAAGATTTTCTTGATTTAATGCAAGGTTTGCATACCTACACCAAATACTTTATATTCATATTTGTGAGCTGAGTTGCAAAATAATAATCTTGAGTAATAACTTCCCTTCTTCCCTGGAGAAATCTTCCCACAAAAGTAGAGGTGTAAGGGTCATAATTTAGTGCCAGATGCACTGTACAAATGTGACTGAAATCTTATTCACCTGAAGGAAAGAAATCTAAAGCTACCATGAAAGAAGAAGAAAAGTTTTATGTAAAATAAAAACTAATAATTGCTAGTTTTATTTTTTCCAAAAACATGATACTGATCACTGAAGTTTCTGGTTCTGATTTGTGAAATAGGTATTGATGATTTTGCTACATGAAAAAGAGCTGTAAAAGTGCCAGGTTAATTACAGGACATACCATTAATGGGTGAAATATTGTTATGCCAGTTTTACAAGCTCCATAGTGCTGTATGTTCTGGAACATAATATATAGATATATTATTTTATGTAAAATCATCAGGGAAACTTTGCAGTCTGTACACATAGACATCCCTGAGTCTCTTTCTTCAGTCTCTTTCCACATTGATGCAGGAAGGACTACTTGTATTAGCAGGGAATGAAATACTGTTTGCAGTGGTTTTGAATAACTAATTTCTGTAGGATAACAGAAATGATATTTGGTTCCTCAAACAATTTCTGCAAATCAAGCAGCATATTTTGAAGTCTGTGCTAGGAAGAAACAAAACCAAAATGTGAATCTGCTAAAGTGCTATCCTCCTTTTGAGGAATGATTCAGTGGCTTAAGGAGGTTAATTTGTTTTAGGTTGTGGGGAATCCTTTATCTACTGCACAGAAGCTTTAATTTCACACAAATGTGACAGGTACTTTACTTACTGCACTGGAACTTAATTATTTGATAGCATAAAGATCTGAAATACCTGCATTTCCTCTCAAGGAATTTTCATTGCGTATTCTAGATGGCAAATAGAAACTAGGGGATGGTTAGCCTAGATTACTCGATGTTTGAAATATCTTTGTATATTTTTCTAGGATTCTTTGATTTTGAACCCAGAAAATTTCAAAGCCACTTTATAAAAGATTCTTCAAATACTATCAATAGTATGTGGTGATTTTTTGTTCTCTTCCATTTTTCACATTTTTTCACCCTTTCAAATGCTTTCCTGTATTGTACATGAATATAACCATTTCATTTCATTACACTCTTTTTCCATAAAAGTCTTACAATGCCTGATTTTCTCCTCCTAATTACTACAAAGGAAGCTTTCAAAAATTTTCTTTCAGTGTGAAAATTTCTTTCCCAGAATTTTACAATAGCTCTTTTAACTGGCTTCCATTCCTGATGGCTACTGGTGTACTTTGTACTTTATTTTCCCTCAGGGGTTGTATTATGGCATTTCTGTAGACCCAGTAAAGCAGTGTAAGTTTATATGATAAGCAAGTGAGGATATAAAATTCCAGGACTGATGATATATAGAATAAAAATTAAAACTAATATAGTGAAAAAGTGGTTTGAAGCTCTCACCTTACAACTAACTTTCCTTTATTTTGCAGATTCAGTGTCTAGGGTTTTAAATGTACTTTTCATAAAACACAATTTAGTGAATTTGTTTTATGATGGGTGGGTAAAAGATGTGTAATTGCCTATCAAGATAAAAGTTAATGTGCACGTGCAAGAGCAGGATGTATTTGTTCTACGATGTATTATACATTCCCAATATATCCTAGAATAATTTCTTTTCCTATTCACAGATAAAAAACTTTACAAGTGTTTTATTCACCAAAAAAATGAATGTATTTATTTAAATTGCTTTATTGGCATGTATACCACTGGAATTATTTTGAAAATAATTAAAAGTAATTTTTGGGGCAGCCTGTGCTAGTAGCTGTAAAAGTATTTGCTCATTTTCATCAAAGTTAAGAAATACCAGAGACTGCAAAGTTCAGGCAGATAGTATGAGTTGCTTTCCTCATCCTCTCTTGAATTAAAAATTACAGTTAGAAAGTGAAGAAAATCAGTGTTTGTGCATAAAGAGATTTTCTTTCTTCCTAGATTTTTGGTTTAAATGTAACATTTCAGCATATCAAAATATGATGGATCATGGGTTAATTGTTTGCCTTGTGTTGTATCATTTCAGCTGTAGCACAGCATGATGTGGTGGAGTATAATCAAACCTGACATAGAACAGTACATTGAGTGATGACAAAGACCACAGACTGTTCACTGGAATTTGTTATACAGAAAAATGCATAATTCCCCAAAGAAAGGTTTAGCAGTTTAAGTTTTGTGAAGTCCTGGAGTCTAATTGCTGTCTGTGGCTTTTGCCTCTAGGAACATTCATGGGGTCCATAGCCTACATCAAGTTTTTCCTACCTCAGGCATTTTAGGAGCTGACACTGTGCAATAACAACTGAGTGAGCTCAGAGAACCATGTTGGGCTTCTGTTCTTAGGCCTTTCTCCCTGTGGAAGCTCTTGTTTATTGTTTGACATTGGGGATATTAAAGGTAGCTGAAGCATTCAGTACATGGGCTTTGCACAGAGCATACAAAAAGTTAAACAGCAGCAGAAATATAGGACACATATTGCTTCACATAATTAGTATTCCTGCCCATACAAGGTTGTAGGTCAAGATCAACTAAAGTTCAGATTTTTTTATCTCTTTCGTCTGATGGTAATGTACTACCCACAAGAATATCTCATCTTGTATAAGTAACTGCTGAAATTAAACCACTTTTTCCAAACTCCAGATCCTTTGGTAACTGGCTGCTGAACCAGAAAGGGTATTTTGGTAGCTCTTCTCTTACCAAATTGGTCCTTTCATTGGACTCCAGTAGTATGATTCTGTTGATCAGTTAGAGCAGTGTGAATGGAAATGATAGGTACAAATATGGAATAATGAAGATTGTCTTGCTACCTCCCTTGTTTGAAAGATTAGGTTCCCCGTGTTCTCAAACTTACTTTACAGTGCCAGGCAGAAAAATATAAAATGTGATTCCGTTGTAGATTTTATTTCTGGATTTCATTTGAGGGCTTTCCCTGTATCCTGCCAGTTGTTCTCTGTCCCCCTCTAGGAAGGTTCACGTCAAAGTCTGTTCTGGGCATAAAATCTGGAGACATAGATTCTCAAAACATATGCATGTATGGGTATTTTAGCATTGATACACTTTCATTTCAAAGTTTCTCCCATAGGGGGAAAAAAAAATCGTAGAGATACACAGCTATTTATGATAGTCCAGAAATTAATATAGTTTCTAGGTTAGTTTTATGTTTCTGCTTCCTGCTTCACTGGAACAGGCCCATATGCAGCCTTTTCCAACTGTTCTTCTTTTGCCAGTGTTTTCTGCTTGAGATAGTTATACTACATTTGGAAAAGAAATCAGCTCTCCATTCTAATGTTAATACCACTGTAGTTCTCGTTTCATGTGTGACAGATTGCCTTACGGGGCCAAGTTCAATGCATTTCTAATTAAAAAGGATCCAAACCAAACAGTATGCTGTTCCTTTGTAAAGTTATCAAATTGTTCATCTTATTTTCACAGCTCACCATGTTAAAACTGGGACCTGTGAAGTGGTGGCGCTTCACAGATGCTGCAATAAGAATAAGATAGAAGAAAGATCACAGACGGTGAAGTGTTCCTGCTTCCCTGGGCAGGTAGCAGGTACCACCCGGGCAGCTCCTTCTTGTGTTGATGGTACAATTCCTTCTATTGCTTCCTTTCTTTGTGTTCCTTGGAGTTTTTGCTGGCTTGAGGTCATTGATGAGACCCACTTCATTACAGTTAACTATTTAAAGTAAGAGTAGGAAAGCTGCATTTTGAAGGGGGTGTCCAAGGTGATTGGGAGGAAGATGGAAAAATTAATTATTTGCTAATGCTCAGTGGAAGTGCTAAACAAAATTATTAGATGCCAGTGAAAGAGTCCTCTTGGGAGGTTAAATTTGATGTAACTGAAAGAGGACTCTTGGATGAAACTCACTTAACTAAAAGTATTTATGCAAAACCTACATAAGCATATAATTTTCATGTGCTATAGTCTCACATCTAATTTATATATTAACCACACTAGAAAGAAACAAGCAAACAACAGGAACACAGTTCTGTCTGGTTTTTAATCTTTTTAGACCTACACTATTATTCCTATTCACAGTGCAATATTAGTGTCTTGACAATTCTGGTAGTCTCATATGTTTTATTTGGGAAAATAATAGCTGATTTTTCACATCTCTTCCTCTGAAAGAGTGGCAGGATTCACCCTTTACACGATCTCTTTAATGTTGATATGTTGTTGGCCATCAGAGAAGCTGTAAATATGTAATCATTGGGGAATGAATTTAATCAAACTGTGCTAGGCTATATTGTAGACCAAGCAAAAGAAGAGATTCTACTTAAAACTTTGAAATGTGGCTGAACAAGATAAAAATGAGGTTGAAAAGAAATGCTGTGAAGAGAGTGACTTTGAAACACATAACACCTTTTGCAAACTGGAAACCGAATTTCTTATGAAGGTTCTGAGGTGGCTGAAAACCACAGACTAGATGTTAGTCAACATATTTTTAATATTTTTCTGGAAAATAAAAGAAATGTTGCAACATAATGACATATTAAAGTGTCCATTTCAACAAAATAAAAATATATTTGTTTTCCTCTCTTGTAGCTTCAATAGTGGAGCAGAAATGGTGGTGCCACATGCAACCGTGTCTTGAAGGAGAGGAATGTAAAGTTCTTCCAGATCGTAAGGGATGGAGCTGTTCCTCTGGGAATAAAGTGAAAACAACTAGGGTAGGTATGATACCAACCTGACATGTTACCAACAAGTAAAAAAAAAAAAAAAACGTGCACAGGAAATTGGGTGCACAAAGAAGACCTAAGTTGAGAAGGCTAAGGAAGCATGAGAAGACAGCTGTACTGGGATTGGACTTCCTGGTCCTGCACACTTTTCTCAGCATACTTTTCAGTTGCTTGAACATAGTAAGCTGTGTGCCAGACCTTTCAGGTAAGCACTGGGAATAGTAGAGTTCATCCCTTCAACTAACAGCAATGATCAAATGTATTATAATCTAACATGTATTTCTCTCTGAAATCAGTTGCACAAAGTCTGTACCCTTTGCTAAGCTCTCAGTTCACAGGATAGCAAACAAGTGCATTTTTATCAGTTACATGGAATTTTCATGTTTCTACATAGAAGCTGCTGAGTACGGTAAGCATTTGATATGACATTGCAGTATGATCTGGTTCCTTCCATCTTGTATGAATGAGATTTACTAAAAATTTTTCACAGAGTTTCATGGAATTCTTTTCCTCCATTTGACAATTTTCATATTACTGGTTCAAAATTATATTAACAGAAATATATTTCACAGTCATCATATACAATGCCTAACAACAAACTAAACATACTGCCATCTTTGCATTTTAGTGGCTAAGAGAAAAAGAAGAAAAACAAATTTTTCAGATGAGCATTGAACACACAGATTTCCTAAAACTACAGCATTGTATCTCAGCTGGGTCAATACAGATCTTCACTAACATAGAAAAGATCAAAATGTACTCTGAAGACACATATGCATGCGTTTAAGTATAAACACCTTCCCCCCCCTGCACCCCACCATACATACTCATGACTGATTTTTCTTTTAAGTATTTAATAGTTTGTAGTGTCAGGCCAAAATATGATAGAGTGATGTTTACTCTATGCAGGTGTTTGAGTAGCTATGTAATTTTATTGAAATCTTCCTTGCATGGGCACTAAATTTCTGGTACACACTGGTTGTGGTGAAATGTAGCATGCACTGACTGAATTATATTCCTTCTGTTCCATAGAGAGCTCTATGTGTCTCAGTTTCTGTATTTATAAGTCTCTAAAATATTTTGACATTCTTTGAAGGAAGGATGCTTCCTAAATGTTTGTTTTACAGTTCCCTTCCTGAATCCACTTTCAGATGTGTTTCTTCTGAAGCTAAACTTGCTGGAATGCTGCCCACAGTTAACTTTGTGCATGCCAATGCAAATCTGATTATATGCATGTAAAATGTATGTGTATGTGTAATATAATCAAAAGGAACTAGATAGATATTTAATAATAGAAACAGAAACAGAAATAGAAATAGAAATAGAAATAGAAATAGAAATAGAAATAGAAATAGAAATAGAAATAGAAATAGAAATAGAAATAAAGAATTGTGTGTGTTTTGAAGTTTTTCCTAGTTAGTACTATATGACACTATTAGTGTTACAGAATACTTGCCATTTTATATGTATTGAGAGTGTTTAACAAATGGTGAGTAAAAATGTGGACTTGGATTATATTTCTGTAGGAAAAAGAGGTCACAAAAGGGGAAAAAATCAATTATGATTGCTTTGATGAGATTTCTTTTCAAAAGTTTTTCAGAATATGAGTTTCTCTGCATTGGTTGAGGTTATGAAATTTTTTCTGCTGTTAGGGATCTGAAGAAGCCCAAGGCTCTTTTCAGCAGATTATGCCCTTGTTGTTGTTAGACTTTGAGGTCTGTCTCTTTGCAGCAGCTGGAATTTTCTTGTTCTCCATGGTGGCAGCAATACTCAGGACTCATTTCATACATCTTCAGTAATGACACTTGGAAAAAACAGTCCTTTTTTATATTTGCTGTGATAAAAACTGATTCAGTATCATGACTACCATAACCTGCTTACAGACCAAGCACCACTAAAAGGAAAATACTAGCCACCTTCAATCCCCACTATCTGTTCTGCTTTCTAGTTTGTCCAGATATTGGTATGTTTTCCTCCACCTTCCTCCACAGAGCTGCAGGCTGTTTTGAGACAATAGCAAACTTGAATTCAAATTCCTGACTAAAAGTTAACCTAAGTCATTGAAACCAGGTCTGTGACAGGTGAATGAAAGTCTCTCTTTCAGATACAGGGAGCTGTGATTTTAAGAGACATCATTCTAATGGTCAGTAAAATATAGGTTGCTACTGGAAATATGAGTGGTTCTTTGTGTTGAGAGAGTAGCTTATTAGCAAAGGACAAGTACTTATCCTTAATATGTAGTTACTACCAGATTTTGTAGCTCCTCTTTACACTCCCCAACATCTATATAAATAAAAGGAAAAATTTTAAACTGCTCTGATGTTTCAACCCCCCCTCCTGTTTTTTTTTTTTTGATAAAAAATCCCCAAAACTGTACAGAGAGCCAGTATTAAGAAGTCATGAATAATAAGTATCTGACTGTCAAATGAAATAACCTATATGCAATTATCATGTATAAAGTAAAAGCATAAAGAAATAAAGGCAACTGAACAGCTTGGGCAATTTAAGTGGATTACAGAAAAGCCTTGTCAAGGCTTTCCTGAAAGGCAAAAAAAAAGTCTGTCTTCACCTCCAAACATTTTCTGTGAGTTTGCCTCCTTCATGTGCCAAAATCCTAACCCAATTGCCTGCTGAGGTGCTATCTTCTCTTCTACAGGAATACCAAGTTCAAAGGTAGCACCTACATTTCCACATCTTAAGCTGTTAATAGTTAACCTTTATGTTAGAAATAAAAACAGTAGAGGAAGGAGATATTTTGCTTGTCCACGTCTGTTTGTATTTTTAATCACACTATTGTAAAAAATTATGATACTGATTTCCCAATATTTATGGTATTAGTCACTAAGCAAAAAGGGCAGATGAAAAACGTGAGAAAACGAATTGATTTTTAAAAATGTGGTCTACTTGAGGTTTTATATTTTGTTCAGTTATAGAGATCTAATAAGGTCATACATGAATAATGAATTAGAAGTACTGAGAATTCAAATGTTAAGAAAACTAATTTGGAAATTATTTACCTTCAGAATACAAAACCAGGTATTATTTTCCTAATTTGTTTGCATATTAGTGGGAAAAGGCTGACATTAGGAATTAACCATGGAAAAGAACTGAATAGAGAAAAAAAGTGTGTATGAATTAGAGGAGTACTAAGTTAACTTGTGTTGATTTAGAATTGAGTATTTTGGGTCTATGTAGCCTGCAGGAGAGGAAGGGGAAAAAAGCCAATGATGACTTAGGTAAATCAGTAATGTTTTTTGGCTTCATATAAAGAAATATGGGCTTGTGTTCCTGGGCATAATACCACAACAATAGAGGATGTTCATGAATACATTAGGAGAATTATGAGCTGATTATGAGCATAGCTGAGATTTTACCAGGCACACTTGGGCATTCTCCTCCAGACTGAGAAATTGTTGTGAAAGGAAACAATTACAATTTTTTCCACATGGCTAGCCTCAAGTTTTGATACACAAATACAAAAATTTTGTCACACTGCCCTCTTTAAATGATGACAAAAGTGGAAAATCTAAACTTTTTTTAATTTGAGATATTGTTTCTCCTTACAGCCTCTTTCTAATATAATTATTTTAGTTTCAGAAGTTCTCCTTCTTGTTTCCTTTCTTTTTTTTTGTGTTTCCTTTATTTTCTTGCAATATAGGAAAATGTCTGTATAAAAAAAAGAGTATTTTTTCCATCAGTTGAAAAATATATTGTTATTATGTATAAAACTGACAATGACATTTTAAAAATTCTCTGAGTTTAAATCAAACAGATGAGCCCTTTACAAAGACAGAAAATTAACATTCTACAATTATATAACAGCTGAAGAGAAAGAACTAAATATTTCTCTTAGTTATGGGGTACATTCCATATTAGATTTTTCTCTCTCTGTATAGGGCTTTTCCCTGGGCAGATCTAGATACCAGGCTTTATTTGTAATTTTAAGAACAGTACATTGCCCGCTATCTTCATCATACAGGCGGACTGTACATAAGAGCACCAGAAGGTGCATGTAATTTGTATGGAAGTGCAAGTTGCAATGCCTCCTGGAGTCCCAGTTCTTCAGGCATCCACCCTGGGACTAGCCTAGAACATGTAATGGTTCCTAGGCACCTCATAAACCTGTTTGTCTTTCCTGCAGAAATTAGAGAAAAAGAACAAGGTATTGTACTGTATCCTGGGTTTCATCTTAAGATTCTGGAGGTAGAACATGACTGAAAAAGTGTGAACTTGCTCCAGGCAGTGGGAGAGTGTTCCTGGGATGATATTTTTTGAAGACAGAGAAATATGCATTGGTATTTTTCATGAGAAAAAGTAGAGAATAAAATAGACTATTTCAGTTGAAAGGGACTTACCAACCAATGGCAACCTTACCAATGCAGGGCTGACCAAATTAAAACATGCAAATAATGACATTGTTTAAATGTCTCTTAAACAATGATAGTCTTGGACACCTCTCTAGAAAGCCTTTTCCAAAGCTTCCTCGTGTTCAGTCTAAACCTTCCCTGGTGCAGCTTTGAAACTTTGCACAGTAATTAAATGGTACCTTGTCCTCAAGCTTTTAATTTTATTTGATAGAACTGCTTGTGGAATGAGGCATAATTTAACACTAAGTTCTGGTTAAAATAAGTGGCATAGAATTTACTGGACTTTACTTGGGTTAGGACTCTAGAGTGACATAAGTAGCCCAAGCTCTAGACTTTCTTCTTAGTTTTAGATAGAATTATTCAGTTACAGAGGACAACTGATTTTGTTCTAAGATAAGTCAGATGAATTGTCTCCTGGAAGTGCCTATGTCTCTCACATAACCTAAAGGAAAACTACCATGAGTAACTTAGCCCCTAATGTTTAGATACTTAATACTGAATAGGAAGCAACTGGCTTAGGTAATTTAGTCACTTTGATGTGGTCTTCAGGAGGAATATGACCACAAAAACCCATTCATTCTTTGTCAGTTTGGGAAGCTTTGGACTTTGACAAATATATCAAAATATCAAAATAAGAAATGCATAACAAAACAGGAGTTTAAAAATGTTGATATTCTGAAGATACACAGCTATAAGCTAAATCAGTGACTCATACTATGATGAGCAACATGTCCAATATCTACTACTCACTAAAAATTGCATGTTCTTTAGGAATTGTTGGTACAATACTAATACTAATACTAATACTAATACTAATACTAATACTAATACTAATACTAATACTAATACTAACACTAATACTAACACTAATACTAATACTAATACTAATACTAATACCATAAATTAACAACGACAACAAAAGAATCAGATACACAGCAGATACTAATAATTAACCTCTGAAAATTTCTAGAAAATGAAAATGAGTAATGTTTTCCTGTAAACATGTGAAACAAGTATTTTCAGCCAGGTTATAAAGAGCTATTGTTTGGAAATGACCATTCGCCTTCTGGAATAGCTGAGAACCCACACTTTTAAGATGGGCTGAAGGAACTGCAACTGTTGCTCTGAAAACTGGCTAAGACTTTTTAACACATGGAGGAAAGCACACTGCAGAACAGAAAGAAATCAATACCTAGTATATTACTATGTAACTATATGTCAAACCAATATCAGAAATAGAGTACTGCAATAAAATAAAATAAATATTACAAGGCCAGAGAGAAGTAAAAGAGAAATATGACAGGGCCAAAAATAAATCTGTAGTGACTATATGCATCTATATTCCAAATCCAAATCTGCATTCCAAATCAATACCAGAGATAGACAACTAGTGTGAAAAGAACAGAAATATTCCCAGGACAGTGAGAAATCCATACTGAGAGTGTCTATACATTCAAAAACAATATACAAGAGAACCTGAAGTCAGTTATTTGTAATATTCCAATTTATCTAATTTTACGTTATGACATCCAGAACTTAAAGAAACTCAAAATTGAATAAGATCCTTGGAAGAAGAAAAAGCGTTCTGTCTAAACACACCAACTGGCTGCACATGAAACCAAACTGTGTTCAGTATGTTCATCCCACTGCTCTCAATCAACGCAGTTTTGTTGCTATCTATAAATACTGCTTACATTTTTACCCTATCTCCTCTTTCTCACTTGCAGATGCTGTGTTGTTTCTAAATGAATTACATCTGGTGAAGGGAGAGACAGTAATTTTATTTATGTTTCAGTTTATGAAATATGCTGTTCATAACCCTTTTAGCATAAGCAATGAAAGGATCTTTGTTTGGTACCTTTCCATTCCAATGGGCTACTCAGATTCCAAGTATCAAGAGGCAGCATAAAGTGGTGACTCAGCTACAACCAGTGCTGTCATAACTGCTGCTTGAGCAAGACAACATAATGCAAGAGAACTCAAATGTGTCTGGATATGAAAGGAAAATGGCATTTTTCTTGCAACTGAGCCTGACCTAGTGTTAGCAATGCTGAAATGTTAGTTGTTGTTCTGTATTTCTCCACACAAACAACGGATCTATAGGCTCTTTAAGTGTTACTGTTTTCTCTGACAAAATTAAAAAAAAAATGCAGTAGCTTCTTCCTTCATGTTTTTGTTCCTCTTCCTAATCCAGGTTTTTCAGAAACAGCAGTAGTAACGAATTAGAAAATTAGAAAAAGCAGAAATTCATCATCTAAATACAATGTATAGGCTATTCCAGGATGTTTGGTAGTTGAGGTCAGGGTGTGCTAATAAGGCAGTGTATTTCTCACATGACATGTTTTACACTGTAAAACTGCTACTAACTTATATCACAAAAAAAAAAAAAATAAAAAATTGCCTTTTGTTTTGACCACTGTGAAAAGTGAAATAATTTTAAGATGGATCAATGATTTGCCATGTGTCAAGTACAGGAAGTGTTTTCCTAATATTATGTAAGGGGTTATATAACTGAAGAAACCACCTCACTGTAAAACTACTCTGTTCCCCTGTCTCACTTCAGAGCCTCTCTGTATAGACTCCTCAGCTCCTACTTTAATTTCAAATGAAGATTTATAGGAATAATGTACATATATACAGTGACCAGCAATACCTTGTGGTTCATAAAAAGGATGTGATTACAATATAAGTGAGTGCACAGACTGTAGTAAAATACTACCAGTGGAAATGAGTGATTGCACTTGTGACAGCCTCTTTGTTGCTATGGTATCTCTTTCCATGCCTTTGGCTAATCTGTCACTAGGAGAAATTTGCAGCTGTCTCAGCATGTTTCTCATTGCTAACTCAGAGACTGCTGTATCTAATCTGTCATTAAAAGAGCAGTAAGTGGTATGCCCATATTTTCTAAGAATAAATACAAGTTTTAGGGGGAAAATGAGCTGGTAATGGAAATACGATTACATTCTCTAGGGTCAAGCTGAATATTTGTGTTAATCAGTAATTATCATTTTGATTTAGCATCACAGTTCTTTCATTTTAAAGCTTTGTATTTTTTGTAGGGCACCTAAATACTAATATTTTGGGACACTTGGACATTTTGATAAAAATAGTTAGCATGCCAACCAACATATGTTAAAAGGAATCATCAGTATTCAGGGCTATGCAATTCACTGATTTTCCTAAAAATAGCCTTTATATACCAAATTTGCTTCTTTAATGAGAAGCTGCTGTGCCTAGTTCTATCCTATGTAAAGTTGTGAGTCTAGGCTTGATGATGTTCATCTGTGGTCACAGAAATTTAGACAAGTCATGGTCCTTTCTCTGAAAGCAAATATACACTAAAATACCTACAAAAGACCAGTTATGGAATAAAGGACTAAAGGAAGAAGTGTTGTGGTGTGAAATGCTATAAGCAAAGTCATAGACTGAAAGGTCAGTAAAACTTGTTGGGCAGTGAGGACAATCCATACATTCGACTCCCAAGACATTTTCAGTTTCAAATTTTGTTTAATTCTGTTCTGACTTTGAGCCCTCTGGATACTGAAATTAAGAATGAAAGTGAGTAGCATCAAAAGAATGAATGGGTTAAAGGCAATATTCACAGGAACAGCTCTTTGGAAAAGAGGGAGCCTGATTATACATTACCTCAATATATCTATCTGTGAATATACTGAGTCTTGTCTCAAGCTATTCAGAGGGGTAATCTAATTTTTTTTTTTTTTTTTGTGAGCTGACACACTGTAAAAATCATGAGAAATGAAATCTTTTGCTATCCCTTCATCACACTTACAGTGTTACTAATACGTGCTGTGGTTTATGCATTTTTATCAGGGAATACTTTTTCCAAAGGTAAGACTGCAGCTAGGATGCATTGTAAAACACCATTTAGCTTCTGCAGAACCTGAACATTGACAGAATTATGCTGAAATCAAAGGAAACTGTTTCTGCAATATTTAAAGAAAAATGCAAATAGATTTCAATTGCATGGCATTAATTACTAATCAGTGATTTTTGCAAACATTACTTTCTTCCATGTGCAAATCCTCCAATTCACCTGTCCAGCCAAGATGTTTTCTGCCTTTGTCCCAAAAGATTCAACTTGTGATTTATTTTTTTTTTATTCTTCTGCCTTGTCCTTTGCTGGCATATTTGAGATACTGACCTCATGTCTGAAGAATAATTTTCTGCCTCTGTGATGGGAAATAAGAACAAGTTCTTAAGGCTGTTTGTTAATGACTGTTTTTTTTTTTTTTTTTTTTTTTCCTTCTCACTAATTTCCACTTTTCCAATGTCCTGACACCAAAATCAAAGATGTTTCCACTTCCATTTGCAGCTTCATTCTGTCAGTCTCTTTTCCATTCACAGCTGAGCAGGAAGGGCTCTTTGAATATCTAGTAGTCCTTTTAAATTTTCTTGGAAATTATTTTTCAGCTTCTAATGTCTCAGAAATTACTGTAGAAGAAGATATTCAAATGCCAGTATTGTGTGAGTCATGCTGGCATGCTCTAAAACTCACTTCTTCCTTGTCTCACCCTCCTTTTTAGTCTGTAGGGGCTTCTTTGGATCATTTCTGCAAGTCAGAAATAATACATTTCAGGTCAGAGAGGCCGTGGTGTTCTGAAACCTCACATTATCTGCTGCCTAAATAGCTGCAGGCAGAAATTTTGCCTCTTTCCCTGGGTATTTGGCACAGGCTTCACAAATTCTGCATCACTGCTTAGTTGCAGAAATGTATGAGGGAGTGGAAAAATAGCCCTTAATTTTTCAAGAGGTAATACTTTATTTCTTCAAAATAACACAGTTTTCATGATGTATTTCCTTACTCATTAGGACTGATTATAGAAAACATCAGAAACACCCCCTTGTTGCAGGTCTGCTTTTCTGCCTTCTAATAGGGAAGGAAATAGATAATAATCACTATCAAGTGGAGAGTCAGACATACAGAGCGTTCTGAGCTTACACAGTCACTGTTGGAGGAGTGAACAATTCTCAAACCAGTTGAAATCAAATTACTCAGATATTATTCCCTTGCACAACAAAGTGAGAATGGATGTAAATCATAAATATTTCTCCCTAAAAATAATGAAGACAGTTCCATCCTTTGTGAGAACTCTTCAAAATGAAGAAAAAGTTCAGGCAGGAATAAGTGGAAGATTACTGCCTATGACTAAATTAATAAAGAAGAAATCAACATAGAGTTAATTTCCATGAGAATTTCAAAATTGTTCATATTTTTCATGAGCTACAGTTTATTCCTTCTTCCACCCCACTGAACACCAAGTCAATTTCAGGAAAGACACTACTGCTGTGTATAGAGAAAACACTCCAGAGGCTTTTCCATATTCTATAAAATGGACTCTGATTTCTTCTACTGCATTATTAGAATACACAGATGACCCCTTCTCAGATCTTACAGTCCTGATTATCATCCTTCACCTTTCATATCTGTAGTGATAAATGCTGTAGAGCTCTGAAGTGCAGATTCTGGGTGAAGCTACAAAATATCCCATTCACCAGGGCTTATTTGTCTGATGAAACCTGTAAAATTATGTTGCCAAGACCGAACACAAATTTGTCTCCAGCTTATGAAAATCAATGGGAACTCAAGAAAACAATGGATTTTGTCTAACTGACACATATCTGCAAACTCAGTAGTAATAGATCTGAGAATTTTAATAGAGCTGCAGCTTTGTCTCCTCAGGTTGAAGAACATCAAAGATATATTACTGATGCTAGCCAGAAGAACTTGTTTCTTCATCATGAATTCAAGTTTGTGGCTCAGGAACATGCTCCTGCCAAAGGAAAACCAAAGGACTTTATCTCTGCTCATGGTTTCTAATTCAGGCAAATGCACTCCAAAATCAGATGAGTTGTTCTAGAAATTGGAGACCACGCTATCCTGACTCCTTGTCACCTTTTCAGTGTGAGCTTGGAAAATGCAAATTTATCATCTGCAAGGCATCAGTCCAATTCCACTTGCTCATAATTATTGTTCATTATCCTCAAAGTACAAAAAAGGAACAATAGACTTTCTTCTAGAATGCAACATGAAAAATTTGAAGCTTATTACTTGGAATACCAATTCCTTTTTTGAAGGTCATTCAGGAAATTGCCAGAGTCCTTTTTCTTTCTTTCAACCTTAAAGCACAGCATTGGTACTTACATTCCTGAAATTTGAAGGCAACAACCTCTTCTGAGCCTTTTGGTCTTTCTTTCGTCACTTGAGATTTTAGAATACCAACGTCTAATTGCAATTAGCTATTTTGATTCATTCATACTTTGTCATAGGTCACATCCTGTTTAGGAGATAATGAGAAGATGCAGACATGAAGAAAACTGGATAGGTTCTATTTAAAAGACAAAATTAAATTGAATAGCACAGCAAGTTCTTATATAGTTCTTATAACTCCTAGCATTCATTTTTAGCTGTGACAGGTTTTTCCTTTTCTGTGTACTGTGAAGTTCAAAAATAGCATTGAGATGATCCTAAGTAGAGAGGTGTTATAGGGTGTTGTAACTTTCACCTGGATGTCTCCATAATGCTCAAGCAAGGAAACATTTAGTTATTAAACTGACAGTACTAGTTGTTCTTTTTTTCTTTGACCAAGATGACTACAAATATTGGCTGGGAATCAGCAGCCACAATCTTGACTATGTCTCAGTGAAAGAGACTTTATATGTTATTTTCCTGAGCAATGAGAAATCCTTCTTATTGTTCATCTATGACAGCCTCTGGGTGAAAAGATCTCAAGTCTTCCTTTTTCATAGTTCTATTAGGACTAGAGAAAAGATGACAGGGATTTTTCATATTCCTTCGAATCTGCCACCTTTCTTCTCTTTCTTATCTGCAGAGGAGTGATGGCATGATGGGTACTCATACAGGAGAAAGTTAGATTGCCTTAAAATAATTTTATATTCTTTGAATGGGTACCCACTACTCTGTCAGTACCCATTACTTAGGCTAAAATTTCACCAAGCACAGAAAAGTCTTTTCTTCGTGTGGAAATTCTAAATAGATGAAAAGAGAAAAGAAAATTATCAAAGGGTTTCAAGTGGATGAGTGATTCATTGTTTTTAAGCATTTTTTTTCCTGCCTGGATATTGGTTCTGCTGTTTTCTAACTTGTTTTTTAGTTGTCTTATATTCCCTCAGCTGTGGCAGTACTCCTGGAGCCAAATGTGAGTGCACTTCCTCAAAATGCCAGCAGTGGAAGCTGGTAGGCAAGTGGGGAAATATCACCAGAGGAATCTCTGAAGCTTGGGACAAAGGCAGAAAACACATCATACTGCACTAGCAGAACAGCAGGTACTCTTATAGAGAAGATAAAATCACAGGTAAGGAAACAAATTTCTATTCTGAACTTTTCCAAATGGCTTGTTGCTCTCCATTCAAAATACCAGGAAAAAACCCAACAGCATAAAATTTGAAGAAGATAAGGTCTCAAATTAGAGCAACTTAGGCTACCTGATCTTTTTTTTAGTGGGGATGATTTGAAGTTTAGTCTGACCCCATTTCTGGAAAAATATATTAAAAGATGAAAATCCTTTATACCTATTAGACAATTTAAAACCTCAGTCTAGTTTTAAAAGAAGGCTGGGTTTGGGGTTTTTAAATTTTGGTTTGCTTTTTCATGTTTAGAATGTAAACACAGGAAAGCACTGGTTGTAGGTTTTCCTTTCTGATCAAAAGCAAGTGTAGGCTTTTCTTTAGGTAAGAGATTTCAGATAGTGTCAAAGACAGAAGGACTCTCCTCCCATCTCTCCATTTCCACTTACTTTCTGACATCTGAAAGGATAACATGACCCTTTATGATGCTTCAGTTTCCTTATATGTTGAAAAGAAAGAGGTTTTTTTTTAATCTCCCACTTGGGATGATTAGGTGGGATAAGTGGTGTAGAAGAGAAAAGAATTACATTTATGTAATTAATTGTCTTGCAGTCTTTTGTGCCGCCATGCTGCAGTCCTTCTATGGAGTTATGATCACCATAAAAACCTCAAGAGGATATATCCTTGTCTGAACTGCTACAGTTATTATCTGTTACAGAAAATAAAATAAGGTTTATGCTTAAGTCTTCTTTTAATATAAAACTGTTGTCTGTAAATGAAACATTTTGTTAAGTTAAAATAATTCTACTATAAACTCAGTTTCCTACCGAGTTACAGAAGCATTGAGAAAACTGGGGTACATGCAATACAGTGGCATAACCTTTTGGAAGACAGTAATAATGAGTACATAGGAAAGACTAATGAATTGGATTTAGCCTTGATGTAACTCATATGTCTTCATTAGCTATTCACTATCATAATTGTCCCGGTGAGTTATACCAATTAATTTTGTTTTCTAAACTATCCAGTTCAAGGAAATACGAACACAGGACCATATTATTTGTTCCATAGTATTCAAATATGTACAGATTTTATTTAAGCAAGACATAATTGAAGTTTTGAGTATACTTGTATACCTCTAATGATCTGAAGCATGAGATTTAAGTTAAAAAGGTTAAGAAAATAAAAGAAGAAAACTTAAAGAAAATTTGGTGAACTTTTGAGATGCTGTGCAACCCTTTTCAGAAGCAATCCTTATTGGCAGGTCCAAAATCTACCTCAAGTATCTAGATAAAGAACTATCTGTCTGTATTTATTATTGTCCTTTGAAATATGCAATGTGTCATCTGTTATTTTATGGTGTTTCCTGTAACCTTCTAATTTTTTCCTTCTTTTTTTTTTTTTTTTTTTTAAATTTTACTTTAAACATATATGAGAAGAACACACTCAAATCTTTCATTTTGAAGGAATTGTCTCCTGACTTGATGACTCCTTTCTGTACCACAGGTCTATGAATGGACTTATTCTCAAACAACTTTTCAATTCCTGTTTTGTCATACTTAAATATTGCTGAGATACTTTAAAAAATGAGTGTAATCTATCAGTTTCTATTGCTTTTTGGTTTGCATTTGAGTATGTTGGGGTATTTTGAAGGCCATGCACTTTTCCTAAGAGAATTTTCTCTAATTCTGGAACTTGTTTTTTCATGTCATTTTGTATTTTTCCTCGTAAGTTTAAAAAGTATTCCAAATATCCCAGTTTTATTTTTTGTGATAAATTTCATAACAGTGTAGTACTTGACATGTGTTTGTTTCTTAGGCAAACGTGTAAAATTCCTCAAGTCCGAATGGAGAAGTAGAGAAAGGAGGTTTCTGCTGTGCCTGATGACAATTTTTGTTTTTTCCACACACAAAAAATATTCTGGCTCCACGTTGGAGCACTAGTTGTGATGAATCCTAGTCTTGATCGAATTCTAAGGAAGGGCCAGAACGTTCGTTGAGGAATAAAGAGTAACACCACTCCAGAAAATGTGTTCCAGCCCCGGTTTATTACTCACAGAGCAGCAGGTGTGTACAAATACAGGTTTACATAGTATTAACAGGAATTGTTGTACCTTACTCCTCAGTGTAGTTGATTAGTTTGCTGTAGATGCAAAAGAATTGCTGGAGGGTGGTTGGAGAGATCTTGACTGTGCTCCTAGGCAGCCTCAGAATGTTACTTAAGTGCTCCTAGGAGCCTTAAAATAACTTCACACGCTTGACTGTCAAACGTAGACCCAGTTGGTAAAATTAAGTTACTCATTCTCATGGGAAAACAACAGATGCTCTGGAGAGCTGCACTTGGAAGAGAAGTCCATCTTTGTACATTTAGTGTGGTGTGGCATCTGTAGTTGAAAGCTCAGTATCCCAAATTTCAGAAAAAGATAAGAAGTGTGTTTTTACATTATATTCCTAAGATAGGCTAGAAGTTGTCTATCTTAAAGCTGTGTTAAAGATTAAGACCTTTATCATTTACTGGAACATATGCCATGCTTTGAGGTATTTTTCCTTTACCTACTTTTCTAGTCCTATCTTTCTGATTATTTGACATAAGGGGAAAGCTCAATTTACAAGTGAAAGATTTCCAAAGCATTTTTTAGTTTCAATTACAATTTTGAACACTGATTGTCTAGATCTTCACTTTACCACCAAAAATCTTCTGCTGAAATCCTGAAGAGCAGTGGGAAATAAAGGAGTACAGAGTTATATTTCAAACAGCATTTCATGAATGGAACTTTCAAAATGTTTATCTCTCCATAATGGAAGTCCTAAACACAGGAGCTTTCACAAATGCAGTTCCGATTAGTCACTTTGCAATAAAAATATGAAAGAATTATAAAGTTTTAGAGTCTCACGGTAATCAAAAGCCTGGGAATATGTTGAGTCATGTACTGGGAAATATTCTTTTTAATTAATAAAATGAGCTAGTCATAGCTCCTGAAGGACAAGCATGAGCATATAGAATTCTAAACTGCTTAATAACTGGCTTGGGAATGTTTTTAGATTAATACTTTTCATACTGCAGTGCCTAAAATAAAACTAAGGGAACAATTTGAAGCTCTTGAGTCCTTAAATAAAAAGTTAGGTAGGGTCAAAATTTTATAAACAGAAATGAAACATTTGACTTGACAAAGTGTCTTCCAGTAGGCAACCTTCTCTGAAGGTAATTGAATCCACGTAGTTATCATAAATATCTGTTTTTCAGACTGCTCACAAGACACTCAAATTTTGCCTTTTGTCATTAGCCCAAGTCAAAGAGCCATCTGTAATATTTAACAAGGGCCTGTGTCCTAATTTATGGTTCTCTGTTACAGTTCCCTTCAAATATGCTTGAGTCACCTTCACTTCTCAGGTTTTTGAAATGGTTCCTCCTGCTTCCAGAAACTTAGTTATCTAGCAATAAACACCCAAATCCACACCTACCTACTGTAAAGGGCATATGCATACGGGAGACCTATTGCAGAAAGGTCCTTAACAGCTTTTTGTCCACTTTCCCCGATTCATTGGAACATAAATTACAGGGCTATCCAACTGTGAGGAAATTGTGAACCTGTCTTTTGTTAACATTTGCAAAGTACTTTGGATTGTCACTAGTACAAGATAGCAGTATTAGAACAGAAGCATTTTCCAAGCTTACAAGTTGAACTGTTTCGGTGCATGAGCATGCACAAGTGGTAATGCAAACTGTCATTTGCTTTCACAAGCCATGTATGAATGATAGTGCATGGCAAACACACTGTATGGATTTTAAAGTTCCAGGAAATAGTGTGCTTCCATCTGTTCAAAAGATTCATTTCCAACCTCAACCTCATTCTCAGAGGGCATGAGTGGAAAAAATGCACTGGCAGATGTTTGTTTCTGGTTATATGGGCCCTTCTGGTTTCTACATTGTAATATTTACATTAAGTTCTTACTACTACAGAAAAGTTATTTTTTTTATGGAAAAGTATGACTGATACAGGCCTCCCAAGTTCATTCCTTTGTAGGAAAGGTTTGCTAAAGAATCATGTTGTTCACCATTTTGTTAAATTTTTGTGGTCTTTTGCATACCATATAAGAAAAATACAACAATAAGGACACAGAATGAACAGAAATACACTTCTTACAATCAAAGGCTTCTTTGGTATGGGATCTCTGTCTTTTATCCACGATTTGGATGAAAATGGCATTTCCTCAAGCCATTCCTTATGGCTTGTGTCATTCCCTGTATTTAGCTTATCTCATGTTGGTCATTAAATAAATTTGTGAGATCCCTTTTATTTTGCTTGAAATCCCCATACAATTTATTTTTCTCACCGGCTGTTAATATTTTAGAGAAAAATTGAATGGGTGTCAAGATGACTTGGTCTCATGAAATTCCACTTAGCTCAGGCTGATCTATTAATTGCTTTCACAAAAAATAATTTTCTTTCTGTGTCTAATGTATCTCAGGAAAAAAAGAAAAGACAAGAAAAATCCTGAGAATGCTTAGATGACAGACACAGCCTATGACCACACAAAATCCTATATGGTTGATGAAACAGTTCTAAATAAAAAGAAAACTTCCTCTATGAAGTACTTTCTGTTTCTTTGGAGAAAACCTAGAACAGAGGGTCCATCCATGTGCAATCATATGTTGAGGCAAGAAACATTGGCTTAAAAATGTTACCTTTTCTGCATTTGCATTGATACATAGTCCTGTCTTCTCTCCAGCTCTTCTCATCCACTGAAGTATCTTCTTTATGGTGCATGATGGAAAAGAGAGAGAAATAAATTGCAAAAGTTAAGTTGCTAACTTTCAAGTGCTTGACTTTGTAAACTCAAGAGCCAGTTTTCAATATGGATTTTGTGTATGGTTTATGATAAACACAGAAAAAACTCAAAAAGCTGCCAGTCAAAAAATAGTAATGTACAAGTTGTGTTATGAAATGTTCCAGCACACACTTCATTTCAATATAACAGATATTGTTACCTAGTTTATTCTAACATTATAAAATAATAATTAATTATGTGCCTAATTTTGGATCTGTAAACTATTCTGTAGTTAGCTAATGATTTGTGATGTATTTATTTCTCTGAAGAAACAGAATACTTTTAATATACCTAATTGCAGTTCTGTGACTTTGATGTTTAAGTGCAGGAATTTAGGGAGAAGTGCTTTACTATTCAGGGAATATTAACTCAGCCATTCTTTACATCCTATAGTTCTGATTTTTCTTCCTTGCTCTTCTAAGGCAGAAGAAAGTCCTGAGTAAAGTATCAGACTTGGTTTTTGTTGAGAATCTATTCTAAAGAAATAAACAATATTATCTGCTGTATTAATCTACTATGTGGATTTCACAACTGAGGATATTTTCACCAATTGTGGGCAGCACTGGAATGGAGGTTGTCCAGAAAAATCTCTTGAGGCTAGTGTGATGTCATGAGATCTTTTAATCTCTGGTCCATTCTGCATTACCCTGGCAAAAATGTTTTACCCAAAGACTGAGTTTGTTCTGAACATTTTGTGAGCAGAATAATGTGGAAACCTTCAGGTGCATTTAATTATATATTGCTATGTTAAAATAAAACAAGTGAGTCTACATACAATTACAGCCAATTTACAGCAGCCACTCACTAATTTAAATTAAAAAGTCTGCAACTGCAGAGTAATTATGCTTTAATTGCACATTTAGGAGAAGAAAATGAAGAGAATCTAATGTGATGTATTTATGATATAACAATGATGTGAAAAAATTTATTAGTATAAAGAGAGTAATTGCATTCCAAGAATGAACAAATTAATTCAAATCAACAACTAGGATGCTAAAGGTTTCATGTACAATTTTTTTCATTTGTATTGTAATTTTCCATACATATTAATTATTAACTGAAAACTTGATTTGCACCTATTCAGGGTGTTACAGTTCTCTAATGACTTGAAAGATCAGACACATAGTGCTTTTCCTATAATGGCCTTTGGCACAATACCTTACTTCCCAGACACTTAAATCAAATAGCATTTACTATATCCAAAATGAAGTATTTCTGGGAATATCATCACTAGGTATTAGCTAAAATTTCATTGCTTCTTTATGAAACTGCCTTTAATAACCAAGAGGTTTATTCACTCCCTGGTGTGTATGGTGTATGGATAGATAACTTCCATTAATGTTGATGTGCAATCTAGGCTTGCACATAACAAGTATTACCATCTTACACAGAGGCAAATGTGTAATAATATATGTATAAATAGGTATATCAGTGACCTGATATAGAGCAGAAATTTGAATGGCTATCTGCTTTTTTCCTTATTTTTATCACCTATTTAATTTATGTAACAGTGTATATTGTTGTCACAGGGATATTTTCACCACAGGGCTGTAGTGCTAGGTGGGGGGAGCAGATAGACCTGCAGATTATGATTTCACTGAGTTTTTTTGTGACTGAAAATATGTTTGCACTTCCAAAAAGCCATGTAACTGACCAGTCATGTATATGCAAAAATACTGGGTTTACTAGCTGCAGTTCATCACCTAAGCCCATGTGTGGCAGAGCTGGGTGTAACAGCAATAATACAGCACAGGATGGTTGGGGTTGGAAGGGAACTCTGAAAGTGCTATTCTCTGCCTCAAGCAGAGCCATCTAAAGCCAGTTGCTGAGGACCAGACAGCTTTTGAATACCTTCAAGAATAGAAGATCCACAATATCCCTGGGCAATCTGTGCTAATGCTCAGTCACCCTCACATTAAAAATCTTTTTCCTGAGAGAGAGCTGCCTGTGTTTGTGCTCATTTTTTCTTGTCCTGCTGTTGGGCACCACTTGAAAAGAGTCTGGCTTCATTTTCTTGGCACCCTTTCCTCACATATTTGTACATATTGATGAGATGCCCCTTACATATTGATAATGATGCTCTCTTCTCCAGGTTGAACAGTTCCAGTGCTCTCAGCATTTTTTCATATGAGATGCTTTTATGTCTTATTTGCCTTTGTGGCTCTTTACTGGATAGACACAAAGGTAGACATAGATACAGATATACAGATGTGTCACAAAAAAAGCTAATAAAAATCCAGCTGTGGGTAGTATCAGAAGATGTGTATTTTACATTATGTAGCTCAGTGGCACCTGCTCCCATGAATAGAATTCCAGCTTGCTACAATGAAGCAAAAAATAAATAACAATAAGATGGTGCATCAGCCTTTTGAGCATTGGTGCAGGGCACCAGAAATATGTTGCCTGACTTTTAAATTAATTCTTTATTATTTTTTCAGGCAATCTTCTACTTTAGAAGGGGCCACATGAGGCTGTTTCCAACAGCAAGACCAAAGTGAAATAAAAGCAGTGTAATAAATAAGCCCATGTATCATAAAAATCACAAAGCACAATTTTATTATTGCCTTAAGTACAGTTCCTAGAAACAGCTCTGTGGAGAAGGCAAACTGAAGTAATGAACTAGTTGAACAGTCTGTTTAATATTCTGTTTGTTCTACATTTATGCTCTGCAGAGCCAACATGAGCTGTATGCAAACAGTTTTGCTGAGGGCAAAAGAATCTTTCATTAAGGAGCATGACCCTTCTCTCTGTGATCAAAATGAAAAGCATATGCCCCCTGATGTCACAAAGTGGTGTGACCATTCCAATGAGTTGTTGCTCAAGTCTTTGGAAGTTGTTCCCTGGCACAGTTTGATATTAAAAGGTTACGTGATGAATAATTTTCTCCACTGACACAGCAGAAATATTCCTCAAAGTTACGCTTCTTTGATATGACAGATTTTTTCTTCTAAAGTTTAAAACCTAAATGAGTTAGAGACAAAATCCAATTATTGTGAAGTGCTTTGTCTCCCACTCTTTCTCTGTGGTCCTTCTGTTTCACTCTTGTTTCATGTTAGGCTGGGTGAAACAACTCTAAATTAAATCCTTGGTAGTTTTGTACTTTTGGAATAAGAGGATCTCTATGTCATGTTAATTTGTGCATGAGTTTTGTCCTGTTTCTCCACTAAATGATTATTGCTTGCTTAGATGCATTAAAGCTTTAGCAGGACATTTCCTTTTCCAACCTAAATGATTCTATGATGTTATGATTGTTTTGTAAAGAAGCATGCAAAGAATGGAAGAATACAGCTCCAGTATCAGTCACTATATACTCAAAGGATCACATTTTAAATGCAAAGTTGTTAACATGCAGAATTTTTAAAACAACAACAAAATAATAACAGAAAACAGAAATTTCTGAGTTGGTAATTCTTGATTTTATTATATTTTTAGGCATGGCCACATTTCAATTTCTCCCTGTCAAATCCTATTCCCACAAAGCACTTAAACACACAATTTAAGTTAAAGAGCAGTGCCATCTAATACCAATGGGTTTTATTCACTTATTTAAAAACAATCTAAAGAGCTTTGCTGGACAGAGATCTTAAATTTCAGTCTCAGTTTCCAGTACTCCAGAAGTAGATTCACTATGTCCAGCTTTGATTTTCTGATTTTCTTTTTCTTTGCAGGTAACCCGATAGCTAAAGACAAATCAAGCCAGTCTCAAGGCTGATACCATTAAATACGACATATAGAAATTTCATTCCTCCAGGCAATCTTTGAAGTGAAATTTTATACTGCTGGGGTGTATCCTTCAGAATCAATTGTTTCAATGAGAACCTGGCTTGTAATCAGCAACAGCCTTGAGATCACAACTACTGGAAAGTTATTTTGAACTTCTGTGTCACAAATATTTCAACTGATTGAACTGTGTACACTTGTAAAATTGCACTTACTGAGGAATTTGCAGCTGTAATCACGAGCTGATATTCTAAAGGTGCAGAAAAGCAGCAAACTTTTGGGTTCTCAGTTGCAGATCAGTGGCTTTTCATCTTGATGAAGTCAACCTCTGAAATGTACAGGATCCTTCACATTAAAATGATCCCTGGTCCACTCTTCAGATTGCTGGTGGGACTGCAGACTGCTTTAATTAAATTTCTGTTGCAGAAATTGTCCTCTGGCATGATGCGGTTTTAGACATTTTTATTTGTGTTCTTATATTGCAGCTCTCAAAGGTACATATTTCAACATCTTGAAGTTGCTTTGTAATAGGAATGGAATTATATATCCATTGTTAATAATTATTGTTGACAAGTAATAGTTATCTGAATACATCAGTCATATTAGAAAGTATAGTCAGGTTGACATGTTTCCCTAAGGCTAATCAACTACTGCAGCTTAACAGTTAAAGAAAGTAGCGGTCAAAACTCAATTACCACTTTCATTATAAGTCATTTTATATCTTTAAGATATACATTTCCATTTAGTTTGAAGGAAATGGGTATTCCCAATATGTACTTTACTTTCCTAACCTTTAATTCATTTAAATTCCTGGTAATCAGTCAATTACAGCATTTCATCCCTTTTTTATAAAGGTAGGCAGGGATGTAAATGAGTTTTGCAATTATGATATTGGATGGTAATCATTCAGAATTTTTGTCTTTTTATTAAAAAATAAAATCTCTTGCTTGAACCTAAGTACTGATAGATGCTTATGTAGATGTCTGCTCAGTCTGTTTGCTATAATGGAAAAAAGTCCTAATGGTCTCCCAGATTTAGAGTTCATGGGTATTTTGCTTGCTTACAGTCATCCAATTCAGATCTGACCCTTGCCAAAATTTCATTTTGTTTTGTTTTGTATTGTTTTGTTAGAAATTCTTGAACTTTGCAATGTGCTGTTACACGAAAGAAATCCTCAATATTTAAAGGCCTTAAACATCTTTGAGCTTTTTTCTAAGTTATTACAGAATGTATAATTTTATACTCCATTTATTGTATATTGTACCATCTGTAATGTTGATACAAAAGAAATCTGGCAATTCTTTTTAGTGACACTGCACAAATATACTGACTAGAGGGGGTTCTGACTGTATGCTTTGAATTGAAATGAAAGCCACACACACTTAATGGTAGTCAAAAAGACATAGAGGTAAGCTTATTTAAGTCCTGTGTGCTTACCAGACACAGCAAACAAAACAAAAAAAAGGGGGGGGGGACGGGGAACTAGAAGGAAATGATTTTAACTTTACAAGCCATTGATGTGGCTAGTTTAGTTATATATTATGTTTCATGATGGATGAACACCATGGAGTGCTCTGCCTGTCATTGTAGCCCCTGCTGTTCCAAAACCATTTCATTACCTCTGCTGTATTATTGCACAGGAGAGCTTAAATAAAATAAATGACTGTTGGGAATAAAATTGAGAAGTATATTCTATCATTCTGCAAGGAAATAATTTTAAAAAAATGTTGACAGAAAAAGATCTTGTTTTCTGATTAAAATTTAATTAAAATAAACTGTCTGTAGCAGCAACTAGGTATCTTGGTATTTTAGGATGGATTAGTATTATATGGATTTGTGCTAACAAGTTCAGAATGGAAGGTAGCATCTTAAAGAGATTGTCTGGGACAGTGCCAAGCGTAAATGTGCTGTTTTGTAAAATCTGGATATGGCCTCTATTTGGTCAAAAATCTATATCATGCTTCTCAATACTTGTTTCCTTGTTCTTAAACAGCTCTGAAGATACTGTATTATATACAAGTGTAACACATGCATACCAATAAATGAAAATAAATGGATTTTCAAATATACTGAATAGATTATCTGCAGTAGATTAATGTTGTGACTATTCATAGCAAGTGAATAAAATTGTAATATAAATTAGAGTTCCCTGTATGGATGTGCACTTTGGAGATCTATTCTGTTTACTCATGGAACAAAATAATTTTTTTAGCAAATAAGAATGTCAAAAGTTGTATTAAATTTATATTTCTTCAATAGAGCTGAGAATATCTCCTATCACTTTGAAATGTCCTTTTTGAAAGGAACTGATACCTATGGCAAATTCTGGTGGGTGTACTGTTGTTTTCAGGTCAGACTGAATAAATTGGTTTTCTTCACAAAATGTGAATCTTGAAAAATTATCATTTAGATGTTTTAAGTAGCAACAAGACATGGCAGACAATACTGAAAAAGTAATGTTTCAGGTTAATTTGTGGAACTGTTTAACAGAAAAATAAAAAAGCACCCTTGTGTCAGACTCACTTGAGCAGATCGAAGCAAGCTGGGAAGCAAGCAGGTTTGGTGTTCCTATAAAAATGGAGTACATGTGACTGGATCAGCTGTGTGCATTCATGTTGTAGGCATGTGAATTGCTTCAATTAATCATTTATTCCTTATATACTACTTTCTAGATTATTTAGTCAGATTACAAAAGTGATCAGGCATTATGATCAGAGGGAAATTCATGTTACACTTTGAATTAAATAATCATCAAGAACTCTGAACTGCAGAATATGCATTCCAGTTTTACAGTTCCAAGTGGCAGTGCATTCAGAGGGAAAGAAAAATCATTGCTTTGTTCATACCTTTCACAGTTAAATGTATTAAAGTTCAACAAGGAACAAAAGAAAATTCTGATACGAATCTTAATGAAAAAAATTCCATATCTGATCAATTAAATCTAAAATAGAGCTTAAAAAACATTCAAGTCTACATCTTGGTTGTATCTGGTTTATTGGTCCTAATGAATGTTAACCTTTAAAACAGCACTGCTGCAGATACCATTGTTACTACCTATAAACACACCTCTTGTGCTATATATTTTCCATTTTTGTATTTATTCTGTATCTTTTATCTTCACCTCTGCCTAAAACTGTTACTGGTGTAGCATTTCAGCGCTTCACCAAACTAATGCAGCTCTGTTTGTGCAGAATCTATATGTTTTAAGAGTGCATCAGATGCAGTTATTTTGAAAGTAAAATATCTGATATAAAGTATTTTATTGTGTTAGATTTCATAAAAATATAAGCAGGTTTTTTTGCTCATTATAATTGTACAGCTGGCTTTTATAACTTCTAGGTAATGCATGGAAGTCTGTAACAACAAAACAGAAATATGTGACTGGCATAGTTTTCAGTTGATTTACTGTCTCCTCCTTCATGCTTCAAATTTTACACATCTGTTGTTAACCAAGATATTGGAAAAGAAAAGGAGCACAATTTTGATTTGCAAGAGAAGTGTTCCTTTAATTTCTAGTTTCTTTTTACCAAAAGTTAGATAGCTCTGCATCAAACCTGTGACACCTGATCGATCTGATATCATTAAATGATTTCTCATGGATTCAGTTGTCTTAAATTGAATAATAAGAATTTACTAATCACTTTGTCTTTATAACACAGTTTGTATCCTGATAAACTTTTCTTTTTATTCTTTCACATACTGAGCAAATATTTCCAATTACATCTTTGATCTTGTCTCTGTAAGAGCTTATGTAACTTTTGGACACTACTTTACAGACAGTCATTGCAAATATTTTAGTAAAAAATATGGCTGGTATTTTTGTATCTTCTGTATTCATCTGTACTACAGAAGAGGTAGTATATGAAAAGGTTGAATTTCCTACTTTGTTTTGACAGCTGAGATTACAAGTGAGATGAGATTATAAGTGTTGTCTATGTCTCTTTATCCAAAACTAACTTAAGACTGGTAGGAGGGCCACTGATGGTGACACTGGAAACTCTTGTATAAGGGAGTGACAGTTCTTTGTCAGACTGCTGTGAATAGGATGCCAGGGGAGTCAAACCATCATAGTATGGTTTCAGCACCAGAGAGGTAGGTTCTGGGGAAGTGGATCCAGCATATGAGCACAGAGGTACAGTCAGCATCCTGAACCTGAGGCTGTGGGAGCGACAGGAGTACCTTAGACCAGTTCTCTGGGGTGGAGGAAAGTTCTGTCTTGTGTCTCTGGGATTTGCTCCCAAGCCAGATGACAGAAATGGCAAGGCACCTTGGTGATTTCACTATGGTTTGGATAAGGCCTTCAGATGCACATGAATGTTCAGTACTTTGTTTAGAAAATTCTGAATGAGCAAATTCATTAAAGTTCACGTGTTCAAGTTAATGGCTAAAGAAATTACTCTCTATTTTCACTCTTTCCTTGCAAATATACAGGTCAACCTCTGTAGCAACTGGAAGTGAAATCCAGTCATTCCTTGATAATAGATTCTCTTGATTAAATATCACTGATCCCATCAATATTAGCCATGACTGAAAGACTTGAAATAAATCTGGCTTTCAGTTCTGAAAACCAGTTTATTGCCCAACTAAATTAAATAAATAGTTTGTGTAATAGAAATATTATTGCTTATATGTAACCCAAACAGTTAAAGTTCTATATTAGTTCTTTAAATTATATGTCTACTCAATACTGCAAAATGTAAAATTTGGTTAGGTCTTCTATAACAGCAGGGACATTATTTTTTCTGCCAAAATATTGAGGTAATCTAAGGACACTGTAGTTCAGGATTTATGGCTTTCAGTGCTTCAACTGCACAGCTGGGAAAACAACATGTAAAAATACTTATGTTACTCACATTGCTGAGACATTTTTCTTGAGTATGAGAAAAATGAATAGTTACAAGTTTACTCCAGATGAGCATATTGGTTGATCCTCTTGATCTCTTTTATCCATACTGTCATAATAAACACAATAGAAACTGTACTTGAATTATCCCTCCTTATGTCTCAGTATTTAAATCAGAATTTACAAAATGCACACAATTCAGTCATTATGTCTCCATATAAAGTAGGTTTTTTTAGTCTGTTTCCTCCTTATAATTGATTACTGAGACCTTCTTGTGTTTGGGCACAGAGAATATAATCCTTACTATTACTGATTTAGACTTTGTGCATATTTTTGTTTTTCTTTTTATTTTTCCTTCATCATTTTCTCCTGTCCCACAGTCCAGTTAGTACTTAGAAAACTCCAGTAGAGATGAGAAAAGTTTTTTAATAAGGAGTGGCCTGGAACTGAATGCAGGATGGAAGAGAGAGTGATGATAAGTTTCTATAATTCTATCTTAAAATCGTTTCTAGTTTAAACAATTGTTTTTAAAGAGAAGCATTTTCTTCCTAACTATAAATGGACTGTGTTTCAATATGCTCTCTGATCGTAAAGCTGATGAAATGGTCCTCTCTCAATGGCAGATTACCTCAGCAGAATTTACAAATGGAAGATGATGATTTTGCTAATGTCCATGGGCAGGTAGACATAATTTGGTCCCAGATGCTCTGCCTAATGTTCATGGCAAAAGTGACTCAAAAACAATGCCTCCATATGCCATAATTGCTGGAATTATTTCTCAGGCATATTCCCTTGTCATCCCTCATATGTAGAACTCATTAGATTCCTAGTGGGAGAACATATGGAGAAGAGAGATGATGGAAAACATTATAAAACAGATTGTGTATTTAAATTTATATTATAAAAGACCTCTGTGCACAGGCAAACTTAGCAGAGAAAGTTCAAACTCTTTCTTTCCACTTCATAAGGAAATTGACATTTATGGGGGTGTTATCTCAGTGCATTCAAATCCACTTCTAGATGGTGGGTTAAAACCTGGCTTTAGGGGAAATAGTGGGAATTTTGCTGCTAATTTGAGGTCAACTCTGTATTTTCTACATTTTTCCAAATATTTGGTTAAACTATAACTAAGATCCTTCCACTAATAGGAATGACCAGAAGTTCCACCCATACAAGTCTGTTGGCAGGATCAGGCCTTTGGCTATGGGTTGATTTCAGTGTGAACATAATCTCTTTGATAAATACCATGTTTCTGTTTCAGAAAAAATTCGGTAATGTTTATTTCATCCAGCTCAGCTGACTAATGGATAGGATCATATTCAGTGCAGAGCTGTTGTAATGATTACTGAATAATTAGTTATTTATCCTTTATAATAGTTAAATACAGCAAAAAATAAGCTAATCACGCATTAATTAAAAGTATTATACACCAGTGTTTGTATGCTTTTTAAGTTACACTTAGAACTCTTTCCTGTTTTATGGTAGTTTTTTTCTTACTCAAGACTGACCATGAAACTGGTTTCAACAAGAAGCATTTGGGGTACTATAAAGTGTCCCTGTAGTAGAGGTGGGCACTAGCAGAAGCTACCCATTAGACAGGTGGGAGGTGGATAGACTGATGTGTATGACCTCACTGCAGTGGCTGGTAAAATATGGCCTATCCCTTAGAGAAACTGTAGAAAGCATTTCTAGGTAAATGTTTCAGCAGGCATCACTGTTGCCCAGCTCCTAAAGGAACAATTCAGACAGGGTGTCTCTTATTCCATGGAGCTGAATCAAATGTTACACCTAAATCACTAGAGAAGGACAAAGAGAAACTGTGTGGGCATCTATTAGTGTGGCTCTACAGGCCCTAAAAATGTCTGATATGACCACAGGATGTCCATCTAGGTCACGGCCTTTTTAAAAGAAGACAGAACATAGCTGTTTAGGTAGTATTTGCAGTTGTTTTGTGTGTATTTGCTGGCCAGTGTACATTCTTAAAGCCAAGATTTGGTGTCATGTTGTGAGAGAGGGCCTCCAGAAGTTCAGATCCAGCCCTCCTCTTTTGCTACTGGAAATGGACTGTGCTATTATACTGTTCTTCTAAGCCAGAGCAACACAGTATACTGCTGGCAAGCTGTACCACTTGCCCTGCACCTTTCAGAGCAGAATACTCTGACAAGCCTGAGCAGGAAACAAAAAAGTGCATTACCACACATGTTTTGTGTTAATACTGACAACCTGGATTTTTCTCTATGTTTGTTTATTTTTTTTTCTGACAGCTACAGAAAAGAATGTTTATTATGAGGCGAAAATGTAAACTTGTTTATTTTGCAACAGTCTGAACAATACACTTAAAAGATATATTTTGCAGCTTCTTATATGTTTATCCTATTACAATTTATTCATTTGTGTTATATATGTATTAGTCTCTCTGTCAGCTGCTGGTGGTACCCTTTAAAATAGTGCCATCCATTAGTGATTTTTTTAATCACTGGAGGAAAATGGTCATTGGGTGGTAAATCTTTCATTGGCATGTTGTGGTCTTTTCATTCTGTCAGTATATGCATGAGAAACTAGATGATGAAGTTGTAAAAGAGCCTTGAAGAGGTACTGATTTAATTAATCTCAGGCAAATAAACCTTGATTAGTGAAGGAAGTTATAGCTCCTCTGTGTAAGATTGTGTTCCATCATTCAGAATATCCAGCCCTCTGCTTTGATTCAAATTTGATTATACAGAAATTTGGGCAGTAATAATATCGATATAAAAGATTAATAGTGACTTGAAAGATGGATCCTTAAGTATTGATGTATGTGATCAAGTATCCAGCACACTTCAAATCCAGGGCTTTATCTAATGCTCCCAGTGGATAAGGAAAGTAGCAACTATTTTCTACCCTTTTATGCCCTTGGAAGGAACTACAGACATACCAGAAGATTGGCAGCTGAAGTGCTCACTGTACTTCAGCTAATGATGTGTTTATTGCTCAAGTCCATGTAGCTTGGATCTTACCTCACCTTTTGTTAAAGCATGTAACATAAGGACCTTAAACTGATCGATTTCTGCAATTAGCAGTTCTGAAAGGAAACACAAAAGCAAGTTCAAGGCTGTTTATGCCTGGATTAACTCCACTGTCTTTAGTGGAGTTATTCTCCAGGTAAATCTAGTTTTAACATTCTATGTAAATAGTTCAGAAAATTAAACTGCAGTGAATTTGAAGACTTACATTAAAGGGCACATGAAGCTTCAAATGCATGGTAAGAATAAAATAAAGATGACAGAAAATGTAGGTTTCTTTTACTGTTTCATCAGATATCATATTGCTATATAATTGTGGAAATTATGGTACTGGTCCCACCTCCAGCAGAGAAATATGTGAAATTCAGTCCTGCTCTTAATTCTGCCGCAAAATACATACCAAAGGCAGTTTATGAATGTCATTGGGCACAAAACTTTTCCTCTCAAAACCCCAGTGTAAGATCTCTGTTCCATGCCTGTGCACCTTAAATCCTGAAAATAAAGCTTTCTGGGAACTCTGCGGATGACTAAATCTTCTTATGGACTTCTGATGGGGTTTACATTTCATACTGACTACCTGTGCCAGCTGTTCCAAAAACTGTATAATTGGTTCAAAGTCCTGCATCTCCTCATTTTTTTGTTGATCAATATACTAAAAAATATGCTTTGTAAATATTGTCTTTAAATTTGATATATCTGATAATTTGAGGTAATTCCAAAATGGTATTTCTTACTTTGTTTCAAACTTGTAAATGATTCAAATATCACAAGTAGTAATAAACTCAGTCAATTCATTCACAATAAAGAACTGTGATGCCTTAAGCTACATTTTACTGGTCAGAATATTGTCAAGGTGACCTTTCAAGCTGTTTCAATTGCATTGCCTTGCCATTATTTAACTATTAGAATGATGGAAACCTTGCACTTTGCTATTTGAGTGGCAACATTTCTAGACATGGGGACCTGAAGGAATGAAACCGTTGAGAGGCTATAATTAATGTGCCACATTAAGGAGTTAAGGATAAGCAGCCAAAGAAAGACTAAACCTGGTGGAGCAAAGCAGCTGCAGTCTAGTCTTGAAAACTAAAAATCCATTTGCAATGCTTTCTAGAATCCTAATATCTGCTGCTGGTGTCAAGTCATTAATGATAAGTCATTTTTCCTGCACTGTGTCTCGACCATCCGTTGTTGAAATGTACATGAAAATTGCAGCTTCCGGACTGCCATTAAAGCTCCTCTCAAATTTAAATATTAATGAGATAAATGCCATTTTATATTATTACCTTATAATGACCTTTTAAAAGGAGAAAATTAATTTCTGCTTGTTTTAAATTTTTTACATACATATTTGTATGAATAGAAGTAATTAGAAAAAAATAATAAAAAGCTTCTATTACAATGTTAAAATGCAATTGTTTCATGACTGTATGATAAGATGTATTCTGGCTGACTCATGTTGACAGAAAACAAAATCATTAGGAAGATGTGGCTGTTGAAAAACCTTTTGTCTTCACAACGCTATTGGAGGAGGATGAATGTCACAGACTGTGGGAGCTGTGTAAAAAGTAGAACAGAAGAAGGTTTCTTTTTCCATCAGTGGTTAGGTGATTTATATACATGACTCTCATTAACATTAATGGAAGTTATCTGCCTCATTTTTTATGAGCCTGATGTGAAGTTAATGGCAGTCTTCCCATTGTCTCTAGTGGGCTGTGGATCAACCACTAAGTGCACAAATGGGTTTGGTTGAAATATTGGTGCTTGTAGAATGGTGCTTGCTTAGAATTTCAACATGCTTCATTCACAGTTACAGCAAAAAATGCTGTGTGAATGCCTAAGTGTCTGAGCTGAGGAGTTTAATGTTGCAGAGTGTGCTGATCTGTGACACTGTGGGGCATCCATGTGGCAGACTGAAGAGATGCCTGAGCCAGCTCGCAATGAGCTGGTGTGAGCAGGAGCAATAATCTGCCCAGCAGCATGAGCTGACTCACTTTCCAGAGATTTGAACTGGAGTAGGTGTAATGGGGTTTGTGGTCCAGACTACAGGATGAGGGAGTTGTGGTGCCCTGTGATGCTGCACTTCTATCAATGATATGGTAATGTGCAACCCTGCTTTTTTGAAATCCAGCCTGAGATCTGCCTCTGTGCTGAGTTCTCCTCTGCTTTTGATTCTTTTTGTTGTGTCTTTAGGTTTTTTTTAACAGAGAAATCATATTTTCATTGCAGTAAACCTTTCACTGACTTATGAATGTTTTGCAGTTTTAACAAAACTAGATTCCGCTGCCTTTTCTCCTGTGAGTAAGGGAAGAAGAACTGATATTACCAGCAGAATTTGAAGGACATCTGTCCACATCTGCCCTGCGATAGAGTTCATTTTCTTCTTAGTAGCCAGTACAGTGCTGTGTTTCATATTTAGTATGAGAATAATGTTGATAACGCACTGGTACTTTGCTTGTATATAAGTGGTTTGTAAGTCAAGGAATTTTCAGTGTCCCATGCTCTGCCAGCGAGGAGCTGGGAGGGAGCATGGCCAGGACATCTGACCCTAACTGGCCAAAGGGATAGTCCATACCACAGAATATCAAGATCCAATTATAAACTGGGGGCAGTTGACTGGGAGGGGTGATCACTGGGATGAGCATTGGCATGTGGGTGGTGACCAACTGTATTTTGGGCCACTGGTTTCTCTTGGGTTTTATTTTCCTCTCTTTTATTTTAAAATTACTATTATTGCTATTACTATTATTGTTATTGCTATTAATATCATCATTGCCATCATTTAAATTTGTTTCAACTATTAAACTGTTCTTGTCTTAACCCACTTTTTTTATGACTCTCATCCCCATTCCCTGGGGGAGTAAGTGAGCAGCTGCATGGTACTTAGCTGCTGGCTGGGGTTGAATCACAGCAGCATGCATGTTCCTTATTATAAGCCAATCACTACAGAGAGAGATGACCAGCCTTTCTGTCAGTGAAGATCATTTCTCACCACACACAGACAAGCCAGTACAAAATAGCTTCCCTGTGGATTGGGAACTTCTCTTATAGTTAATCAAATTCATGCTAAAGTACTCCCAGCTGTGCCAGGTTTCTCCTTATCACAATGTCACATTGGTGTATCCGTAAAAAATTGGCCCCTGGAAGAACTTGTATGTTAAAGCTGAGCTTCTAGTAAGATTAGGAGAAGCTACATCCTGAGGGCTTTGACACACAAAAGGTTTCTGCTCCTACTCTGCCAGACATGGCCACCGATGGTCTCAATTCCAGTCCAGGCTGTAGCAAGGCTGGGCATGTACTTTGAAGAGATAAATGTTCACACAATACAAAACAGACCAACACAGGTGAGGGACTGGCACTGTTATCAGCACCCACTTAAGCACACAGAGCTTGCACAGGGTCACAAGCAACACAGACCACCCAATCATGTCCTCTTCTCTTGCAGATCATGATTAAAACCTATACACCAATAAAGTTTGCTGCAGCTGAAATGTGCCACCAAATGCAGTTAATTTCTGCTTCACACTGAGATTCTGCTATGGTCTTTCTGTCTGCATGACATCATGAAATGTCATCTATTGCAGATGCATTGGATTTTCCCCAGCTCTGGGTTCCTCATAAAGATTCAGAATATGAGCTGAGAGAAACAGGGAACCTGATATTGGCAACCAATTGCGTAGGGAACAAGTAAGTACCCAAATATGGGATTTACTAGCTACATTCACAGATTTTAGGGGATGCACAGCTAGAGTAATTGTAGGAGGAACAGAACAAATACTCCCTACTTGTTCAACTCTGCAACGGCTCCGTACCATGCATAACAGAAAAGGTAGGTGTAGGGAAGGAAATGGAGATCAGTGCCATTCAGTTTGCCTGTAGGATATTTTACAGTGTTATTTACAAGCTGTGGTTTGGTACTTTTGTTTTAATTAACTTTTCCTTTTCCTTTTTTTTTCTTATTATTTTTAGATTAAGCATTGTTCAATAATTTAAAAAAAGCACTTTAATACCTTGTTAGCAATCACAAGTTGGACTGCACTGCTCTGGAAATTTTTTACTGCATATAATTCTAAGTCTAATAAAGTTCTGCATTTTTATTAAGGACTTGTTTTCTGCTTAATTGTAAGGAAATGAGAAACCACAGCAATGCCAAAAGGTTTTATTAAAGTATCAAAAATCAGCAAGCAATATACACAAGACAATTAAATAGTGCTCTATGTCCCTGAAGTAAAAAGCATAGAGGCTTGCACTTAAATTGATACTTTCTTTGACAAAGAAATCAACCCTTATACAGTCAAACCCATAAAATTTATCAGATGCAATATACTAAGTGCAGATTAGCAGTCCTTTTACCGCAGCAATAAAAAAATTTAAACACACAATTCTTTAAAAACCTGACATCAATACAGCAGGTTTTAAGTTATTTTCATTAAAATATATGCATTTACAATCAATGATTGCACTGTGTGTGCCACTGATATCAGCATTCAGAGAGTGCCAGAGTTTTCTTGCCTGCATTCATGCTGGGACTGTACTGCTTCTAGGATTCATTGCAGAGGCTGTGAATGTGCTGTGGAGTACTCTGAATGATGTGAAGCCCGCTCCACAAGAAAAATTGCTATCCTTGGTGATGCAGGTGCTTCTTTGGTGCCTAAGAACAGGTGCAGATCCTCTGAAAGGTGTTTGGATATGACTAAACATTGGAGCTTACAGAAAGCTCTTCCAACGGATCTGGCTCTCGACAGCAGAGACACAGAACTGATGAGTGTGGGTAGCCAACAAAAATCCCTCTCACACTAACAGGAGTCCTTCCCCAGTGTGCCTCATGTAACTATTTGTCATACAGTTCCATAAATTGTTGGCAAATCTGGGATGGTTCTGAAGGCTTGTGAGAATCAGCAGAGATATTTGGATGCAGGTACTCAGAGCTATGGGATTTTTTAGACAAATTTATAAGGAGGAGATAGAAGTATTCTGCTTACTGTCTGTGTGTTGGATGTAGTTCCAGTAAACCTTTCCTGGGCCAGAGAAAATCCTACCATAGAGCTAATAACCAATACAAATTGCAGTTTGGTGCTGAATCAGGAAGTGGTTTCCATTTCATGGGGATTTTTTCCCCCAGTGGATGTTAAAATTGTGTTCAGTCTTTCACTCATTTCTTTTGGATGAATATTTGTATTTCAAAGCCATCATCATTAAACATGTTGTGTTGGCAGCTTTATCAAAAAGGATAACGGTAGAATGATCACAAAGTATTTGATCCTCACTTTCAAGACGACCCTTTATTGTATGTAGTATAATCTGTGGATACCATTTTTCAAGCACTAAATTTCACTTAGCTCCTCAGTGAATTGGGAGACCTTTTTAGATTCGAGAACCGTCGATAATCAGCTGTATAACTAAAAGCACGAAGGCAGAATTGCTTAAAATGCTTAGAATTTTTTGCAAAAAAATGGGCTTTTTTTATGGTTACATCACCACTCTAATCTATCCTTCACGAAACCATAAGAAATAAGACTCAGTCTCTGCCCCTGCAATGCTTAATCTCCTCAGTCTACAAGATGAAATTAACCAATGTAATCTAATATATGTTAGAAATGGAAAATAGTAGTGAAAGGTATTACCAGTTATCACATCTGAGCAAAAAACAAAATATGTGTCATTATTTGATCCAATTTTATTAAATACAAATTTCAGATTAGCTAAAGATTAGCTTCCAGAAATATGAGACGTTGCTTAATTTGACAGGATTTGAGACACTTGCAGCACATTCCGATTGGACGTTAGCACATAAAGTCCAGAACCAGTGCGGAAAATAGACTCATGATCAACATCCACCTGTATTTAGTGTTTAATGCGTGAGTGCTCTAATATTTTTAGATTTCTAACCTGTATTTGTTTTTGAAAACCAAATTGTAGTAATATATGATATGTAGTAATATATAATATGCTCAGAAGAAGGGAAATAAGAATGACTCATTGGTATAAAAATATGAGTGTTTATGCCATAATAATATTTCATACCATAATGTGAAAACTCTTTACCACTATAACCACCTTACTAAGATGACAACTAAGATTATAAGGAAGAGTTTACACAAATTTTTGTATGACTTTTCAAGTAAGGTAGTATATTTAGCTTTTCTTGGTTCATGCATCTCCACAATATAGTAAAAAAAAGTTGCATAGCTCTTAATTGCCATGGGCACAACTTAAATGGAAAGAACAACCTTGTTCTCAGGACAAATCTCCCACGTTCATAAAATTCTGCTTAGCTCTATTTTACATTTAACATATTTACTCTTCAATAGTTTCCTGCCCTCACAGAGCAAGCATGACATTTGAACATCCCACCAGTTGCTGCGTGTTCAGCATAGTGAGAATTTCCCCCTGTGTTATGAATGACTGATTTAAAGGGCATCAATTGCTCTCCTGACTGGAAATCACAATCTTGATCACAGTTAAGCTTTCTTGTTTTTCATGTCAACACTTTTAACACCCTGTTTATGGAAGGGTCATCTTTTTATTTCAGTAATTGTTCTGATTTTCCCCAGTTCTTGCATTATTTGGTATTTTTTACATTCTCTTTCATATTTACAGAAAATTTTAAGGCAGGGGTGAGAGAACTTGGAAAGAGAATATGAACCACTCTCAGGCAGTTAACCAAATCGAACAGGGACAGCAGGAAGAAACTTTAAACTACATCTGAGCTCTATTCAGGGGCAGTGAGATGTTTATAACTTTTAATTTTTACATTCTATTGCTGGAAGCTTCCAAGCACACCTCCCATTTGTATTTATCAGTTGACTTTATGCATTGTTTCAGAACCATTATTATGAATTTTCCTTTCTATCCATTACATGAAATAGGGTGCCATGGGAAGTGACAGTTCTGCCTTCACATCTTTCTTCCAATGTAGAGCTCCTTGGCAAAGGCATAATTCTCATCAGTTATCAATTATACCCTTCATGCAGCTTGAACAGGGGAAAGTGGGTTTTGCTGACAGAAAAGTCCATCTCAGAAAGTCACAATGAATTTTAAAAAAATAATGTAAACATCATCTTACAGCAACTCTGTTATGGCAGCCTAGAAAAACCAAGTACATCAATAGTCTGCTTAGAGACAATTGTCAAGAAAGGAGCTATTGGTACAAATCCAAGATCTGTTGTCTCATCCCTGAAGGCTAAAGAAGCTGACAGCTCCTCTAAGCGGATGACTCCTCCCTGAAACTCACCCTCTTCTTGTGTCATAATTTGATGATATTTACACTGACAGATGTCACAAAATGACATTCTAAGATGATTTGTGTTCAGGCTCAATGGAATGTTTGATTTGAACTCAAAAGTTCTTGAGGTAAAACCACTCCAAATTTCTATGCCATGCATTTATCCACAGTTGAAACTGATTGCCTGCAGAAAGAGACATCTGGAGATATGACATGTTTAAAAACTTATCAGAACATGCCCAGTGCCTTGACTGCTTTCAGATATGCAAATGAACTTTTTGATGTACAAATTTTCTTAGGATTGCAGAATCACAGAACAATTCAGGCTGAAAGAAACTTCAGGGGGTCTCTAGGGCAATCTCTGACACAAAGCAAGGTTGTCTCTCAGATCAGACCAGGTTATTCAGGGTTTCATTCAGAATAGTTCTAAAAATCTCCAAGGATGGAGACTGCACAACTGTTTAAATAAAGTTTCAGTGGTGTTTGCATAAGAAGTCTAATTAGAAAAAATGGGGTATCTTAATGGAGGGAAGATTAGTATTGGGAAAGTGTCTGACAAAAAGGACTTGACGTGTTTTCCCTATTCTGTTGCTCAAAATGTCCATTTCTATTACTCCTTCCTTTTGTTTGTCTTCCTCTTGTGCAGACCTCTCTTCCATTACTTACAAAATTCCATGAAGGACCATGGCATAAGGCATGCATAAATTGGCAAACATCTGGCAGGCATTCTTTGTTATGAACTGTAGGGCACCTCCCCTGTTGTACAGATATCCCAGCCTTTTGGTTTCTTTGCAAGTAATGGTTGAATAATTTTGCTTTATCTAAAGTCGTTTTGCCAATCCCAATCAAATATGTGATGAGCGAGTGACACTAGTTTGAGCTTCTGCCCACAGTGTGTTTTGGCAACCTTTTATTAGATTTTTTTTTAGATATGAGGAAGAAAATCTTTGCCATGAGGGTGGTGAGACATGGGAATAGATTTCCCAGAGAAATGTTCCATCCCTGGAAGTGTTCAAGGCCTTGTTGGAATGGGCTTTGAACAACCTGGTCTAGTGTAACACATCTCTTCCCATGCCAGTGGAGTTGGAATTAGATGACCTTTTGGTCCTTTTCAACCCCAAACATTCTTTTCTATGATTCTATAACTGTTCTCAGTGAGATATGTTTTTCAGAACCAAACCAAGTCCCTAAATATTAATTTGTTTTCTTATGGTTTTATTGAAGAGCCCTCCCACAATTTCAGAATTTGCCTCAATTTTCTTCAGATTTCCCTCCTCACAATCCTGAATGGGCTTCTCTCCTGCCTAATTAACTGCCTCCTTCCCACCCAGTCATTGACTGCCATGTCCTAGCTAAATTGTGTGGTTAAATATGGTCTACATACCCAAAAGGAATGCAGAAGGTAAAAGCACAGCAAGGTTGGCTTCAGGGAACCATAGCAGGCATGAATCTCCCTCTCGCTCTCTCTCCCCCTCTCTCTTTCTGTCTGAAATAGAGAGATATATGTACATTTTCACTGCTGGTATTACACTCTGCTCAGTTGGAGCAGGGAGCAGGGCGAGGCTGTTGTGCTGCCTGTGTGAGTGCTGTGTAAGTTATCTGACTGGCCAGTTGCAAACATTTCATGGTATGCACAATGCACACATGTGCTCTGTCTGTGCCTGCTAAGAACCCACGCTGAGCCTCGTTACTGGCTGAACCCGGGTTTTGCTCAGGCAGCATCAGCCCTTGAGCTGCTGAATCTGGCCTGATTTCTCCTGACAGTCTGCCTTTTACTCTGGGCTTAACTTAGGAGCTGATAACTGCATTTTGCTGAGAACATTCTCATTCTTTCACTGTGATTATGTGTTTAAAATTCTTTAAAATGTGGGTCTTTCTCTGCTGGTAACTATAAATAGAACAAGCCCTGATATAGGAAAAGAAACAGTCTGATTTAGGAGCATTTATAATCTCTGCCTTCTCTGCCACCACTCCTGCCCCCTCCATTAGAAGCAATTACCTTTCTACTTTTCTCTCTCTATTTATCTATCCATCTATCTTTGAATCCTTAGCAAGTAATTAAGACCTTGCGCTGTCATGTCAGATTGCAGCCCAAAGTAGAAAAGATAAATTCACTACTTAAACTCCTAAGAAACATTCTAGTTCTTATTCATGAGTTTTAGAGGGTCACCACTCTGTCCTAGTCAGAGGTTAGGAGAGAATATTTAAAAAGAAAAATTTAAAAAGTAGAAATAATAATTGTCTTCAATGGAAATACTCTGTGAAATGTGGAAATGCTGTCTCCAGCAATGGAAAACCAAAACGGAAGAGGAAATGGAGAGGCTTATCCTAAAGTCTCTGAAAACACATTGTTATCTGACTGAACAGTCAGCTTTGCATGTTATCTGTATCTGATAGGGTTTGGTCAGAAAATTTTCCAACATCTATTTGATTCTCACCTGAAAAGGAAATTGAAGGTTCCTTTTGATATTCTCTGCACTCAAACAATGTTTCAATGCTTCATGTAGTCCATGGCATACAGGGTGATGTGATGGATACCATTCCTCCAGGTTCATCTTCCAATGTAAACAAGGGTGTATTACTTCCAGCTGAAATTCTCTAATTACTGAGTCAGCTGATAAAATCTAACTGTTATTGTCATCTACCTGAAGTCTTGTATGAAACTTCATGCAAGTGCCACAAATGACCTAAGTTTCTTCTGTGAGAATGCATCACTTATGATAGTCTGGGAGTGAGGTAGCATTTAAAAAGCAGAAATCAGCTGAGAAGTATAATTTCAACTGATATGAATTTGGAGCTGATTTAGAATAACTTCCTGATAACAGACTGTATTCTTATCTGTATGTTGCATATTTTAAGGATTATGCATGTTATCAAGTATCTGGTCCTAAAAGTGGCAGATCAATTTCTGCTCATAAATGTATCAGTGAATAAGTCATGCTCTGAACTAAATCTCGTCAGTAATGTCTAGCTGTGCTTTTTCAAAGGCAGATTAATTTGCATACTACAGTCACAGAATTATTAAGAAAAGCCGTAAGAAATCAGGATTGAGGTGGAGAAGCAGACTGTTTCAGTTTTAATTCACACAACTATTAGTTTGCTGGTAATATGAAATAATTTATTCTGTTTTTTTTTTTTTTTCCTAACCAACTGTCAAAGAAAAGACCTACTCAGGACAAGAGAGCTGAGCCATGAAGATTGTGACAGACCATGGAGCAGCTATGACAGATTGGATCTTGCCTTCCCTTTTGATTTTTTCAACCTAAAAGTAGTCTCTTTTATTTACTTATATCTTTCTGAAAGTGTGCTGCTGAAAACTGGACTCCAGTGCCTGCCACTCTAGTGCCTTGGACAGCAGGGTGGTTGCTTTCTGTTTCTTATATACAATACTCTTAATAATAATATGCTTAATAATATAACCTTTCTTTGCAAGGGCAGCACACTGTTGACTTGTATCCAGTTTTACAGCCTTTATATACCTCAGATCCTTTTTTGGAGTGTAGCTATCTAGTCACTTGTTTGCCTTGTTATAGGCATGCACTTGAGTTTCCTGCAGTACTTCACAGATGTTGTTATTGAAGTTTGCTGTACTGATCTGAGCCCATTTTGCCAGTTTATCAAAATTGTTTTGAATTCTAAATGTACACTCCAAAGTGCTTGCAGCCCCTCCCAGCTCAATTGTCTACAAATATTATAAGGCTTTTCCTCTATTCATATTGTTCATAGAAACACTGACTAGAATTATGTGTAGTGCAGCCTTACCTTGTTCCCACCAAATATGATCTTACAGTGTGATGCAACCTAGTGATAATTATGGTAAAACTTGCTCTTTTACCTGCTGGGCACCTGTGTTCAGCCAGAACCAAAATGCCAGACGCAGCTCTTTCTCCTGAGAGTGGCTGTGCCAAAAACACTTCCCAGTTTCATCACAGATCGGCCTGTGCTTCTTCTCTGTTTACTGAGGGATGGACAGCCAGTAAAGACAAACAGGTTGGCCACTGAGAAGGTTTTGTCTCAAGAAATGGATAGTGGATGCTTAAAGCTACTTCATTGCTTTAAGGAGCTTATAAATTGATTATTTAATCATTTAATCCAGTATCATTCTGCTAAGATAAAATTATGTTTACTGATCTCTAATTCCCCAGGTGTTTATTATTCCTTTTCTTAAAGTTAAGATCAATATTTCTCCTTCACCATCGCTTTCAGATTTCATCTATTCTCCATGAAGACTAGAAGATAATCACTAACAATTCAAAGATTGATTTGCTCTACAATAAATTTTCCTAAGCCTTGTGACTTGAATATATATAACTTTCCTGAATACCTAAATATTCTCTTATTTATTTTTATTCTAGTCTGGCCTATGTTCACATCCCTTTGTTGTTAACAGTAATCTTGTGAATCATCTGATCACTATTAACCTTCCAGTGAAAGAGGAAGAGAAAAACCCTGGGATATCTCTGCCTCTGATATGTTATCTGTAAATATCTCACTTTCTGCATAAGACTCAAGACATTTTACTTCATTTTGTTATGCCCTCTGAAGCTTTCATATATTGTCTCTATCTCTTTTTTTTTTTTTTTTAATTTTTTGGCTATCATTTGCAAGCTTATTACCCATTGTTGGCTTTTACACATTTACCCTTATCACTCCTTGTTTTGCCTATTTGTACTTCTGTACTGCTTTCCCAATCATCCTAAGAAATTTTCCCCTGCTTATACCTTTAGACAGTCCTTATTTTATTCTGAAATACTCAGAAAGCTCCATGTGAGCCCAAATTAGTCTTACCACATTTCCTATTTGGAATTGTTTAACTTCTATGTTGTTTGTTTTCGCACTGGTTACAGTACCAAAATAATTTTCCCCAGTATTCCCTTGCCCAGCGTTTTAACAAATACTGATTTTGTCTGTTTTTGCTTTAGGCTCATCAGCAATAATTTCCTACTCCTGTTCTTGTTCATTGAGAAATCATGAATTCTAAAGAAACGAAATCTAAAGTTCCTGTTTCAGGAACTATGATTTTGAAAAAGCTGGGGTATCCTTTTTCTGTGTTCCTGCTGGGGCATCATGCTGCTGAACAGGACTAATCTGCCATGGTATTTTGTGATACCAAATATAAGAGAGAAAGAGTGTGATAGTCTGCTGAGAAGTACTAATTTTGCATTATAAAGAATGGACTGGAAAGGAGTTAATAATAAAAATGTCATTTTATTTACATGCTAGGGGTTTTTTTTGGCATATGTATTAGGAAGGATGTTATTTCAACTCCTATTGAAATGCAACCATTCCAGTGCAGGCAGAATACAACAATACCATGTACTATAAGACTGAAAGCAGTAGAGCCATTATCTGGAAAGATGAAATCCTTTTTGTGAAAAAGCTTTATTTGAAATTCGCAGATTACTATCTTTGAAACTGACCAGGAGTTCAGTTGCTCCTTTTGAAAATGGATATTATTAATTGATAATTCATATTAGAAAATGAGTTTTGCATTCATATGTTCCATAATTATTATATGTTGAAAGTAGTGTCACTTCCTCTAAATATAGAGGAAGAATTCACTGCTGAGTCTATAAATAGGGCATTATTGCTGGATGGGAGTGTATGACTTCCTGGGGAACTTACAGTGCTTCACTCTGGGAATGAAATGCCCATGTACCTTATGGCAGTCTGTGTACTTTAGGAACTGACCACACTTTGTGTCTCACTATGCTCAAAATTCAGTTATGAGCAAAAGACAATAATATATATATGGAGATAAGAAGTTATTGCTATCCCAGTCAATATTTTAACAGGCTAATAATGCAAACTTACACAGTGGGTCTTCATCAATAGTATTAACATTTTTATACTAAGCCCTCCTAGTATTTCTCCCTTATTCAGTGGTGTTTTCCTCGCCCTTTCAGTATCCCTCTGAGTCCAAGGCTGACCTTTCAACACTTCTGAAGTAGAATGGAGAAGGGAACTATAAAAAGTCATCAGATTCCTGAGGTCTGTGTCAGACGGAGCGTGAGGTTCAGAGATTTCTTCAGTCTTGCATCTCCTTGGATCAACTTTTGTGTTTTCTCCACAGAGACTTCTTATATGCTACTTATTTTAATAGTTTCCAGATTGTCCAGTTTTTGTCTTTGATTTTTCCTTTACAAGTAGTGTCACATTACCCATGAGGCTGCACTTATACAGTGACCTCTTGTTGGCTGCTTGTTGATTGTCATCAGCATTTGCAGTCTGGGACCTCAGATAAACCTTTCAATTTTTGCTCTAGTTTTCTAGATTATTTAACCCACTTGTTGTTATGAACTAAAACTAAGATGAAGAAACTTTAGATGATAGTTACCTCACTTCTAGACAATTGATACTATGGCTAAGCCATGCCAAGATAATTCCTGGTAAGTTCTCAGACCCTTGCACTGGAAGGGCAATATGAAGCCTTTTGTTAATAACAGTTAAAATGTATTTACTGGGCTACTCTCTATCTCAACAAAGGGAGTGTGGTGTGACTATACTCCTAGCTTGACGTAGTTAAATGCACCTAAATTAATCTGTGTCACCATTTCTGTTTTTTATGACTTCAGTGTGATTCACCATTTATGTTTTGTCTAATAGCATTTCTATTTCTCAATTTTCTCAGTTTAAGATGCAAATAGTGCTATTTCCCAGACTGTCATTTGCAAAGTAATTTAATAGCCCTTGAGGATGTGTGTCTCATTAACTACTAATATCACCAAATTGTTAGTATAGGGAAGGTCCTAAAATAAGTTTGTTACTTTTGTTTTTGACAGCTTAATTATTTGGTACAGTATTTAGAGACATTCATATAACCTTTCCCTTTCTAGCAGTTACTCATGTTTAAGGTACCAAAACAACTAATGGAGCTTTGGGAAGCACCGCATACATTGCACCTGACTGATTTTATTTGGGAGTTCTGAAACAGGTAATAATAACAGAGTGAGTCTGTTGAATCACTTTGTCATACTGTGTTAATTTATCTTGGGTAATGGAACTGCAAACTGTGGTATGTGCCCTAATTTTTTGGCAGCTATAAAAAAACATTTTATCTAAATATTCAGCAGAGAAAAGATGAGAAACCTTAAATCCTCATCCACTGTAGAATTAGTTATTACTTCTCATCTTGCCTTCAGCCATGAAAATCAGCCAAGAGTCCAATGGGCTTTGTTATATTGTTGCAGCATATATTTCTGATGAAATGCTTTTTGTACCTTTCAATGGTGCTTTGTGAACAGTTATGCAGGTGTGCTACTGCCAAACAAGGGGTCGATGAGCTGTGATGAGATCAAGGAGTTCTACCCCAACATACCAGTATGAAAATCAGACTTAAAGGAAGGAAAAGGAAAGCAGAAACCATGAGCAAGTGTAAAAGAGGGAAGGCATAGGCTCATGGAGAGTCTGCTGTGCCTAGGGAGGACTGTGTACAACTGTCTCTGTAGTGACTCTTTTCTTGTGTGCTTCTGCAGATAGAGGAGGGGCCCTGTGATCCATGTCTTGGGTGAAAAGTTTCACCAGAGAATATCACAGAATCACAGAATAATTTGGATTTGAAGGCACCTTAAATATCATCTGGTTCTAACCCCTCTGCCATGGGCAGGGACAACTGCCACTAGACTGGTTTGTTCAAAGCCCCATTCAGTCTGGCTTTGAACACTTCTAGGGAAGGTGTGTCCACAGCTTCTCTGGTCAGTCTGTTCCAATGCCTCACCACCTTCACCTTCTTCCTAATATCTAGTCTAAACATGCCCTCCTTTTATTTTAAGCTATTCCTCCTTGTCCTATCACTGCATGCCCTCATAATATCTAAGGGACAAGAATTTCTGTGGGAAGAGTGTTTCACTTTGTGTTTATTTCTGCCTTTCTGTCTTTCCTTCTGATCACTGACAAACCCACAAAGGAAGGACTTCCATGTCAATAGCTAGAAGGCTCTTTCCCATGGTAAGGGTAGAGGACATTCCAGAGGCTACAGGCTCCATTCTCAGTGAAGATAAAGACTTTCTATACTTTTAAACCTTCAGTATAACAATCACGCCTCATTATTATGGTTGTTATATACGAGTTAACGGCATGTGGGACAAGAAGGACAGCACAATATTGCTGTTTCTTGAAGTTTTTTACATCTTATCCGCAATACTAACATAAGCATAAGCAAAAGCAGACTAGCATCTCTGCTAGATGGCAGACTCTATGGCAGCTAGAAGGAGAGAAAGAAGAATGATGGCTTCTTCTTCTTTCCTGACGTTTTATACCATCTTTTACGTAACTTGATGTTTATACTTTTAAACCAATATGTGTTACATACATGCAGGTATGTTCATGTCAGTGGAGCTGCAGTAAAGTCTTACCCAATGGCTCCACAGCAGAATATGGATTCTGGGTAGAAGAAAGGGGAAAGGAATTTTTAACTGCATCAAAACCTCCATCTTGGCTCTTATCTCTTATTCCCTCACTATAATAACAACTTTGAAAACCTTCACCATTTCACCCTGTGACATATTGCATACTATTCTTATCACCTAATTTACACTGCAGTAGATCCCAGAGTTTCTGTAAGGGTAGGTAACATCCTCCATGGGTGTAGATTGAAATAAGGGCTTTCCAGTAGGAAAAGCCACTTCTGGTCTCCAGGTTTTACACCAGGTTCCACAACAGGATTTATAGTACTTTCTGTAACAGGTTCCACAGCAGGTTCATCCTCAGGGAGAGGAAAATTCCCTGCATTCTGGTTTGTCTCAGGTTCCACCTGAGGAGGAGAATTATCCCCAGCATTCTGTACTCCAACATTCAGGAAAGGAAACCCATGAGAGCCATGACACAATTTACAGTTAGTATGCAATTGGACTGGGAGTAAAAAATGACTGATTTTATTTTTTAAAACAATCACACAAAATAATTTCCTATTCTCTGTAAAAAAAACCTGGGTTTTGTTGGGGGCCACTGAAGGTTCTGAATTAGAGTCTGACTTAGGGTTATAACATATATTTTTGTGCATATTTATATTACTATATGTTACATTATTTAGTATACACGTTTATGAGCTATACTGTTTTTTCATTGTATCTGTAGTACTATAGAGCTTCTAAATGATTATATGGAGTAATTACCTTCAGTGTGGCACATACACAAGTAAAGTAACCTATCTGAGAGCGAACATCAACATTTTTAATAAAAGAAGCAACCTGAAAAGGGCACATGAAGACATTTAAAAACATGCTTGAAATCAGACATGAAAAGAACACCACCTCTGTAGCAATAAATGCTGGCTGAAATATGGTATGCTCTCCTGATGTCACTTCCCAGCCTCCCCTGATTATGAAGGCAGTGCTACTTATACATTAATAGAGAAGGGCTTAGCTTCTAGTTTCACACTGGTAGTTTGTTAAAAGGAAAGGCTCAGCTAGTGTTCTTACACTAGAGTTTAATGAGATGATATGTCTATAATCAGAGGAGAGAAAGGTACCAAATGTACCTGTAATGTTGCACGAGTGAGTTATTAGCCATTTTTAACTACTGTGTTGGTACATCAGAGTAGAGTCAGGTAGATGACATGCACTTAGCAGTAGGGCATTTATATGAAAAGCAATTCTGAAATATAATTGGTAATAAAAAAAAATCTATTAATGTCTTATAATATGTTAATAGGGTCTTAACACTGAGTTGCTGAATGGTGTAAGTAGATGGTAATAATTAAGAAGTCAGAGGTTAGAATGTTATTAGCAGCTATATGCATGAATATGGGAAACCCCCACAAAGTCTGACTGCTTGCCGCAGACTTACACATGCTGACTCAGGATGAGAGGTAAATATTGTGTCATGTCATGGGCAATTTTTAAGGATATTTTCTATTTTATTCTCCACTTGCTGCAGCAATAGAGCTGGAAATTTTAGCACATGCTGCAGTTTTTGGTGGCAGCAAAATACATTTCTAAAATATTCACTAAAGAGAATATGATGAGAAACCCTGAATCCTAATTTACTGAGGAGTTTGTCATGACTTCTCATTTTGCCTTTGGCCATGAAAATCATCCAAGAAGAAGATTGCTACTTTGCTGTTTCCTATTCTATATATTTCTACTATAATTCTTTTACAAATAAATTGTATCCTGTGCTGGGTCATGCAAAGCTCGGCACAGAGTCAATAAGAAGCACTGTCTCAGTGTACAGTGAGTTAACTCTCATGTGGCTGTGAAACCTTAGTGAGGTCTTTGGTATCTCTAAGTGCCAGGATGATGTCTAGCAAAAGTCAGTGTTACCACCATCTTTATCAATAATAGCCTGAAGACTGAAGCAGATGGCCACAGGTGGTACATTCAGTCTTTAACAGCTACCTGGACTACAATGAAACCAGGATCACTGACAACACTTGATCAAAACCAAAGTGCAGAGGAAGGGTTACTGCTGCTTTTTGAACTCAACATGCAGGTTTTAACTGAGGAAAGAACATGCTTCTCTGTTTTCTGGGTTTCTCTTGACCTTTCCCATTCCTTTCTGGACAACATTTAGGACAGAATTAAATGAAGCTTCACAGGTGGCAGGCTGAATTTGCCCTTTTTCCATCAGGGGAATCCTGGTTTAACAGGTCAAAAATTAATGTCTTACACTGGATACAATTGTCACAATTGCAGTCAAGAACAAAAGCCTATTTCTTTGTTAACATTGTTATCTAGTGAAGATGGTTAATAAAAACAAGCACAGCAGCGTTATTGGTTTCCTCAAAATACAGATTAAAGTTCTTCTGGGACAGTCCTGGTTCTCGTCAGACTGGGACAGAAGGCTTAATTGTGGGGAACATATTGCAAAAATAATCCACTTGACTTTCACTAAGCCACTAAAGCAGTCAGCCATAAATGAATGCTTTTTGAAATGTTGTCATATTTATAGTAACAAGTAATATATTTAAGTAGCAGAAGAGTCATAAACTAAGCTCAGTATTAAGAGTTTTGAAGCAGAAACTAAATTAGGCTTAACTAAATTATTTCCTCCCATGATTTTTACATGACTCTCCATAACTGCCTCTTTGTCCAAGGAATATATCTCAATCTCAGGATTGTATGAATTCACCTATATAATCAAAATCTTCCAAAGACAATTCAGGAATGGTACCAAATTGCACCACAAACAATTACGATGAATGTATTTCCTAATCCTGTGAATAGAGAAAAACTTTGAATATGTATGACCAAAAAAGACCTTCATCCACATAATCCAGTTGGTGAAGATTTCAAAGTTTAAGGGTTCCTGGTGAATTTTCCTTTAGGAGAAAGAAAAGGAGGAATGGTATCTGGATGCAGGCAAATTAATTCAGAAGTTATTGCTATTGCAGTCTATAATGCAATAGTTTTAATTAACTCTACATTTTTCTGCCATAGCCCTGTACTTTGTGACAATCTTTTTCTTCTTTTTCTTTCCATCCTAAATTCACTCACAGTCACTTTGTACTAATTTGTTGTCCCTCTGTTCTGCTAATGCATATCATTATAAACTCTGTTGTGCTAAACAAGTCTCCTTTTCCCTCTTCATCACAGTACTGTGCTCTGCAAGAGTTCTAGTTTGGGTGTATTTTTCTTAAGCATGACTGATTACAATTATACTGAGAATCCAGATTTCTATTTTAATTTAGTTTCCCTAAATAAAGTTTAACTGGCTCAATAGATCTAATCTTCTACATAGTAATAATTTGGAGTCCTCCAAAATTTAGATAATGCAGCCTGAGAAACAGATCTTAAAGATATTTTCTTCAGGAAGCTCCAAGAATTTGCTCTGTGATCTCTCAAAATGGTGTCAGCTTAAGTACTCAGTGGCCCTCAGTTCCTGATACTCTAAGTTGTTGTGTCTGTTTAAATATTTATATAATTGATATTGCTACCTCATTAATAAAGTGTTTTTTTGTTTTTAAATATATTGTCTTCTGGATAAATAATTGAATTATTTCCTAGTTGATAATATCATAAAGCTTGAATCTTGGAAATGGCAGATAAAAAGAAAAGAGGAACCCCATGTTTTCGAATGGTGTCAACTTGTGGCTTAATGGCTTAAATCAAAACCGGGCCTTCTATCACATCACACTGACACTGTGAAATAAAAAACATTTGACTTTTCCTGACCTAAACTAGGGTGACGTCTCTTGCTAATATTTGCTGTAATTTTATTGCACCATGGTGACATACCTGAGTGGTAAACTGAAGATTTAACTCTTATTATGAAGAAATTTATATTCAAAACCTTGGCTGGAATGGACAACAATGGTTAATTTGAAGAAAAAGGAAGCTGGATGACGGTGTTACAGATATGATGGAGTTTGGCCCAGGAAAGTGCTTGCTCTATGAACATTGAAATTCAACTTGAGAGAACCTAACAGTGCAGTCAGATGTCTCTTTCTTTGCAAAATAGATATAAATATAGATACACACACACATATATATATAAAATAAACCAAACTGTTTATATGTTATTATTTATTATTTATGATGCTTTATGTTATGTTGATTTACTTTTCTGTACTTTCTTACTTGAAATTCATACTCCCAGCTCTTAGATTGCATGTTGGGTCTGGTGTTGTAATGTAAAATATAACATTCATCCTTTATTCCTACCCTTCATACACTTTCCCTATGTCCTCTGGAAATTCTGCCTTAGTACGTAGAATGGAATAGATGAGATTCTCTCTTAGTCCAGGCTAACTGGGAGACAGTTATGACAAAATCTAAATGGGCCCTTTTTAGTCAAATGAACCCCACAGGATATGAAGCAACCCAGACTGCTTTATTTGTTTAGGGGGAAAAGGTGAAGGGAGAAGACATATGCCTCTTCTCCATAGGCAATTAGTCTAATACTGTCTCCCTTCTGAACAGATGAATTCCCAGAACATACAACTGCAGTGGTAATGACAACTCTGAGTCATTTAAACCAAGTAAATAAATTACTGTCTTCCATTATTTGATATTGAATATCTATAAAGAAGGTTTTTCTGACAAATGGTTGCAAAAAACCAGTTGACAAATTCTTGGAAGATAAGTTGTACACTGAGAAACTTGTTGACCATTATGCCATCTCCAGAAGCAAGAAAACCATTTCAGGAGATATATTTTCTTTGTAACGAAATGTCAAGATCTGTGTTTAATGATTTTTGATCCTTTTAAGGCAATCTTCACTGAATGTTGCCTCCTCAGATTTAGAAGTAGCACAGTGTATACTTTGAAGAATTGACAAATCAATAAAAAAAATAAAAGAGACTTTTGCTACATGATTTTAAATTCACCAACATTGATATTGTAAGAAAGAATGAGAAAAAGCAGTAGTATGTGTTTTGAAATAGTGAGAAGTCCTCTGCTAAAATGAGATTAGCAGTTGTTATTAAGGGTGACATAGTGAAAAGTAATCGTCATTGTTTGAGACAAATTGACTGGATTAGAGCTGAAGAAGAAAAAGAAGGAAAAGAAGGGGGTGGAAAGAAATTTTCCTTTCCTTCTTTTACTTAGCCTCAGAATTTTCAAACTGGGAGCTGATGATGTTCCCCTCTTGTGTTCCACCTTGTGTTTGGGTTCTGTTGTGTTTGATGTCCACCCTTGTGTGTGGGTTTTGCCGGAATATTAATTCATAAAACTAAAATTCTTTGGATATGAATGCATCTCTTGCAGTGTGTGGTCTCTGTTGAACTAAACTGCGTGCTCAGAAAGTGTCTGGCAAAGGTGTGCAAAGGCACTGGGGAGACAATAAATGCAACACGTCACAGAATCACAAGGCTGGAAGAGATCACGGAGTCCTACGTCTGCCCTAACACCACTTCAACTAAACCATGCCACATCCAATCTTTTTTTAAACACATCCAGGAATGGTGACTCCACCACCTCCACAGGCACATGATTCCAGTACTTTATCACTTTTTCAGTAAAAAAAACCTCTTCCTAACATCCAACTCAAATTTCCCTTGTAGCTTAAGACAGTGTCCTCTTCTGTCAGTTGTTGCCTGGAAAAAGAGACCAACCCCCACCTGACTAAAACCACCTTTCAGGGAGTTGTAGAGAGTGATGAGTCTCTTTTTCTCCAGGCTAAACAACCCCAGCTCCCTCAATTGTTCCTCACAGGGCTTGTGTTTCAAGCCCCTCACCAGCCTTGTTGCTCTCCTCTGGACACGCTCAAGTGTCTCCACATCCTTCCTGAACTGAGGGGTCCAGAACTGGACACAGCACTCGAGGTGCAGCCTCACCAGTGCCGAGTACAGGGGAAGAATGACTTTCCCGGTCCTGCTGGCCATACTATTCCTGATAGTGACTATTCCAGGATGCCATTGGCCTTCTTGGCCACCAGGACACACTGCTGGCTCATGTTCAGTTGGCTGTCAAGTGGTACCACCAGGTCCCTTTCTGCCTGGGCACTGCCCAGCCGCACCATCCCCAGCCTATAGTGTTTTATGGGGTTATTGTGGCCAAAATGCAGGACTCGGCACTTGGACTTGTTAAACTTCATTTAATCCAACCGTTTCAGGTCTCTTTGCAGAGCCTTCCCACATTCCAACAGATTGACACACACTCCCAGCTTAGTGTCATCTGCAAATTTACTGATAGTAGACTCAATACCCTCATCCATGTCATCGATAAAAATATTAAACAAAACTGACCCCAGCACAGATCCCTGAGGGATACCACTAGTGACTGGCCACCAACTGGCTGCAATATCATTTACCACCACTCTGGTGCAGCCAGCAATCATGGGGGCCTGGGTTTAGGCAGGGGGTTCAGGCTGCTAGCAGGGGTCTGTGTGGGTATTCATCTGTGCATGGCTCCAGAGAGTATCCTGTGTTTGCCTGGGGTATGTGCTCACCTTCACTACCCACTGAACCTGCAAACCTGGGTAGAAACCCTGGATCCACAGGCATACTAAGCTGGGGTCCAGTGGTCAAGCAGAAGAGTTCTACTCCAAAGCTGCTGGAGGGAGTAGTTTCTCCTAAGAGTCCTTAATAAGAACTAACAAAAAAGCTTCTAAATTAGGGGAAAATATAGGACAACTCCATCTTGGAAAAGGTATATTGTGGAGGATTATAAACCCATGAATGGTTTAGAGAAGGTGAATGGGAGCTGATATCTTCATCATAAGAGAAGCAAGGAGCTGGGTGAAGACAGGTGTCTGTCTTCACTTCTTTCATATAATTCATGATAAAATTATTGCATTTGTTGTCATAAGAATCTGTGGAGGCTGGGAGTAAAAATGGCTTCAAAGACAGATTAGACAGGCTCATGGAAGGCAGTTCCCCTGGTAGCTATTAAATGTGAGGGACAGATGCAATATCCAGCTCATGAAATCCCTAAACACACATTGCTGGAAGCTGTGAGGCTATGCTTGGATCACACTATTCCTACTCTTCCTGATGTAATCTTTCCCAAAGCATCTATTAGGAAACTACTATTGGAAACAGGACTGACCTAGTTTGGCAATTTTTATGCCCTTATGTCACTAAGGCCTGGACAACAATCTTGACTTACTCTGAATATTACTATAAAAACTTCAAATACAGTCCTGCAGTAGTGAAAACAGATGTGTCCTCCAGGTCTTTTGCCAGGGGATAATGTCTACCTTGTTTGTGACAGCCTGTGTTTAAACATTTTCCTTCAGCCTGTTTAGTATCTCATGGTTGAATACCTTACTTTAAAGACTGTGGTCCAGTAGAAGAGAGGAAGGCTGCTTTTTTTCTTTGTCAGGTGGAATCCTTTCAGGGCAGAAGATGAGAGGCTTTATCTGGGCGGATGGATATGGAGGAGAGCAGAGGGAGATGGCAGAGAGAAAGGCATACTCTGCAGGATGCTCCAGTGATAGCCAGACTGGAAGGTTACTGAAAAGCGAGGTAGACTGAAGTGTAGCCAAAGCTGTGACAGAAAGCAGTTTTTTTCCCCATGGACCAGAGGAATATCCTAGAATCACAGAATGGAAGGGACCTCTAAGGGTCACCTAGCCCAAATCCCTGCAATGAACAGGGACAACTTCAGCTAAAACAGGTTTCTCAGAGCCCTCTCCAGACTGGCCTTGAATGCTAACAGGGATAGGGCAATGTACTGTAGAAAGCCTTTGCAAGTTGCTGGACTGAGAGAAAAACTGATCTAGGAAGTACACAGGACTAAAGGGATTTAGGCTGGTTTTTTTTTTGTTTTTGTTTTTGTTTTTTTTTTTTTTTTTTTTTTGTTGGTTGCTTTTTTTTTTACCACTCAGCAGATCAGTTTTTCTACTTTAAATGTTAGATTTTTCTAAATTGAATTTAAAAAAATGCATCTTTTAAGATTCAGATTTGCAGGACCTAAGTGTGTTTACTATAACATGTAGGAAATAACATGGAGCAAATTAATCTCAAAGTGTTGGCTCCATCAGTGTCCTGTCACATGGTCCATATTATATTGGATATTATAAAAAAGATTTGATGAAAGAAGGAAACCTAGACCATAGTGAATATGAGATTTATTAAAACTGCTGTTGTCTGAGCTAATTTTCTTTTCCACTTGAGCTTCATTCACAGCACTGTCTTTTTATAGTAAATGACTGTTCAAGCTGCATTACTGTTAAACTATGAATGACAGGCTCTGGGTGTTGGCATAATATCATTTAGTTCAGCTTGGTAGGTAAATTTCAACATCACATTTCTTCTGAGACAAACCCCAACTTGTTTTTACCTTTATAGTCTAAATTTCTAGCAAGAAATATATCTCTTTTGTACTCAGTAGTGACTTAAAGTAGAAAAAATATCTCTAAAAGGTAGATTTTTGAAAAGGAAGATAAGGCTAATATGTTGGTGCATGGGTTGAATATTGCCTGCAATTACAGAAAATCATTCCCATACTAGGGAGTCAGTTTAGATTAGGAGACCTTTTCTTTGATTAGACTGCATGTGTATGAAATATAGCAACAGCAGAGGGGACAGAGCTGAGAGAAAACAGCATCTACAAGCAGAAAAAGCCTTCATCAATGGAGGAATGATACTTAGGAAAAAACAGATTTCTGGACAGAAAGTCCCACATACCTTTTTAAAACAATGGAAGCAAAAAACATCAATTTTCAGAATCGACCATTGAAAACAAAGAAGATGGGAGAATAAAGATAGTTATCATTGCAGGGACAATGTTGCTGCTGCTGCAGGAAAGGCTGATAGCAGTATGTGTGTATTGGAATAAGACTGGAGAGAGAGGGAGGTTACTTTGATTTTCATTTATTTTAATCTGAAACCTGGAAGTAGAATAATGAATGACTGCATTAGAGAACTAAGCATTCTGGCATATCTAACTGCTCTGAAACCTCCTACTCTGTAATTCCTTAATTAGAAAGAGGCTCAATTGTGGAAAACTACATAGAGGTGTAGAGCTAAACCTGGGGAACTGACTCCAGTTAGGGTTTTGAACTGCTCAGTGAAAGGATTAGGGCAATGATAGCCAGGAGTGGAGATCCCTGGGTCTCTTGAAAGGAAACTTGGATTCAGAACAGGGAAAGACTGTGATAATGTTATTACTGCAGTTTTTCATGAAAGGAACAAAGAGGAATAATATTGCCAGGATTATGGGATACAAACCCTCCTTAATTTTAATCTCCCAGTATTGCAGCAATTTCATAAAGAATAGAGGAAATTGATGTAATAACTGAGACAATGGCTTTTTTTTCATTGGAATTCTGTAGCTGCAGGGTGACTTGACAGATCCAAAGACTCATGAAATATGTGTAAGGCATAGAATGCTTCTGGCCTTTATGCTGTGTTCATATGGCTCTTGATCTGCATTTTAAAAGCCCTACTGAGAAGCTGAACCACGTGGATTTGCTGACTGTCCATTAACTTGGGAGAATTTGCACTGAACTCTGCTGTGTGGTGCACACACATCCTGTAGCTTCCTGAGTGGTGAAAGAACCTTTACAGAGGAAGTAATTTAAATCCATTTAATAATAAGCTCCTAATTAAAGGATAGAGGCAGGAAAATTAATGGAAACACAAGTGGGCTTATTTTTATTTAATGCCAAGGATAGCTTTTTCTGGAATATGATGGCTTGTTTATCATGGAAAAATTTCAGATCAAAATTCAACATCTTTCTAAAGGTAAAGGCACAAGCTGTAGAGGTACTGGCACCAGCTTTCCTGGGGTTACTGATTTGATGCAGGAAAGAATGGGTAGAATTCAGCGACATATATTATACAGGTCAGATTATGTCAGCCCATTAATGCCTGTTGGCTTTAATACCCTTAAACCTATAGAACTTTGTGCACTGGAGTAGCTAACAATGCTGACATTTTAAATTGGCATCTTCAGATTTCAGAGCTGGAAAAAATGGTGCAGTTCATCTGTGTGTTTGTTGTTTTCTTAGCAAGCATGAAGGTCAGAAACATTTCTTCTCAAATATAAAATCTTTCATTGTATAACAAAAGGTACTTGTTCTAGGAGGGGGAAGGAATTCTTACCCTGGTATTGTTAAGTCTGATATGATGTAAAAATTCATCCTATTTTGGGTGGAAAAAAGACTTTTATGAGAGTATTGCTTGTCAGTTGTACAAAAGTTAATTAACCCCATAGTGACTCTGGTCCATTAGGGTTTTTACCAAGCTAACTCCACCTTAGAATGCTATAAGCAGTTGAATGAGGTGCAAAATTGGTAAAGGACCTGTGTAAATATGGGGGTCCTGCCCAAAAAGCATGGGGCCCTGGGCAATGGTAACTCTCTTACCTTTGATGCACCCTTGGAACTCCTGCTAATTTTCTTTGCATCTTAAATTGCAAGGAAAATTTTAAGGGACTCAGCCATGCAAGGTGTTTGGTGTAAATGTCTCAACTTTATCTTGAAGGTTTTCAGAAAAGTGTGGTTTTGTTAGTTTCTAAGCATAAAACATCTTAATTTATATTGAGCTACAAATGCCGTGATTGCACAATATTATTCATTCTCTTGGAACACATAATAAAATACATGTTTTATAGTTTTAATGTACCTAAACAGTATCTTCTTATCTGAAACTCTTGCTTTATTGCAATAGACATGCAATAGTTTTATTATTCAAAGTACCATTTCTGACATAGTATGAGAACTTGAAACAACATAACAAAAAGCATGTTCTGAAGGTTTTAAAATTGCAAGATTTTATGAAAAATTGAAAGAATAGGGAATTTCTGGAATTATGCCCATAGACTTATTATGGATAATTTTTAAAAAAGAAAAAAAAAAGTATTTTTTCTGCTGACAGGTCAGTCTTGGATTGACTTGATGAGTTTTTGATGTTTTTGTCAAGTCAATCTGTAGTCTGCAGTATGGGTGTCTGCACTTAGATGTAAAATAGCTGTGCAAAAAAAGTGACAAAAGAGGTGAAGTTTCACATTTAAGGGAAAGCAAACCACGGCCTTTAAGGGTAATAATTTTCAAGACAGATATAAGAAGCTGAAGAGTCAGATAGGCAACTTAAATTACCTTTTAGAGCAAGTAAGCTGAAGTCCTTTGAACTCAATGGGCATTACTATGTATTTGAAAATCTAGTACTTTTGCTAGACATTCAGTTACTTCCACTTCTTTCCCTCAGGGTTTCCTGCTTGGCTGCCTTTCCTTGGTTTGTTTTTGAAGGCTATGGAGAAATTGCTCAGTGTGGGTGGATTTAGATATGAGGTAACAAGCAATTAACATCTTGGCAAAGGTAAGATGGTCTCCAACAATTTATTTTCTAAACTTCAAAAAGCGGTTTCCAACAAAACACAACTTGAAATATCTCATTTCTTCCAAAAATTCTTTTGAACACTTGCAACCCAACCTACTTATTTTGCCTAATTTGACCTCAGTAATAAGTTCTCAACTCATTTAACTTACTTAGGCATTTTCTCTTAATCAATCTATAGATATTTCATGCTCTAAGTCTTTTCTGTTAAATTGTTCTCTTCACACACTCTTATTGCCTTCATGGTTTTGGTTCCCTCAGCTTTTCAATGTGTATTGGGCTGTGCTTAGAATTGAATACATTAGTCTAAATTGTACTAACTTTGTAGAATGAAATATTTTTTCTTTTCCATAAGTCAAAGTAGTTCTATATGTGCTGCTCAAAGTCACACTGTCCTTTCTGTGCAGTACTCTGTTGTGTAATTCACACTTTACTGTACTGAAGTAGTACTGGTGGTCCAGTTTCTTTTCTCATGTTTTGAAAAATAACTTCATCTGATTTCTTTATCTTCTACATATTTAGTTGAACCTAAGGAGATTATATACTGCATTTTTGTGCTTTTGTTGTAGAAAGGTCATTTACTACACTTCCCAATTTATTATCATCTGCTAATTTAATTATTGTGCTGTTTAACCTCTTCCTGATTGCTAATGAAGATGAATGTCTTACATTTTTTTCCATTTTCAATGCTAATGAAAAATGTTATGGTAAAAGAGTACAAATCCAGTGCTTACAGCTCTTGCAAAAACCCTTCTAGTTCATTTTACTGCCATTTATTATTATATTATTATTCTTCTGCTTGTGTTTTATTCATTTGGTTTTCTGATGATGACCTGTTTATTTTCAGGACAAACTGACTGACCATCAACAGATAGCCCAAAACCACTAGCAAAACTCTTGTAAAATGGAAAATTGCCTCCATGTGTTTGTATTCCCATAACATACTAATTTCATCCAATAGAAAAGACTTTTAACAAAGCAAGAATTTATTAAGTTCAGTTAATATCTTGATACAGGCATTTTTTAGGTTACCTACTTCTTTTTCTCAACTTGAAGTTTGCTAGACAATAACTTTTGAGTTCATGTGTTTATTTTGAACACTGGTTCTCTATTAGCTGTATCTCAGATTATTCAGCACCTGCAGTTTCTACACGTCCTCCAATACTTGCTAGTAGGATAGGGTATTCCTTTGCTAACTGGGTAACTCATAGATTTGCTAATTGACCACCTTCCTACTTTCTTGTATTCCTGTTCATTATTTGTGAATATACTTTTGCAGTTGTCAGTTTTCTCTTAATAAGTAAATCAAGAAGGCTACTTAGAAGGTAGTTCAGCTTTTCTGTTGCAAAGATTAATTTTTGATTCCCTCACCATGACAGGGCCTTTAGAGTATTTTGTTGATGCCAGTTCATGGCACTGTGAGTTCTCCTGCAGTAACAAACCGCTGCTCCGGGATGTTTCCTTTACATCTTTATCCTCTCTCTTGTGAAGATTCCCTCTTGCAGGTTTCTTTCACGAGAAAACTAGTGTACTAATTATATGTGCCAAGTAAGATGAAAAATAGCTAACCTAAATTCTCTGTTGGACATAGAACATGAGAAATTAGAAGACTCTGTTCCTAAACAGCCTGCTGCACACAGTGAACCTAGAGAGGAAGGACAAATGTAAAGAGTTTGCTGTCTTTCTGAGAATCAGACATAGCAGGAGCTGATAAAAAATGTTTCAAAGCCATACTTTTACAAATTCATGTGGCCCATGCTGAGATTTGAGATGATGTCCATTACCTACAGACACTTACCAGTCAAGGTTGCTGAGCTGAATGCCTGTTGTTTTTGTTTTTGTTATTGTGAAGGGATGGAGGTCATTACATATGTTTCTGTGTCTACTCTAGGTATTTTTAGTCTTTGGACTGTGAAAAATCAAGCAGATTTTTCACACTGCTATTTAAAACTCCACCCTATCTAAGGACTTATCTTTAAAAAGCCCATTTTGTTTTTTAATGGGCGTAAAGTCTAGCAGCTATAGTAAATGTGGGCATTGCACTATACCTCTAGCAAACACTGTATTTCACAATATACCTAGACCCATGGTAAATTAATGGGATTTAAAAAATACAGTGTAAGATTAGCTCTCAGATTCAGTGTCATAAGTAGATTCAGCTTATGAAAAAGTTTAAGCATTAACTAGCTGTGGGAAGGCTTTGAGTTAAAGTAATCCAGAGAACAGAAAATGATAGTTGAATCTACAAATGGTCTCACATCAGAAACAAAGCGATTAAGTTCTTAACACTGAAAAATCCAGTAACTTCACAGATAAAGCCCAGAAGGGCTGATTTAATCAAATGTCGCATAGATGCTGGCAATCAAGATTGTTATCGAAATGCCTTACAGAGCTTCATTTATGAGGAAAAAAAGTTATGGAAGATCAAGGAAATCAAATGTTAAAAGGGGGCATTGTGTCTTCAGCAGGTTGTTCATGGGCATCTCCACTGTTAGTACATTTGCTCTGGTGAGTTTTTATATGGACTATAGGAAGTTAAACAGAGCCACTCAGAACAGTACCTGCTGTCTGAGGTTTATGACTCATCAGGTTTTTGAAGTGAGGCTTGGTCCACTAACACCTAAGACATATGTAAGGATAACAGTCCTGCAGATTTTTCTGAACCTAAGTTGAAAAATACCATTCTGTAGCAGGAGGATGCTGTATCATTTTCGAGTCTTGTCCTTTAATTCACCTGCAATGTTGCAGAGATTAGGAAGTAAAGTTACGGCAGCTTTAATTTACAAAATGTGCATTTCTATTTAGATGATTTAACAGAAGCATCCTCTATTTTCCAAAAGCATCCACAACACCAGCTTTTGAAAAATGTAGAAGCATTTAATAGAACATGAAAATCAGGGATTACTTGTATATGAGAGAAATGTCAATTACACTTCTGTTTGAAATAGTAGGTAAGGATTAAGAGCAGATTTTTGCAAATGCTAAAGTGGGGTTGCAAACACAATCTGATAGTCAATTACAAGAAATTAGGTCATTTTGTGGAACCATCAAGTACCACTGAAACCACATGCCTGACTGTTCTGTTAAAGCTTCCCCTTCAAACAGCTCACAAGATATGCCTTTTGAACAGACTTGGATATGCTAATAAGTATTTCAGCTTAAAAGTGTTTGTCAGCAGTTTTAAAATATTCACAATTCAGTTCATTGAAATGGCTTTCCTAAGATTTAGTGGCATGCTTGGGAGCATCCGTCACAAAGCTTTTTCACAAAGGATCACATAGTGTGGTAGCTTATTCTCTATTTCATGTGATAAAGAAATACAATGAATAGTACAAAGTGAGGTGCTTTCACATTCATTTCTGCTGCTGAACACTTCTTCCAACAGAAACAGTTTCTCTGGTATTCAGCAACAGAAAGTGTCCTCGAAGTAATGGTCCATCTCCCCAGTTGCTGTAAATTTGCAGAGATTCACTGACTGCAATTTCATTTAAAGTCCAGTGTAATTCATAGAATTGTAAAGGTGTGAAACAGTAAGAGGGTCCAGACAGAGACATATTCAAAACTTACTTTTAAGGTTTCCCCACAAATTGTGGATTGTGTCCATCACAATATCTAACCTTACTTTCACCAGTTTCAATAGCTAACTAAAATAATAGCTCAGTTTTCAAAAAGTTTTGGAATTATGTGAAGATGAAAACTATAACTTGCCCTTCTCTGCACACAGGATCAGATTAAAACCAGGAATCCAATTACCTTTTCTAAGTTTGTTCAGTCATTTCAAATTGTAAGGAAAGGATATAAGTACTGTAAGAATAATAAAAATACTCATAAAAAGATATAGGAGAAAAATATTTTCTTCCTCTTTCTCCCACTTCAGCAGGATTATTTAGAGTGACTTTTAGCCACTTCACATTTATTTGCAAATGGGGTAAGGAGGTTAAGTGCTGCAAAGTAGTTTATTTTCTATTTCTAGAAGCCTGCCAATTGATTGTAGATACTATAAAGTGAACTGGATGAATGACAACTGAATGTGGGACCAGAAGTAATGTGTACTTTACTAATCAAACAGTAAGTAAAGACTAGTTGCCCTCTTCTGGGCTGAAACATTGGAAAGGTGGTGCCAGTCTGATAGTTAATGACATCCTGGTGTAGGGTAGTCTAAAAATACAGCGTAGCTGGTGAACAGTGAAAGAAATGAGAGAATGAAGAGAAAATCACTCCTATTCTAGTCTGGGAATCTCCTCTTCACACAGGGGAGGTGGAACATGCATTTCTGTCCTTTGGCTCTGATCCCCAGAGGGAGTGAACTCTGCATGTCTGAGATGGAGTCAAATTTCTTCACACAGTGCTGGTTTGGACTTGTGATTAAAACCACCTGAAGTCTGGCTGCTGACAACCAGTACCTGCAGAGCACTGGAGGATTTTTCTTTTTTCTTCTCTGCTCTCTTCCACCCCTGTGAGTAGCTGGGGTTGGGCAAGAAACTGGGAGGAGACACAGCTGGAACAGATGATCCCAACTGCTGAAAAGATATTCCTTACCATAAGACTTCATGCTCAACAGTAAAACAGGGAGGAAGAAAAATCATGTGGTTTATCTTCTAGTTACTCAGAAACTGCCTAGACATTGATCTGCTTGGGGGTTGTGGAGAGTTGCCTTTGCATCACTTGTTTTTTCCCCTCCTTTCTTCATTTATTAAACTATTTTTATCTCAACTAATCAGTTTTTTTGCTCTTGCTCGTCCTATTCTCTCCTGGTCTTGCTGGGGGCAGGAAGTGCATGAGCAGCTGAGTGTGTGCTTTGCTGCTACCTGGGGTCAAACCACAACAGAGAGCAAGCTGCAATAATATGGAAAATGTCACTCTGACCTAGTTCCTAATAATGCTGCTAGTGAAATGGTAAACTGCTAAAGAATCATGCTAGGGTCCCTCCTGCCTCACCAACAGGTAAACTATTCCACCTTCTTATTGTGCTCTTTGTCTCTATCATTTTTTCAGCACAGATCCAGTTCTGAAAATGGCAATTGTTTCCATTCAGTTGTCTGAGATCTGTTAAAATCAGTGTAAAAATACTAATCTTGAATTTAGATTCATGCAATTCCTTTCTTGTTGGTGAGAACAGGCAAAATCGGGTTGGTGAATGGTCCCTTTTGGTCTCAGCACAGGAAAATTCAGGTTTCACGCTCCTGGAGTCACTAGTCTGCAGTGACCAAGTATAACACATTTTCACCTCAGAGATCAAACATGGTGGCAGGTGCAGGACTGTGTTACTTTACTGTATTGGTTTGAAAACAAACCAGTGGGAGATCACAAGTCAGGATTAAAATTTATAGAAAAAAATAGAAATAAGTGAAATAATATAAGGAAAAAACACTGACAAAGTCAGATACAACCTGATACCCTATTAGGGTGGTGGCAGCAGTCCAGTTGAAGCAATGATCCAATGGAAGGTCGGCTCTCCAGCTAAGGTCCGAGGTGGCTCTTGTCCTCTGGTCACCCAGCAGACAGGGCTGAGGCCAGGCAGTTCTAAGGGCAGCTTATATCCAGGTGGGAATGCCCGGCTCCCCCCTCCTGGGTGGAGCATCTCACAATGGGATAAGTCCATGAGTCATGTGGTGGTTTCTTGATGGCCCATTGTCTGTTATCAGGGGTGGGTCGTTAGCAGGTGATAACAGCTAATGGCCCACAGCTGATGGTAATAGAATACTTAAATACACCTATTATAACCTAGGACATTTACATAATTTTTAAAAACCACTATCTTGAAGTATAGGGTGGTGCCTCTTCAGTGTGGGTGGGTTTTTTGTTTTGTTTTTAGGCAAAGAACAGACATGGTGGTAACAGAAAGAATTGAGAAGATCTGATAAAGTTATTTAGATAGGAGCAATGATATGGGGATCTCTTGTTTCCAGTGCCCTAAGATCAAAGGGCATGAATGAACTAAGAGAAATAACTGATTTGTTTCTAACAGCATGCAGGAACTACCTTTAGGAACTCCGTTGTTCCTGAGTTCAGAAGGCACAGCTCATTTTTCTTGTGCTGTCAATGTCAAAACCTGAGGACGTAATAAGCACAAAAGAAAAAACTAATTTTCAGCTTTCTTTCATAATAGAACCTTCTATGTTTCACAAGTAATCTGATCTCTACAAAAACAAGCGTAGCTGAGTATCTAGTTTCTACCATTATTTAGCACCAAAAATCTTCTGCGGTTTCTTAAAAAGCCCCTTCTGTTCCAGCCAATGCTACTCTTCTCTGCTACTGTAACTCCTTGACGAAGCTGTGTAGTCTAAGACTGTATTTATTCAATCTACAAAGCCAGCAAAATACTTTGACATTTGGTCAGGTCTTTTTGCATTGATTGTCTACATTTACACTCCCGTTTAGAACATCCTCAGTTTGGTCTTGAGACAAAACAGCAAATCATATGCTGGCAGCATCAGTCTTGAGATGTCTGATGGGGTGTTCCTGTTCGTATTCTGAAACGGAATCCTAGGTGTGCCTAGCATGCTGCAATTGTATCTGCCACGAGGAGAGCCCCAGCAGCTGCTGTGCAGGCTGCAGAGGACAACACTGGCACATCTGCCTGCATCTGCCACAAGATGCAGTGGGACATTCAGGCTGTAGGATCTAAACTGAGTGATACCTGCTTGTGCTAGGGCTGGATCAGTCTTGGCAGCAGCCTGAGCACTAATGACTTATACAGTTATACCTACATTTCAGGTTTCTTTGTGCTTCAAAATTTGTCTGGCACAGACTTTAGCTGACATATAACTATGACGGGAACCCATCAGATAGAGTCAGTGTCATGGGCAAGCACTGATCCTCAAGAATCACATATGTTTTTGGAAAGAGAGTTTAGGCTTTGAGATTTTTTGTTGGCCATTGGATAAGTTAATTATTACTATCTCCTCTCCATGACTGTATAATTGCTGTGTACCCTCATGGTGTATTTTCCAATGTCTCTGTTTGAAGTAGTTTGTAAACTTGTTTCGGGGCAGTTTTCAGTGCCCTCAAATAGGAGATACTGTTTCTATGACTGTATAAACTACAGTAGTGCTTCAAATATAGAGATGTCAGCAAAATCCTTATAATTGTATGTTGACCTTATAGCTCTGTAATGTCTTTGTGAACTTAACAGATCAACAGCTCTAATACACAAAAAGTAAACCATAAACCCTGAAGTCAGCAAGGTTAGACTTGAGTAGATCACTATAATGAGTTCCACAAGTGGCCTTGGATGGAAACTGAGCCCAAACTGGATAGCCAGATCACCCAAATGCACCTGCAATAAAACACTTAGGGAGGTGGAAAAAACCCTCAACCAAACCAAGCTATTCTGCACATGCATTTGCAATCAGGGTGGAGAGGAGTGAGAACTTGTGAGAGAAACAGCTCTGCAGACACCAAGAGAGGAAGAATGGGGAGGAGGTGCTCCATATACCGGCACCGAGATTCCCCTGCAGCCTGCGGTGCAGACCATGATGAGGCAGCTGTGCCCCTGGAGGAACATGGGGGAGTAGATATCCACCTGCTAGCTGTGGAGGAGGTGAATACCTGGAAGACATCTGTGACACTGTGGGAAGCCCACACAGGGACCTGTGGAGCCATGGAGAGAGGAGCCCACAGTGCAGCAGGTTTGTTGATGGGACTTGAGACCCTGTGGGGGATCCATGCTGGAGCAGCCTGTTTCTGAAGGACCAGAAAGGGGCCCCCCCTGAAAGAATTACTGCCTGTGGGAATGACCTAAGCAGAGAAGTCTGGGGAGGATTGTCTCCTGTGGTAGAGGCGCCACGCTGGAGCAGGGAAAAGACTCCTCTCTCTGAGGAGAAACCATGAGTAGAAGCAATGAACTGATTACAACACCCATTCCATATTTTCCTGCACCACTGAGGTGGAGAGGGTAGAGAATCGAGAATAAAACTCAGCCCAGGAAGGAGGGAGGGGTGTAGTGAAGGTGTTTTTTGGATTTTGTTTTGCTTCTTATTATTCTGCTCTGATTTTATTGGCAATAAATTTACCTAGTTTCCCTAAGTGGAGGCTGTTTTGCCCATGGTGCTTATTGGTGCGTCTTCTCTGCTTGCTCTTAATTCATGAAAGTTTTGTGATATTTTTCCTCCCCTGCTCAACCGAGGAAGAGGATGATAGAGTAGTTTTGGTGGTTACCTGGCATCCAGCCAAACTACCACAAGAAATACTCGGTGTTAAAGGGAGTGTAGAGGAGGAAAAGATAAACCAAATATAGATTATTCATGCGGGAAACTTTAAAAAAAATCAAATTTTAAAGCACATGCCCGAGTGTGATGTTACCTTGTGCAAAGACTGGTCTGAAAAGTTATTTATAGACGTGTTACATGAGGACTTTGCTTGTTTATTTTGCTTTCTTTTGGGGATTTGTATTCAGACTTGCAAAGATGGATTTTTCATTGCAAGTGGTGCATACCAGAAAGTAAATTTTATTTTTTAAATTTAGCGTGAATCTTCATTAGCAGAGCCATTCATATGTCCCACTAAAATGTGGATTTATTATTCTTAGGCACTTCTTGTGAGAGGATTTATTTCAGTGTTTTTGGGAACTCTGAATACCTGAGCAGGTGCATTAGAATCTGATGCAGAAGCAAGTAAGGTGATTTCAAATATATGATTTCTGTTTCTCTCTTTACCTCTGTCTCTTTCTGCTCTTTTCCACTCCTGTAGCTCAAATTCTAATTGTTTTGCTCACCGTGAACAGTACTTGGCACGCTACTTGATGTTTGTTGGCCTGCTCAAGGTACTGGCTTTCACTGTGAGCTGAGTTCTCATAGTACTTCCCTTGGTATTGCAAGAGAGATTTTATTTATTAGGCTTTGTGTGGTTTTTTTTTTTTTTTGATAGACTAACAGGTATAATCTATATATGAAAAGTGCTAAAAATAGGATTACTCTGCTTTCTCAGAATGAGGTTTGTGTAACAAAGTTAGTGGAATATTTGAAAGTGCTGACCCTTAATATGGAACAGACTCCAGCTGCAACACAGGACTACTGTGCCCCTCAACATGAATATTTGTCACCATCATGCAGACATATCTATCTGTGAACACCAAATTGTTATGTACAAGCTCACCTTGAAATGTGCATATTGCCTTTGCTCCTGAGTTAATTCTGCAAACTGCCCTGTGGTTTCTGAGATGTTGCCTGAACCTTAATCTGCTTATTTCTGCTTTAGGCAAACTGTTTTTAACTGACCCCGATTATTTTCATTTCTTGGAACCTTTTATATCCTAATAAACTGAGGATGTCCAATCCACATGTTCTTAACCGGACTAAGAAATAAATCAGGTTCCGGTCAACCTTTGGTATGGATCATGTGGGTCCCTAACTTTGAAAGTAGTAGGAGAGACCTGCCTCTCTGTGAAAAGGTGATTTCAACTGGAAGAATTAAAGTTTCTTCTCTGAAGGGACAAGGGGTTAATCACTGGTGTGAGATTGCAGTTAGAGATTAGGACACTTAAAATTATGGGTATACAGGTCAGTGAAGTCCAAACTTCTGCTATAGCAAACAGATAGAGTCAAGGCAGCCAGTGGAGTCTAGAGAGATAATTTGGTCATCACATGCTAAAAAAGAACTTTAGGATGAGCTGAATTGTTCCACTGGCTGTATCCATTACAGTGAGAGTTTAGACTTTAAATTTGTAGACATTAAGATTTATATCTTTTAATTTGGAGTTATTTCAGCATATAGATGTGTTGCCTAAGTATAGAGTTTTAGTGTCATTAGAGATGGCCAAAGGTGACCAAAGCATCTGCTCAGCTCTGTCATGTCATTGTCCCCATGCCCACTCCCTGCTACACTACACTGAATGTCTCTTTCCTTACACAGTTGGCAGAAAGTAGTATTTAGTTTTCAATGGGTTTTTCTTTTGTTTTCTTTGTTTTGTATTCACTCTGAATTAGAGCAAATAAGAAAAATTTTCAAACTCCTCTAAATCTTTTAAGTTCTCTTCTCTTCTGGGAAACTGGAGGGATTATTCAGTATCAAGGCCAATGTCATGCTGTTTTCACAGGGAATTTTGGTTGTCTGAGGAGGCCCTGGTGCACTCTGCATATTTTGATATTTTTTGATTTTTTGACAAAGTGATATAGGAGGTATTAAAGCCTTCTGGCTTGGGACATATTGGACAATGCATGTATTCACTAAGCTAAAGTTTTGAGGCTCTTTCTATATTATTACTTTCTCTATGACTGATGGGGTTAGAAGGCCACAACTTCCACATTACTTGGCTTTGTAGCACAGGTATGGTAAATAGAGAAAATATTGCCTTGAAACCTTGCCTTCAGTGCAATGAAAATTACTTGTCACCGAGACATTTACTAAAAAAATTTTGGGCCTGATGGGCACAAATTTTTATAAAATTATTATCCTTCGAAGTTCCCAGACACCTCTATTTCCACAGTAAGAAAAAATTTCTCTATTCTAATTCTCAGATGACTGTAATTTTAAGAAAGTATCTAACTTTTGGTTATGACAGTCAAAAAAAGTCATTATAGTGTAAGGAAATTTTAACAGATATGTAGCATCCCAGTTGTTTTAAGCTATTTTTATGTGCCTATGCAGGCTTTGCTGTTGAGTGTTGCTTCTTCCTACCTGCTAGAAAAAAATAGCTCTAAATAAATTTTAGCCCTTTTTTTTTTTCCCCTCTGGTGGAAGATTGGCATAGTCCAATAGAAAGGTAGGAGACAAAGATTGGGAGAGAGTGTGTGAGGATTTATGCGTCTGAAAGATTATCTTGCTAGGCCAGAATAAATGATTTTCTGTGTGCTGTTAACTTTCAAAAGCTTAGCAGACTGAATATTTGAAACTTTAATACATAGTAAAGTCTTACTGTTGTCATAAGTAAAGCCCATCAGATATTTGAGTCTCAGAAGCTTTCTTCACTCCAGCAAAGTGCTGTGGTGGCAGTTCACAACGTCATTTGACTCAGCTCCTGGAATCATCAGTGCCATTGGTATCAAATATGCTAAACATTACAGCAGATCCCCTTGTGAATAGAAACTGCAAACAGAAATGGTATTAAGATAAAACCCTTGTGCCATTTTCAGATTAAAATGAATTTCTTTTGTTATTCTTCCTGCTGCTTCCATAATCTTTGACTGCTTCCAGAAGAGTAAATTAAAGGCAGTGGCCTAAATTTCAGAAATGATTAGGAACCTGATGGTTTACTTTCAAGAGGATCAACTGCTGCTACCCAGAACAGGATGTATTTCTGTAAGAGTACCTGCCTTCCCTTCAGTGTGTGACAGTGGCTTTCACTAACATGGAATTCCTTTTAAACTGATCTCTTCTGAGTGCAGGAGTTTTAGTTGCCATTTTTTTGACTATGTTTTTTACCTCAGGATCACTATACAACAAAACCAGACTACTGAGCATACAAAATCACTGATGGACTCAATTAACACAATGTTCAATAAATTCCCTCATGTTTAGAATCCTTGGTTGTCCCTTTTCCCTTGAACCATCCAATTTACCCACTTGGAATCACAGGCTGTGCCACAGAGAGCTTCTTTTCCATTTTAGCCCATTACTGTAAATGTAGGAATGATTTCTATGTCATTTTTGTCCTCATTCATCCCCAACAGCTGGAATGTTCCAGCATCTGAAAAGCCCCACAATATGTAGTGCCAACCAATAATGCACACTCTGTGCAGATGCCTGACTAGGAGTATGACATTAATAATTGACAGTATTTATCCCAGTTATCCCTTAGGCCCAAGAGCTGTAACTGGTACCGTGGGGATGAAGGTCCTCACTGGCAGACTTGGTTCAGTTCTACATGGCTCCTGCTCAAGTTCTTCCTGCTCAGACAAGACTCATGGTCTGTGGGAGTACATGGCTGCACGTAGGAGGAATGAACAAGTGGTAGTGAGAAAGGTCACTTCAGAATTTCTTTGGGGGGATCTCAATACAGTGAGGAAAAGGGAAAAAAGGTAAGGTGGTAAAAGAGGCATATTAGAGAAATGCAATCAGATAACAGAGGGCTGAAGCAATTGAAGCTATTGGTTTAATATTTGGAGGTTTCCTTCACCATCTTAGAACTAATGCAGTAACAGTTTTCCTCAAGAGCAGGAAATTGTAAATGCTTCCTTTGCAACTAAACACAGTGCTGGTAACAACCCTTGTAGGGCTGGTGTAGGATGCACCACAAAATGCTCAGGGGCACTAGCTTCTAGAAAGGTTTGCCAAAGTGCTGCATGTCAATCAGCCCACACCTCAGAGCACCCAGAGCACTCATCCAAAATAGACTCACTGTGATGCAAGCTAGTTGCTGTGTCAGAGAAATTATAGAGAACCACAGACACGGGTTGTAAAAAAAAAAAAAAGATCTTGTATTTACCAAGTGCCGAGAATAGAGGGTAAACAGTACAGTCCATAGTGAATATTTCTGCTGCTTCTGACAGGTTAGACAAGAGGATGCTTTGCTGTAGCTTGCAAGTCTTTAAAGACATTTCAGAAGGGAGTCAGAGGACAGACAGGGTATGCTTAGCCGGTTGTAAATTATCTTTTCATTTCTTTGGCAAATACATTAGTATATGTCTCAATAAGACAAAAATGCAGGAGCTGCTCAAGTTCTTCTAACATCAAAGTAAGCTTTTTGTGCATAATCTAACTAATCTATTTTCAACTGTGTTGTTTCAGACTTAACCCCTTCCTGGGCATAAAATTGTTCTTATCTGAACAAGCCTCCTGGGCACCACATATGATGGATGCCCAAACTGAAAATCTGACAGCTTCCTTTTGCCCTTCTCTCTGCCTATTCATAGTCTCCTTTTTAGAGAGTATCTGGTATTTTGTTTTGAAATTCCATTTAATTTTCAAAGTATTTAAAGAAAAGGTGTACTACAGGGTTTCAAAACTATGGTGACAGAGAGAAGATGATTGTATTTCCAGCTGATATCTGGCACTATATTTGGTTTAGAAATGTTTGCTACTCTGTGCCAGTTGACTGACAACACCAAGGAAGCAGTATTTTCTAATTGCCAACTGCCTGTCCTAATTTGTGCTGATGTAGACTACTGCCACTAATTATCTTATTACAAGATTTTTTTTCTCTCTCTCTCTCCAAATCCCTCCCTAATTAAGACCCTGTTCTTGTTAAAATCCACCCTACATCATTTATTTCCCTTGTTAGAAGCTTGCTGTCCTCTCTTTTCTTCTGCAGTGCACTTGAATAATTTTTGTTGATGTTGACAGTATCTTAGGTTATAAGCTGTTTGGGGACAGAGAGTGTAGTTTCTGGACTTTTTTTGCTACTATGCTGTAAAGGTGGCTTTCAGGGCTTAAGGACTTACAAATATGGAATGTTTTCAAAAATATGATTCTATGAATGACAACTGTAATAAAATAAACAAATGCAAAAAATCTAGTTCTGTACGACCTAGATTTTAATTTTATTTCTACTTCTCAGAATCTAAAATCTGGAAAGATTAATTTCAGGAAGATTGCAGAAAAATATGTCTTTTAGGAGTTTTAAATGAAGACAAAGCACTGGAAATTAAAGAATGATATATCCTTACATAAGGAATAATGAGATAATTGTGCTATCCTTATGAAAAAAAAAGACACTATTTAAGACTAGTTGGAGGCCTGTTTGGTATTGAGCAAATACTGCTTAGTACCTGGTGGTACTTTCATCACATACATACTTGTGCAGTACTTGAAACACAACTTTAGCAGGTTCCTCTGAGAGGATGAAAATGATGCAGACTATAGACTGCAATACTGCGTGGAAAAATTAGTAAAAATTTAAAGTTTCTGTAATTTTGTAGAGAAAACATGAAGGCTGTCTCACTGTATAGGGATGGGAAATTAAAAGAACTTTCTGCCAGTCACTGAACTGTATATAATCTTGAATGTAGAAAGACAGTGGACTATGATTACTTCTGTTATTCAATCCAGGTGTTATACAGAAGTCCATGTGTGACACGCTTCCACTTTCAAGCACAGAATCATGGAACAGTTTGGGTTGGAAGGGACCTTAAAGATTTCCTGGGTCCAACCCTGCTGCCATGAACAGGGACAACTTCCACTAGATCCCATCTCCTAAGAGTCCCATCCAACCTGGCCTTGAACACTTCCAGGGATGGGGCAACCTCAGGTTCTCTGGATAACCCATTCCAGTGTCTCACCACGCTAACAGTAAAGAATTTCTTCCTAATAGCTGATATAAACCTGCCCTCTTTCAGTTTAAAGCCATTCCCTCTTGTCCTATCACTACATGCACTTGTAAAACGGCATGTTTATCCCCCCTGGAATTATAGGGGACAAGTCATCATCTACGTTAAAAAACCTCAAATTTAATCACTCATAAACTGAGTGTGTTTTGTTAATGTGGTGAACTTTGGGCAGTAGGGGAGTTTTATGAGTGGCTTCTGTCAGAAGATACTAGAATCTGCCCCAAGTAGGGCAGAGCCAGTTATGATTAGTTCCAAAATGGACTCACTGTTCGCACAGGCTGAGTCCACCAATGACGCTGGTGGCATGTCTGTGATAATATTTAGGAAAGGTAAGCATAAAAATTACTGTGCAGCAGCTGTTATAGAGGAAATGTGAGAGAAACAACCCTGCAGGCACTAAGGTCAGAAAAAAAGGAGGGGCTGCTCCAGGTGTTGGAGCAGAGTTTCCCCTGCAGCCTGTGGAGGACCCCATGCCACTGCAGCTGTGGTGCAAGCTCTTCCCAGAGCACATTTCTGTAACCAGAACTTTCAAAACACAGGCAAATTTCCTTGATGGAGCATGGTGTTTTGAAACACAACCTTTTGGTTTAGTTAATTTTAGGAGTCAGTAATATTGTTCAGAACCTATAACTAACTTTCACTGGAACTCAAGTGCCAACAGCGTTATGGTGCTAGCAATTTGAGAAAGTGTTTGTAACGCCTCCAGGGAAAGATGAAACTTGTGTCAGAGAGCTAGTGCAAAATATGAGAGCTAATTAAAAAAAAAAAAATTATTTGAGTAGAAACCTACTAGAAGCATTATCTAGGTTTTTCTTTTCCAGATAAGTGTCTTTTACATAGAAATTGTTACCAGCCATAAAAGTGATGTACTTAGACTCAAATGAGTTAAAGCCCCCGGTAGGAACGAACAGAGATGCAAGACTTGGAAAGGAGATGCATCATAGAAACACAGGATATGATGAGTTGGAAGGGTCTCACAAGGGTCATAGAGTCCAGCTGTTGGCCCTGTGCAGAACACACCAAGAATCACACCATGTACCCAAGAGCATTGTCAGAATGCTTCCTGAACTCTGTCACGCTTGGTGCTGTGACCACTTCCCTGGGGAGCCTGTTCCACTGCCCAACCACCCTCTGTGTGAAAATGGATTTTTTTAAAAACAACACTTTGAACTTTTCTTCTTTGGGCAAGTCTTTCCAACAAAGAAATTGAAATAAACTGTTAAGCCAGTCTCAGGTTAGTAGGATGTTTCTTAGTGGCAGTAGTACTAAGCTATAGGCAGTACCATTCATTTTTGATGGGGTAACCTCATTGAATTGAGGGAATATATATCACTTCCTTGGTACAAAGATTTATTTGAACCTAGTAGGAAAGAAGGCTTAATGATGTGTTCATCTAATTTTTTAACATATTTCAAGAGACTTGCAGGAAATGATTATAAATGGATATTTTTCAACAGAAATTTAAAATAATTTTCCCCTCATCTTTGAGCTAGGGTTACTTCATGTTGTGATGAAGAGGCTACTGATGCATATTTCACTTGGGAAACTGGCAAATAAAAATGAGAAATTGTGGCCTTTAGTCTCTTCAATCAGATTTTTGAAGATCTTGATATTTGATGCTATGGTTTTTTTCACATTAGCATTTTATTATTTTATAGCACTTTGAATCTCCAACCATCTGTAACTAATTTTCTTTTGTGAAAAAAACCAACCCTGCTTACATCTGTTTATATGCAATTACAATTTTGGGCATGTAGAATATTACCTTAAACTTAATATTTGGCTAAAAGCTTGAGAATCTGGAATGATATTAAAGTTAACTTCCATTTTATTATGCTTAGACATGGGTTTAGAAAAATGTGTTGTGTTAACATGTTTGTTAAGATGCTCTTAAAGACACACTAGTGTCTTTAACTAACTTTAGACTTCTTATACACTTCTAAATATTAAAACATAGTAATAGCCAAGATTAATTTTTATTGTTCTAACAAAAAATGATAAAAATTATAAGAATTTTTCAAAATAAAGCCAACGTGAATTCTGATTAATCTCTCTAATTAAATTCAGGTATATTTTTGTAGTGTTTTAATAATTGAGGAGAAAAACTTGTAAGGGAAAATTTATAGTAAGCAAAGAACAGAACATAATTTTCTTTAGTTGTACAAAAATGGTTTATTTTGTATGACAGGATTCCTATTTCAAAGGATAAAACTTTCAAAGCAATGTCATGTGTCTTTTAGTGTACAGAGATAACAAAGTGGAAGTCACCCATGAGCTCTTATTCTCAAAAATAACTAAACAATAGACAGTTCCTTCTTCCCCCCCACCCCCAGAAATTTAAGTTTGTAACCACAATAAAAATTCTTTAGAAGTGAATTTTAATTAGAGTATTCCTCTGAATTAATACTCCAGGTGACTATATTCTCTCCTAGTGTAAAATAGCATACAAAGTGTCAAAAAGTAATAAAAGGAAAAAGCATTTATGTGTTAAGGAAGAGGGTAAAAATAGATGGTACTGGGGATTTTCTTGCATATAAAATGTGCATCCGTGGTTGCAATAATTTGTGACTAAGGTGTAGACATTCTTTCTAGTAATATCAGCACTTCTGTTTGTATTGGTGACAGATTGAGCCTTCTGTGAATACATGGCATGGGTGCAGGTATGAGTCAGTGAAGATTGCAATATTAGCTCTTGAGGTAGAAATTAAGCTAATTTAACTCCACTTAAACTTTGCCATAGTTTTGGAATTTGTAATGACCCTGCTGATTGAGCAGTTAGAAATCGGTTTTGTCTCTGCTTGGCAAGACAGTGGTGATACACAACTTAATTTTTGCCTAAAATTAAAAATGGAGTTTGAGTTCAGTCTATACCTAGTTGATTGGCAGCTGGTGAAATTACAGTGTGATCAAGCCAGTGCAGTCATCAAAGCATACTTACTCTTGTATTAATAAATATACTGTAGTGAAAAATCTTTTCTGTTCATCTGCATAATATATTCACCCATTTGAACATCTGCTGCTCATTTATTAAATAAAAAATCAGCTATTGGTTCCTGATTTCACAAATATCAGGAATACTGACACTAGATGTTTGTTCTTTAAACCTGTAACTGGACTCAGTAATGATTTCTGTAGTTGCTCTTTCCTAAAATATCAGTGAGCAAACTGTCTATAAGAAGATATTCTGAATATTGTTCTTAATTATGAGGGAAGAAGACAAGAAACTATCCTGAATCTCTCTATGAATTTTCAGAGACTAAGACCTACATTTTTGCTTTACTGATTTTTCATGTCCCCTTCAAAAATATTTCTTCATATGTCATCCTAGAGTGTGTATTGCAAAGGATTTCACCCTGAGAGGTACAGAAGTATTGTACAGTAGCTGGGATTTGGGAACATCATACATATACTTCTCTCACAGAAGAGGAATTCTGCTGTATTTGGGATCTGGAAGAAGGAAGATAGGATGATAACAGAACAGATGACAGATGTTTTGTGAAGAGAGAGAACATCTTCCCCTCTCTGTTTCTTAACACAGGAGGAGAGACTTGAAAGATATAATAACTTTCTCTCAAAACATCAAAGGAGTTCAACACTTCATCCTCCCAGTACTGATCTTATTTGTAACAGATTTGCCCAAGGTTTATAGAAGTTTAATGTTTAAGCTCAAAATGAAAGGGCTTCTAATCAAAAGTTAAATGAGGTTCTGGAAGAGACCAGATAACTCAACACAGACAAGACGGGACAATTGCCCTCACTTGGGGGTTGTACCCAAAGCTGATGGCAGACATCCATATGAGCTGCACTATTATGTTCCACCAAGAGCTATGTCCTCCTGTGAAAGGTTCATGGGAAATGAACTACTGCTGATAAATAATAAATTATTGCTCATAATCAGTTTCCACGACAGCTTTTCAGTGACTGGTTGCAGAACAGCTGCAGAAATGGATTTTTTTGGTGTCCTGTTTGCATACTTTTTGCTTAATGTTAAAAGGTATGAATACTGTGGGATAAAGATTGGTCATAAAGGCAGAAGATATGTAAGTATATTTAACAAATTTCATTTTGCTGTGAGTGAAAGTCTCTTGTGAGTCACTGGAATTTGTAACCAGATGTGCATGCAAGCAGTTCTGTCTTCTGCCTTGATCAGTCTCAATGTGACCACCTTAAATAAATCTTGAACTGGAGGAGGATGGGGAGGGTGAAATTGAAGCCAGTTTCCCTAGTGAATGACACTTAACACTTAATCCTTAAAGTGCTGATAATGCTTCCTTTTCTTGAGCCTTCCTTATTGTGCTTAAAAGTAAAGCAGCTGCATGAAAAATGCTGCCAGGTTATTCTGTCTGTTAGTGTCTTTGGTGTTTTAAAAACAAAATAAATATTTGAATTTACAAGTGCTGATCAGGGGGTTTGGAGTCTTGTTTTTCCAGTCCTAGAAAATTTTTACTGACATTTCAAAATCCTTTGGAACTCCATTTGAAGAACTGCTATTCAGGAGCCTTAAGCCTCTTAAAGTCTGCATGACAATAAAATCTGAAAAATTTTGGGTTTTTTGTTTAAGTACCAAATAAGATGACTGGAGATTTCCATTGATTATTTTTTCTTGTTTTTCAGATAAGGGTCTCATTTTCTGTATGATGAGATTCAAATCATCCCCTTCCACTGCCTTGTCTCTTTTTTTTTTTCTTTTACTTTCTGTCTTTTCTATTCCTGTAATCTGTAAAATTTTTTTTTAATGGTTAATACTGAGAGTGATACAAATACTTCCTGAAGAATTCTACTCAGTGATTTTACTAATGATCTGATGTTTTCAAACTGGAGTGTAAATCTAACCTCCAGATTGCAGAGAACTCTCATGACTCATCTATATTCTTGTTGATGAGTTGTGTTACCACCTTTCATTGATATGTATAGCATTCTATAAGCAATTTCAAATAATTTTAAATACACTCCTATAAAGTCTGGATTACTGAGACCCCAAAGGAGAATACTTCTTTCTTTGGATGACATTTGCTGTAATGTGGTCATAGTAGGGGAATGTGGAGAGGAAAATAGACGTCCTTCATAGGCAGGGTTTCTTCCTTGGCTACTGCAAAGATTCTCCTGCTGGGGTTTCTTACTCACCATTAGAGGCAAAACAAATAGTCCAGTGACCTTAGAAGGACTGAGTGCACGTCTTAAAACACAATAAATGCAGAAGTCTGCAATGGAAGAAGGCTGAGCTGAATTATGTCGCATTTGCCATAAACTTGGAGTGTGCATGTGAGCAGTTTAATGCATAGTAATGCATTCATCTACAAGACCTGAGCCCTGATACTGCACATTCATACAAAAGGAACAAATTTTCAAGTACTCTGCACTTCCTATATATGTCCTTCCTTGATAATTGTTATATTACACTCATAATGAAAATATCTAAATAGACTTTTCTTCTCAAAATCTAATATTTATGTAAATTGTCTACTTTCAAAATATACCTGATACTATAGATACAAAGAGACAGTAGCTTGCTATACCTGTAATTGTTCTTAAAATGAGAGAGTATAAGAGATTGCAATTAGTTTGCTCAAATCTTGTAGAATCTCAGATGCATTAAAGCCTAACTGTATTTCTACACCAAAATCAGTGGGAACATATACCTTTTGAAAACTTAGTCTAGCTACATAATGAAACAATGTAATGGAGATCTGTCATTAAGCTAATATTTCCATTCACCAAAATTGCTCAGTCATGATACCAGCTTTTTCATGCGCATCAACAAGATACAGATTTATGCAGAGCTTCAGTGTTATGCTGATGTACAGGCTTAAGGGAAAAGGCCCTGCTGCAGTAGTACATATTCTTGGGTATATTGCTTGAGCTAAAACTCCAGGACCTGACTGTGTGCTGAGTCAGAGCCTTAGAAGTCAATACAAGTATCAATCAGCTACTATAAGCTGACACAGTCTAGTTCTTTGCACAGTCCTTCAGACTTAATTAGGCATGAATTGAATTGTGAAGGTGTCTGTATCCCTGCTACCTCTGCACAGAACTGATTGCACTCTCCTGTCATAGGATACCCTGCTAGGATCACACCCAGCACGGGTGTGCTAGCTCCATGTGGGGAAGAATTCTCCAGATATAGAGAGATGTAAGGATGTTGAGGAGAAGATGGACTTTAGCCAATGAGTTCAGTGATGAGTCAGGTTTCTATGATAACAAGACCTGTTTGCTGATTTTTTGAATCAGGTTGGATGTGGGTTTGACAAACCTGGCCCACTGGAAAGTGTCCCTGCCCATGGCAGGGGGGTTGGAACTAGATAATGATTAAGGTCCCTTCCAGCCCAAACCATTCTTTGATTCTAGGTAAGAAAAGATTTTAGATCTGAGAGTGTTTTTATACCCTCATTTATTTATTTACGTATTAATGCCTAAATTTTAATTTTTCAGAGTGCATATTAGGTATATAAAGTCACATGAAAAAATTAATCTTTCTATTTGTTGATGTAAGTGAATGTTTCCTCTCCTTGCTGTATGTATGCTTCCTCTGATGTTTGTGAGACTTTTTTGTCTCTGTGTTATTTATTGTAGGAGAGAGATTGTCCATTAAGTCTTCCCAGGTCAATTCAAAAGCTGTTATTTAGACTCCTGATTCCATTAGTGCTTACATCAGTTAAAGTTCCTAGAAGATCATGAAGAACAGTTCTCCCCAAATCTGCACTCTCTTCTTTGAAAAGCTGCTATGGGTAAATCCTATTTTTCTTCTGTGACGATAATTTTAGGTAGAGTACAAAATGGATCAAAGAGCTGAATCAGTGAGGATGAGATAACATTGGCTGAATTGTATAATGCTGTATGGGCAGGCCCGTTCAGCTATAGAAGGGCCTATATTCTTACTTTATCAAGTGCTCTGTGAGCATACTATTTCTCAGGAAGGTAAAGTGTGTAGGCAGAATAAATGGAACTCAAATGTGATGAAAAGAGTTTTGCATGTATATGAAATGCAATTTCTTTTCATGAATGTGGCAGGAGAAAGTAGAATACTGTGTGCTACACAAAGTCAATAGAACTAGCTTTTAGTGAGCTTATCCTTTGTTTTGTTTGTTCATGCTGGAAAAATCTGATGTCTATATACCTCACCAAAATACCTTCCTGATTTAAAAAAAAGGAAACTTTGAGTGTCTAATTGTATTCACTAGATCTGCTACCTACTTACACTTCTTATTTAAAAATAATCAAAAATCCTGGTGAGTTAATTGTGTCTTCTGATCAGAAAGCTCTAATTAAAAAAAGAAGCCATATAATGAGATATGGGTCACCACTCATAGAGCTTGAACTCTTGCCAGTATGGCCTAAGGATACTTTAAAAAATACATTATTTTAAGATATTGTACTGATATTATCCCCTAATATCCTGACCAATAACATCTCATTTTTTCCTGTGATATCCCTGCTGATCTATATTAATATTTTTCTCTTATATTTAGTTCATGCAAGGACAGTGACTGTCTTTTGGTTTCTTTTTTTTTGCAGTGTGTAACAGAGTACAATCCTTGTTCAAGAAGAAGAATAGCCTGGATAAATTGTAACTAATTAAAATTAGGGTATAAATTTTTGGGGGTGAGGTAGTCTCTTGTTTTATAATACAACCTTTGGGAAACCTATGAAGGAGGGGGGTTAAATTTAGAACTTTAATGAGAAAATTGTGTTCATTACAGTCAGCTCCTGAACTTAACTGTGTATTGCTAACATCATGCTGGAGGTTACAAATGACTTCTGATAGTCATACTCCAGAGGGTTATTAAACTGTGAAATGTCCTCAGAATATTTTGTTCCTCCATACACCACTGGCTTGTCCCTTTAGGTTAATAACATCCTGGTGAGAAAAAAAAAACCTGGTGAGAACTCAGCTTGCTGCTCTGTAGGCAAGGGACAGACATCAAATCTTTCCTCTGAATCATTCTCTGATTCTTCCTTGGAATTACACTCTGCTATGCTGCAAGATTTGCACTGGGAAAAAATATTAGATGTTAAACAATTCCTAGGACCCATCCCATTGAGATGTAGCTTCTTATTGTAAGATTGCTTTACCCATTGGCATGAGGAAAAGGAGCATGTGACATGGAAGTAGATCAATAACCAGTAAGAGCATGTTGCAATTACACCTGAAGATTTGCAGGAACAGAAAAGATCACTCTATTTTGTGTGGGGGGGGTGGGATTCTGTGTGTGTGGTTTTGGCTGTTTTTTTGTATGTTTGTTTGGGTGTTTTGTTTTGTTTTGGTTTTTTTTTTCAACTTTTATTTGGTTTTTTTCCACAGAAGAGAAAATGGCACTAAAAATATCTGGAATAAGCATTTTTTGACTTTTAGTGATACAGTATTTCCAGGACCAATAATAAATTTCAGTATTCTGGTTTCTTTCTCACAGAAATGAATACAATTTTAAACTCTCTAGTACTGTTGCTATATAGATAGCACCTTGCCTACACAGTATGCATACTTTTGCATTTGAATATTCTTTACTCAGCCTTTTCAAAAAATGAAATATTTAACAGAATCAATTCATTTTAGTTCAGATATGCCAGTCAGAAGGATGCAGATGTAATCAACATTCCGTCTCATTCTTCCTCCCCTCCTTTTCCAAAGAGGAGCAATGTGCTGAAGTCAGCCCTATCACAACTCACTGGGGTCTGACCAGTTAGAAGAATAAGAGTCTATCTTGCCTGCTAAAACCTGTCTGAGTGATGCAATGGAACCATATTGCCACAATGCTCTTATCTTCTTTGCTGAACATCCCAGTGTGTTAACCCCATGCTGTGCGTTGCTATCCCACTGGAGTTTCAGTTGAGGAAATTAAATGGATATGGTAATATAAAGGTGTCTGAGAAATGCTGAAAAGAGTCTATTCAGGCATGTTTTACTTTACAATGAAATAGTGGCAGATTTCAAAAAAGGATTCTTGTTCTATTAGAATACAAATAAACACTGTTTTCCCCTAGAGCCCCCTGTCTAACTATGGAAAAGTAACTCCAGACAAAAGCTGTATATTGTAGTCTTTGAAATTTTACCTCTATTATATACTTAGTTTTCCATAAATTATAACATTCTTCAAATATGATTAGATGTGTGCAGTGGTGAATCAGGAATTGTTTATCAAATTTGCTTTAAACAGTCACTTATGAGAACAGGTATCAGTGAAATATGGTAAAAGGCACAATGAAGAGAATGTCTGTAGAGTAAAAAGTACTCTTTAGCAGGATGCAATTTTAAACAAGATGTTAAGAGAGGTAATGTGAGTGTGTGTGTTAAGCACTGGGGCAGAAATTGGGTTCATAATGATGTGAGACTCAATGAGCTGGCTTAAAAGTTGAAGATGTCATGAACCAAACTGAAAACTGAATTTTTTTTCTGCTCCTTTTAACTTCAGTATGAGAAAGAAGAGACAGGGAAGAAAGAGAAAGAAGAAGAGGGGTGGAGTAGAGAAAGAACTATTGAATCCAACAAAACCATACTGAATGTTTGAGACACTTGAGCATTAAATTCCAGGTACTCAGTTGTAGACACAATCTTCATCTGTTAAGGGAGTAAAAACTGAAAGTGTGATTCCAAAACAGGACTGTACCTCTGCTAAAGATCTTGGTCTGGCTCTCATAGGCTACACAACTGCTGAGCTTCAGGCTTCTAACTCCCTTGCCTAATGCAGATCACTGATACTTACAGGATGACCCTAACAGCACAGTGTCCTCAGGTGGCCAGTCCATAAGCTTTTAGTTACTCTGCATCAGTGCATGTGATTGCACACAATATGGTTCAGAATGCTAAAAAGAGTGAATATAGTTACATTTTTTTTAAATCAGGCATTTTGATGCAAGATTCTTTTTCATTAGCTCTATGTGTTCAATTTGATAAACATTACACACTGATCCTAATTTGGTTTTGTGAAGATTTCAGTTTCTTTCTATTTGTCTGTGATATAGTCAGATAACATTCATCTAGCAACTCTTTATTTCTTTGGAAAAGGGCCTCTGGTTTGGTCTGTATGATTTTCTGGTAAAGAATTTTAAAGCCTATCACTGTGTCTCTAATATACCTAATATTGTGCTTATTTTTGATGTGGTGTATCTTATATCCTGTATTCGTGGAGCAATCAAGAAGTTGCATTGTCAACACACTGATTAACCCACAAGTTTTGGTTCTGTCTTTCTGCTTTGTATGCACTGGAATTTCCTATTTATGAGCTCAAGAAGACGGATTAGCATCTTTGAACTTCTATTTATCCATTGATAAGAGTTTAGTACACATAATTTTCCAGCATTCCCCTAACAATAAATCCCAAACTCCAACTGCAGGGACTTGTTCTCTAGCATGTATCTAGGCAGTTCATATCTGTAAGTCTTTAGCTAAGATTTCCAAAAAGAACAACACTGCATTAGTGATGAAATGTTCTAGTCCATGGGTTTTGTTCCATGCAGAACAACTAGATTCACAGGTCTCTTAGATGTTTAAATATCTTCACAAGGGAGCTATGACCTAGCAATACTTTGCAAATTTGAAATGAAGAGGCTACAATTGTAATTTTATATAACCTAACAAACCCACATGTTTTTTACATTATGGTATACATATATATAAATATAGCATAATATCTTAAATCAATATCTCTAAAAAAATCCAATAAAAATAACTATATTGTGTTTATGTGTGTTTGATTTTACTTGTATGAAGGTTTTGTACATATTTTCAGAATGAATAGCATTTTCTTCCCAACCTGCTGCAAATTGGAACCTGGTGGTTGTCAACAGCCTTTAATGAAATTCAGTCTGGGGCTTAGGATCACTCCAGAGCCTATGTAAGCCCTCCAGCAGCTTTTAAGTGTGGGATTGGACCTGTGCTCTTAACTCCCTTAGCAGAAGTGAGCTGAGTGCCAAATCACCCTGCAGATTTGGGAGAGCTTCCCAGAGCAAGGAGGAGTAGCTGATTAGCAGGGAAAGCAAAATATCCTTGACTTAAGTTGCTGGAAAAACTTAATCCACTTCACTGTCAACAGTAACAATGCTGGAATGAATCTGCTAAGGCTGTGCTAAGACCACAGGGCTTGAAAATCAGGTTTTCAAGCAGAGAACTTGATCAATGTGTCCTCATTTTCATTTTGAGCAGGTAAGGTGTGTTCAACTGCCAGATACTAAAAGGAACCATAAATATTTCCACCTCTCTTAACTGATTAGAAAATAAACACCCTAATACAGAGTTTATCTTAATGTTTGTCCTTTAGCAGATCACACTAAAAATTGTGCAGAAGCCAGTTGTTTTCATTTAAAACAAGATTTTAATCACAGGCTTAGATGTTTTTCTGTGGTTATATGTGCTTTTCTCAGTCCATGTAAATATCTCAGACAGGGTCAGGCTGAGGTGTTTTAAAGCTTTTCATGGCAGCTCTTCTATCTTCCTGGAAGACCAATAGACTTTTGCTGTCTGAGGTGTGAATGAAGTATTGATTCTGAGGGGATCAGACCTCTGCAGTGCTTTGCAAATCAGGAAAACTTCAATGAATCAACAAGGATTTTATGGTTGGAAGACCTCAAAATAGAAGTTACTCACTTTCCATGAGGGCATTCCAAGGAAATAAGTTCAGTGCCAATCTTAATAGAAAATCTAAGGACTGTGGGTGAAACTGTTGTTCACTTCCACCAGTAAAACCAAGAACCGACCTATGTGACACCCTTGATGATGTCACTCACCTGTTAGGATTTGATTCAAAATGCTCTTTGAGTTCACCACAGTTGTTCATAATCCCCACTGACCTCCTTGGTAGTGTCTAATATAATTATGGTTTATTTCATTATGGTTGTCTTTACTGGTGATTCATTTATGCTTCATACAAAATGTTGCCTGAGTTCTTTCAAACTGTGATGCAAGTCTCTCAGGAAGCTTGCGCATAAAACTTGAATGTCAAAGTTCAGATGTACAAGGCTGAGAGTAACAAGTTCTATTAAGCATATTTTTAAGGTCTGCACATTCTGATTATTTGGCATAGTTCTCTCACAACATTCTTGCAACTGTACCTTAAAATTACAGTTACAAACTAAATATTAATTGGGACGCTGACATTTTACATGCTGCCTCGCAAAAGAATATTTAGGACGATGTAAATGACTCAAGTCTCCAGAACCTTAATTAACTGGTGATTTCCATTTCACCCAACTGCTGTAACACCAACCTGATGAATAAAACAGTACTTACAAAGAAGGCTAGAAATGAGAGTTATTTCTTCTTACACCATGAGAGAAGCTGCCTTAGAAGCAGACACCTGGTAGGGGAGCAGAAGGATTATTGCTCTTCAAGTGCAATGATCAATTGTCTGTCATTAAGAAACCATGTAAGACTGTGGAGCACATCAGCTTTTGCTTTAGTTTAAGTTAAATGCACAATTAATCCTGGAATACAGATGTTTTTCTCAACTGGAAGTTTATTACATTTGTTGGATAATCCTTTTCAACACACTGTTTACTTCAGTCGTTAAATAACATTGGAAATTACTGAAAATAACATATTGCTGTTTTTTCTCTGGTTGCATTCCTAGTCCAGGCCTCATGATCCTATATGCTGTCTAAACAGTCATACACAGTTAAATTTCTTGGTAGTCATCCTGCCTGAATAAGTGCATTTGAGAAACTGATTTGGTTTGAATCAAGCTGGTGGTTTGTAGCTACTGAGTGTTAGGGGGAGAGGTTGATTTTGGGCAGCTAATTGTAGAAAATCCATGACTATTTTAGGACAGTTTCAAGGCAGTATAAGAAGCAGACTGTGCCAACATGAAGGAAATATTAGGGATCTGGGACCGTGTGCACGAATGGTATTATTATCAATGTATATGTCTTTGTCTTTCACAGTATAGATATATTACCTTCTGTTCTCATTCATTCTCAACACTGACTTTGATTTCAACTCTTCTCTGAATTTATTCACATTCACTGTAACTTGTCTGCTGAAAATCTAAAATAATCTAGACAGGAAAGAAGAATGTATCAAATGACTGATACATCCAATTAAGCCTTCTCTGTGGAGATATGAGATATTCAAAATGTGATGTTGGCAATCAATCCACAGGGCAGAACACAGTTCTATGAAATATTATTTTAATAAATGAATTCATCCAGGGAACCCTCGATCTGATGACAAAGTTTTTATTGTCAACAGGAAAGAAGTTTGAAAAACATCATTCCTACTTAGTACATTCTCGTACATGCTTTGCTGGGCTTAAAATAATGGCTTTTGTTTAATTTCTGCTAGGAACTTAATTTCCCCATGATTTGTTGCTTCCCTTTACTCTGGTTCTGCAGCTTTTAATTTTAATAGAAAAAGAAGCAAAGTTTTCCAGTTTCTTCATGTTCTTTTCAGGTTAGGCTTGCCCTGTCCTTGCATCGTCTGTGGAAAATGTCTTAAAGATCACAGATAATTTCTTGAGTATTCATTATTCTTTGGTAGGTGTGTGTGTGAGATACAGATAAGCACATGTAGAGCTGACACTGTGAAGAATGAAACAGACACCTGTGCCTTTGGCTTGCAATTACCAATTAAATGCTGTGGAGAAGGTAAAATTTAATTTCCGGGTTGCAGGAAAATTAGACTTTGAAAAAACAAAATTATTCCATTCTAAAGGAAAATTAGTCTTTTTAGCAGTGAAAAAAATTGAGACATTAAAAGCATATTAGAAAAAGAGAATCACCTGGGTTTACCTTTTAACAAAACAAAACAAAAAAAAGAAACCCACCAAAGAAAACAAGCAAAAAAATCCTCAAAAAGAACCAAACAAAAAAAAAAAGAAAAAGAAAAGGATGGAGCTTCTTGTGGAGTGTCTAATCAGCCACCAAATCCCCAAAGACTTACTAGGCTGCCTCAAATTCATGACAAATGCCCCAAAGCAAGGGATAGCTATAGGTATGCATGAAGCTGGGAATTTACATACCTTGAAAAACACAGTTTTAAGACTCCAATCCAGAGCTCCTATTTGTGAAAGAAAACCTTAATGCACCAAATTCTGGAGTTCTGAGGCAGTCCTTTTATTGAGATTGTAGACTGTAAGTGATTAGAATTTTGAATGCCCTTCTGATTAATCAGATTGAAGCTCATTTTTTAGCACCCAAGTCACTAAGGGCTGTTCAGTGTACAGGACCACACTGAAAAAGTCTCAAGTAAAACATCCTGAAATACCTCAGTGTGGACCTCAATCCTCTACTATCCATGGTTTAAAATCCACCTGCGGATTTAGCCAATAATACAATTCAGACATGACTCACCTGGTTTACAAATTAAAATTACGTTCCTTGGGTATAAGGAATTCCTTGGCAAACTGCTAAATACCACCACTCTGAAGTACCTTTTGCAGAGGGTCAGAAGTAAAAAGTATTTTGTGATATTAATTTTAGGGATTATTGCAGGAGTAAATGATGCAGATCCATGTCCTGAGTACATGGATCACAGGGAACTGTTTACAGTGGTAGGAGGATTTGAGATTGTGATTTTCCCCTTTTAATTTTCACAATATAAACATTGGTGAGGTAATCTGACAGTGTAATCTGAACCAGCAATTCCACCTCATAGACAGACACCTACACAAAATTTTGAGGTTTATTTTAGGTTAATTTTCACCTTTCAGTTTAAAATTATGTAGATTTACATCAGTAATTTAAATAATTGAAATTGATGCAGATATTTATGTTAAAAAAAAACAAACAAACAAAACCTCAACAAACCAAAACCCCAAAACCAAACACCAACAAAAGAATAAATGAATAAGCATGGGAAATAGAAGTGATAACAGAAACTGTTGTCATTTTCACCTTGAATATCCTGTTCGATAGCTGCTGGTTAGTTCCAACAACATATTCGTTACCTCACAGAGAAAGTGAAAAAGCAGACAGGTGTTTATTTGACAGAAGATGGCCACTGAAGTAGCCTCTTGATATCTGGCTGTCATTAGTAGCCTTCTGTTTAAATTTTTCCTTAAATTTCCCTCTTACTCCTCAGGACGCACATAATTTACTTATGTTGCTTGCCAACATATTTTCTAATATATTTATGAAATTCCATATTTATTGAACATTAGGTATTTTATTGTCATTTTATATGTCTTCAAGGAGATTATTGCCCTGAATTGTTATTAATCTCCTTACCCTCTCTAGCTGTACTGTCCATAGTAATGTACTTCTCTATTTTCTCCCTACCCATGCACTTACTTACTTTCAATTTAATGTGAAAAAAGAGAAATAAAAAGTGCATGAAGTTGACTGTGGCTGCCTTTGTCAATTATTCAGAATAGGATATAATGGTTAGATAATAATTCACAACTTCATTCAGTTATCACAGCACTTTGACATAGAGGCCGTTGATGAAAAATCCTCCACTCTCTCCATCACCTACCACTTTTTGTACAGTTACTGTTCTGAATATAATGGACCTAAGCTGAAAATCCTATTATCAGATTTGTATCTGATTACACAGCATTTGCTATTCTGACTTAGAAATTGGAACTGTTGCTGCTTGCCTGGGCAGCTCTTGAGTATCTGTATAAAAAACATTTAAACCTTAAAAAAAAAAAAAAAAAAACAACCTCAGGAAAATAAAAATCTTTTAAAAGGCTTTATAGGGTACTTATCTGGTTTTAAGGCTGCATTTAAATATAATCAATTTAATACAATATATGACATGTCTATAAGGTAAGTGTTGAAATCTTACTACTCTAGATTCTTTATTTGAGAAATATACATTTGTTGCATTTCCAGGGAAACAGGAAATGGGAGCTTTATTTAGTTAAAAGGATATTTTTGTAGCTGTTTTCTAAACTATGTTTACTGACCATTATTTTCATCATTTGGATGCCATGTTGGTTGTCCTGTGAGAGTTGTTCTTCCCTTATTTCACTGTCAGAATACCTTTGTCTCATAAAAACATTCATGCAGCACAAGGAATCACTGGTATCCCATCTTAGCTGAGAAACTTTTAAACGTGTAATATGAGCTGTACCTTCTCTTCATTGCCTCTCCTGCCTCAAGAAACACACAATTCTTGAATTCCGTACTAACAGTTAACTATCAAAACAAATTCCTTGATATACGCCACCAAAGAAGGACAAGGAGAAACAAATTAATCACAAATAAAGCTTTCTTGTTATAAACACAAAATTTAAGAAGATAACTAAGGCTGTTTTCATATTTATTACCCTTGCATGCCTTGTTCTTTTTTCCATCTTCTCCCCAATGTTCCTGCTTTCATTGTCAGTTTTTTTCTCAAAACTTCTATTTGTCCTCTCTCACAAAGTTACACTTCTCTGTCTGTTCTGTCTTCTGTATTGGTAGTTATGCAACTTTCTCCATTATATTGATTTGGGAGTTAAAACAATAATGTTCTCTGATGAAAAAAATCACTATTAGTGAAAAATGATGAGGTAAAATGACAGCAGGTTACTTTTATTATCAGGGAATATTTTATGAGTTATTTTATGAGCAGAAGAATCTTTCTTGAGGAAGTCCTTGACAACTCATCTCAGATATTGGTAGTGGGACATTTTTTGGTGAAAATATAAAATGAAGATGATATATAGAATAGCAGTCGTCTGCTTTACTTTTTAATTTTAGTGCAAGATAAAAATACAATCAATAGTTATGAGCGTGTGAGAAGCAAAAAAACCAGTGGAGATCTAAATTGTTTGTTCTACAGGAATATTAATATTGTGTTTGCACACAACTCTTACTGTAAGATTTTAGTATGGCTTTTTGTCCAAGCTTTTCTATATTCCTTTGTGACCTTCGATTGTCAGATTTGTATTTTTAGTTTAATACTCTCTGTTAATTTCTTTCATGTTTCTTTGTTTGCAGTTTAAATTCTATCTTCCAATATTTTAACCTCTTTTTTCTATACAACTCTTTTTGCTTCCTACATTTACTAACATCTCTACTTTGTCCAAGGTATTCATCATACCTATTTATAAAACGTCCTTTTGTCTTCTGTTCCACTTTTGCACAAGATGAAAAGCTGTTCCTTTATTTGCACCAATTCCTGACATACATATCAATGCAATCATTTCAAAAAAAGGAAATAAAGGATGTTTTGACTTTAATCAGAACTTTGCCTGAGCCCCTAATTTACCATGAATACAACTGTATAAAATTATTTCCTCTATTTCTTTCAGAACATCCTTTGCCTTTCCAGTAGCTATGGATAATAACTGTTTATAATTTTAAATTAATACTTATAGGCTGGGTATCTCAGAATACAGAATAGATTTCTGAATGCATACATGAGGTGGATATGATCTGAAAGCTTATGTCAGTCTTCACTGTGGCTGAGTTTAGTAGGATACTCTGACTAAGTGGGAGGTAAAACAGATTGAACTTTATCCAATTTGCAAAAGTTATCCGTGGATATAACTATATCCATAGATAGAAGAGGGGGTAACACTGCTTTTGGTGTTAAAGAATGATGAGACCAGCCTGATTCATCAATCCCAAAGTTAAACATTCTGAGGATGTGAAGAACAGAAACGTGCACTGGTGAAGATGAGTCAGACAAAGTTCCTCATAAAGGAACCAACAAATGATAGAACTGACAGCTTGGGTAGAGCTGCCAAACTGGGATGGCTAGCCTAGAAACATGTGACTGACAGCCCATCACTATGTTCTTTAAAAGCACGGTCTCAGGTTTTAATGGCAGGATCTTCTAACACACCTGTTCCACAAATGTGTGGAGATTTCTCCCTTGAGTGGGGACGCCCCTCAAGGTTACTCCTCAAACTGAGTGAAAGAGTCCTGTCCATGGTCACTGGTGTGGGTGAGCAACATCAATCTCTACTTAGTAATTATTTTTCTAGCTCTGGTATTGTTGCCTTAATGTTGCTTAAAAAATAATACACTGTACTAGGAGTTATAGCTACCTAGATTGAATAGAAAGTGTTACTGATTAAGGTACTTTAGTTTAATCATTATTATAATCAATTCAAATAGATAATTCTATTTATCTGCCTTCCTTAGTCCTGCAGGACAAAATTGCACAAAGGTTCAATTACACCTATACAACCCTTTAGATACAGATTGTTTACCAGGTCTGGGACTAGGATTGAAGCCAGTTGCACCTAGACTCCTCTCTGAGGAGGAGTTTAGAAAGCAAGGGTGTCCATTCTGAACCTTCTGTGGTTCAACAGAATGACTCCTGTAATAAACCTTGTCCGAAGCTTCCATTCCACCTGTGACACTGACAAAATGTACATTAGCAGTACATCAGATTAAGATTTAGTGCCTAAGGAGTCTGGGCCTTCCAGATGTTTCTCCTTACAATACAAAAAAGTTATTTAGATGATAAGCTATTAAACTGGTTGGCATGGTCTTCAAAAAGTAATTTTTGATAAGCACAACTGTTCCCATAAAGTGCCATGTGCTTTCACGAATGCATCCAGTAGGTGCAAGGCTGCTGGCCATTGAGCCTCCTGCTCCTGCATCTTTTGATGTTCACATCATGGTTTCTCTAACAAAGAGATAGGCATGAGGAGCACTGACAAATTTTGCATGAAAGAGATTTTTTTTGGGAATGTTTCCACTGCTTTTGGTTGCCTGAGGTCTCATATACAGAACACATTAAGACAACGTCAGAAATGCCTTTGCTATTACTATCCTTCAGTACCCAGTAGCAGTTTTGGAGCTCTTTGGCCTATTACAACACAGAAAGTCTTATTATGGAATAGCACGAGGAAGGACTATCAACTAATTTCCTCCTTTGCCTTGTTTGTGGAACAGGCACCATGGGGAAAGGAGTGGCATGAGCAGTGGCGACTACGCTTCCTTCCAACTCCAGTGGAGAGCACAGTGGAAGCAGAAATGATGCCCTTGGAGCTCTGCAAATTTATTGTCCCTGATGAAATACAGACAGAAGAGTTTAAAAACCAGTGTTCTTTAGTCCTTGAGTGCTTACTAAATAATTGGTCAGATTTTTTTTTTTTATAATATAATCTGCATAAATATAAATTCAATCCTATGAAGAAGATTTCTCTTCACATTTATGGTGGCTTTCTTCTGTTATGGAAAGGGAAATGATTTTATTTTTCTTTAAATAAATAATGCAAAAGTTACAAGTGAAATCTCTTTTAGAATACTTAGTTGTTCTGTATTTTCTTTTTTTTTTTTAATTGAACCCTAAAATACCACCTCTTTAATTGGATATGAAAGCTGTCCTATGGTTGGGAACTCCACTACTCCTTCACAACTCCTTCATTGTCAAAATCACCATTCCTCTATTGTTTTCTACATAGGCTGCTCCCAAAAATAAACAGGATCCCCTCTATTTAGTGTTTTACTTCAAGTCTATGTAAGTGTCAATGAGAGATCCAGGAGGGATGAAAGCTTTCTCATGAGATAAAATGACAATCAAATGGATTGATAAAAGTCTCTGTACCTCATGTTTAGTTAGTCTATACCAAAAATAACATGTGTTTAAGAACTAAACCAAATAGTTTATTTTAGCTCATCTGTTATAGTCAATTATGTTAATGATATTAAATATGTGTGGTAGTAACATTTTCTGTAATTCTTTAAAAAAATTATCTGAGGTTGATGGTTGACCCAATTTACCAGCCGTCGGTCACTATATAATTTCTAATACCAAAAATGTTATGCCTTGTAGGGTTTATGTACTGCATATAAAGAGGCAGATATGATAAACCTAAAAAACCCATAGTGTAATTGCATTATAGGTCTTTTTGAGAGACAATTAACAACTATAATTATCCATTAAAAAAACCTCTGCCTGAAACAAAGCTATATCTCTCTGAATTATGTGTAAAAATAATTTAAAAAGGGTCATGTGTGAAAATAAAATACTTTTTTTTCTCTAAATTTTGTTAATTTTCGGATATGATCTCTCATATCCACTGAAAAGCACCAAAAATGCAGCCCTCCCTATTTCTATAACCTGTCCAGATTTTGCCATCTGTACTAGATCATTGCCTTGAAATAACTATTACTACAGATTGTGAGCAGCAAAAGGGTGGTTTCCTCCACCACAGCCTTTGGACGATATACTTGCATAAAAGCTTCCACAGCACAGAGTGAGCCGCAAGCTATGGACGACCCAGTGGTACTAGTTTGCCATAAAAGGACTATAACCAGCATTCTGTGCACCATTTCAGAGGATTGTATTGACAGATTTCACCCTTCATGTGTTTTTCTTGTAGCTTCAGGAAACATTTTGTCTATATCTGCATCTCACTTTACATCCATAATTTTGTTGATAGTCTCGATCCCCTGTACATCTCTGTGACATAGAGCTACACTGCTAAGTTATTGCTCACGTTGTTGTAATGAATCCTTAATATATATTGTATATTACAGCTTTTGTCTTTCCATCTTCTTTTATCCTGGTACAGCAGTTGTAAAGCCCGAAGAGGTCCTGGTGAAAGAGAGGAAGAGATTTTCTGCATCTGTCTTTGTTGCTGTAGACCTACATAAGAGTTAGTTAAATACATTACTCTTGTTTTATGTTTGATAGATGAATATCAAAAGATAATAATATAACCGTTTCAAAGAAACACGAGGAATTTCTTATGGGCAGTGTTAATTGCTCACATTTGGGTAGAAAAAAGCCTTACTTATTCTGTGACATATTCTGGAATGCTATTCAAGAGTTCTGAGTTGAAAATTTCTGCAGATTTTGTTTTTAGGAAAAATATTTCTAAATGGTACATTGCATCATTTATTATGACAGCTTGGCTAGATCTTTAATAAAAACAGCCTAAAAGAGTGTATAGCATCAACAAAATCCATCTGATGATGGTGAAATATAGAGCTTTTCTTTATCTTTGATTCTTTAGGAGTATAGGACTAAAATGTCCTAGTATAGTCAAATTAAACTTCTGATTCTACATTGCTCATGTTCTGTTGTAACTAAAATTTGTGCTGAGGCTCAGGTAGCATATTTGATCCAAAATTTCTCAACAATCATCTCAAGCATGTACACATTTTTCATCATTAAAAATGCATGTTGACATTGGTTGGTCTCATCTATCTCTTTGCAGGACTGAAACCCCAGATTTGTATCAATGTCCATAGCTAAATTTTCACAAATCATTTTAGAATAAACATTTTGATTCACAGCTATCTTTACTCTAATTTACTCTGAAGCCCAGCTTGCTTCCCTATTCTAGTTTATCAACTATAGTGCTGCCAGGATTACCTCTTCTCCTGTTTTACTGAACTTATGTCTTCCCGGTTTTTTAATTTCTTTTTTGGCTTCCAATTTCCTTTTACATCAAGTCCAACCTCATGCTTTGTCTTCATCTTTAATAGTTGTGTTGGTTTAACACAGCCTGGTTTTTAGTGGGCAGAAAAAGCTGCTCGAAACTTTAACTATGTCCAACACAGAGCCAATTGCTGAAGGCTCTGATGATGGGCAGGTTTCAGCCCAAGTAGAGAAGTTGGTAACGCCTCTGTGATGACATATTTAAGAAAGGAAAAACCAAGGGAAGCTCTCTTTTTTTCTTCTCCTGAGGGGTGGTGAGGCAGCTGCTGGAGGTGATCCTGGCATGGCCTCCGGGGCCCATCCTGGCATGGCCAGAAGTGTGGCTGGAGCCCTGCTGGGGTTGGGAGCAGCATGGCTGGGGCCACCTGTGTGGTGCTGGTGGGGATCACATGGCCAGCAATGAAAACGTGGCCAACAATTCCCCAACATGGAACACAGACGAGATCAATCTTTTCAATGCAGTGAAGCTCTGTAAGAACTTTTCAACTGATAGAACTTGAGAACAATAACACCTATAGAGAACAATTATCTTCTGAATCAGAGAAAAAGAAGTGAGGACACGTGAGGAGAACCAACATGGCAGCACCAAGGTCAGTGAAAAGGAGCAGAGGGAGGAGGTGCTCCAAGTGTCAGAGCTGAGATTTCTCTGCAAGCTGCAGTGAGGACTGTAATACAACAAACTCTTTGCCTGTAATTCATGAGGTGCATGGCGGGTGCAGAGATCCACGTGCAGCCTGTGAGGAAGGGTGCTCACACTGGAGTGCGTGGCTGCTGAAAAGATGTAATCTCTTAAGGGACTTGAACAGAGAAAGAAGATCCTTGTTTCTTGAGAACCTTTACTTTCAAACTAGAACAGTTCATCTTTACAAGACTAAACTAAACCCCTTGAACTAAAATGACCTACAAAAAGGGTTATGGGAAGACTGCCTGTGGGAGGGACTCACATTGCAGCAGGTCGAGCAGGACTGCTGTTTGTGAAAATTAAAGCCACATTAGAGAAGTTCACAGAGAGCTGTCTCCTATGGAAAGGACCCCACGACATAACAGAAGAGACTCCTCTCCCTAAGCGAACTAAAGAAAGATTTTTAGAAGTGACAAACTGACTAAAAACTGTATGTTTTTGCCTTCTTCTGTGGTTGGTGGGAAAGAGAGAGGGGCTGGGAAGAAAGTAAGTGTTCTAAAGGTTTTAGTTCTTATTACCCTTTTAACTTTTAATTCTGTTAATAATAAATTTTCTTTATAATGTTTAGGTTTTGAACCTGTTCTGCCTTCAAATATTTTTCCCCTAATCCTATCTCAACTCATAAAGTTTTTGTTTTAATTTCCCCTCCTCTGCTCAGTTATAGCAGAGGAAAGTAAGTGGATAGCTTTTTGTGAGTGCCTGGAGCTTAGCCAACATCAAACCCAGACAATATTTCATCTATTTTTTTTTCTCAGCTTATTTACCTATCTCTCACCTGTAACTCTTTGTACTGAAGAGTCCAAATGCTTCTTAGGTAAGCAAGATCGGTGTAATGTGCAACCTGGGAATGATTAAATCTTCTTGCATGATTTCACTTCATGTTTGCATTATAATGCTGGCAGTAATGATACTCAGTTTAAAAAGTGCATTGAAATCTAAATACGAAAAAGACTAACACCCATTATTTGATAGATAATTTTAATTGCAGATTCTTCATCAGGGCAGTAGTTATAAGATTTAATATTAGGCTTGATCTATTCAGGTTATATAGAAAGACACCTAGATGAGAGCTGAATCCCTTACCCAGTGAATTTCATTATTTCTTGGTTTTTCGAGTTGATTTATTCTTTCTTGTAATAGGCAGCTGTCATAGTAAATGATCAGTGAACATTTGGACATTGAGAGTACTGAGGTTTTTCAAAATGTGAAGGCTCAAAGAGCACTATACTTAATCCACTATTTTTGAGTGAGGAAGGTACTCTCTATTATCTAAATCTGACAGGAGCCTGGCTGTATAGAGGATCATGTCTCCATCAAGAACTAATCAGGAACTTAATCCAGGTTTTTGTAGATCATAATGGTCTTGTATTATTACGTTTCCCTCAAAAGACTTGGCATTTGGAATATTTGTAGTGACCTTCTTACAGTAAGTGTATTCTCAGCCTCTATATTACGGTAACTGCGATTTGCAATACTGCTGGACAGTGGAGTCTTGGATCACTTAAAGAAATTGGGAAATTCAGTTTATAAAGTCCAACTACCTGATTTCAAAGTCGGGTATGCTTACCTATTCAAGGGAACAGAGCCTTTCGTGTGGTCCTCTGAAATCAGCAGTTTACCAAGACAAGGTATATTTTCGTCCTTTGGATAATACGAGGTTTCATTTAATGTATTAAATTTATTTTCTGATCTCAGAAAAATGTATATATTTTTATAAAATAGGGTTAGGGAATCACTAAGTGGAAAAACCACAAAGTATATTCCTTTCCTCTTAAATACAGTGTTATTTTGTGAAGATTTTTAAATTAAATGAACCACATCACCCACTTTGATTCTCATGTGAGGTACCTGCTGTGCTCTGCTTGCCAGTTTCTTTAGACTGAAAAGCATGTGATACTAAAGGATACTACGTATTCAGGTACAGCCCTGATCCTAAGGTCTTAATATATGAGGAGTAAATGAAAGAAAAAAAGAGAGGGGAAGGATCAGGAGCAGGAAGAGCATTTTCACTGACCTAACTGCATGATAGAACTGTTTTTCCCAATTTTTCTAAACTGAAAAAAATATTTCATAGCAATAATATTTGCATTTTTCAACTCTAATATTTTTAAAAATATTTCATGTTATTTTTCTAGTATGCAATCAATGCTAAATGCTTAGAAGTTTTTTAGGTATAGTTAAAACTTACTCTTTCCAGTTTCCTCTGCATATCATGTGTTTTACAAGTATGCTTTTCTTTAAAAGATATTCACCTTCAGTGACTTTTTGTTGATTTCTACACTGAAACGGTTTGACAAATTCAATACCATGTGGGCCTTAAGCCTCCAGGGAAGTGACATATCTCAAGTCAATATTATGTAGGCTAAACATTTACACAATTGACCAAAATGATTCCTTCAGCCCCATTATGGTATCTTAAAAACCCTTTACTGCATCTCTATCTACACAGTGGGTCAAAGCACCTCTGAAGCCAGTGTTGTTAACTGAGTCAATAATTACTATTTTAAAAAGTCATTAAGTAAAAGCTATCTAAGCTGTCAAGGCAATTAGATTTTATCCCTAGTATGTAAGTTCTACAGGAGACATTGAGCAGCACAATGCTTCATAATAGTTAACAGTACTGAATTTGATTTACTACTATAGAAAAATGTGTGGTGGTCTGAGTAAGAACTAACCCAATCCTTGAACAAACCCAATGATGTTTTTATCAGTGGTTAGTGATTCATGCAACTACTGAACTGAGTGTTATAAAGAGCTTTTTTAACATCTTTTCTTAAACATAAGCTGACCAGTGTACATCAAGTGTAAGACATTTGATACAGATGGACAACTGGAGTCATCTCCTTGTAAAATATGAGAAAAATCAAGAAATATCCCAAACTGAGATGAATGCAATTTAGCTCATCTTATTGTATTAGAGCATTATTTCCTTGAACTAGAATTCCTGTTTTATAGTAAATTATATAATTACTCTGCAAGGTCTTCGCTGACATAAATATTTATTTTATAGTTAGTATTGACACCAGGTTTGTTGACAGAAATATTGAAACCTTTGAAGAGGCTGAAATAGTTTACAGAAATTACGGAAGTTATAATATATTTGCAAATGACATTGTGGAACTTAAAATCATCCATGCACCAAGGTATACTCTTATAGTTTTTCAAGGATTTAGTACTTTGAAATATTAGAGTTAGAATTGCACAGCTTAAAATCATGAATCTTGTGCATATGCAGACTTTTTTTGGTTTGGTTTTTTTCTTGACCTAAACATATTTTTTTTTTTTTTAATTAAGTTTTTATATGTATTACAAATTTGTAAAGTAAGTTCCTTTTAAAACAATATTTTTTGACATCTTTCTTCCTTTAGGTCCAAGGTTCTGGGTGTTGTCATTTCATTTGGGGACAGTATTAAGCATACTTAAGTTAGAAACATGGTTTGCTTTAGGAAAAAATCTAGAAATGAAAAATATTGAATTTTCTTTCTGTAGCTATTTGTCATACATGTAAAGCGTGAACAGGTTTGACTTCATTAGCATAAGCAGGGGGTAAGAAGTATTATGCATTGTTTCTGGTGAACTATTTCTTCCAGTATTTTTCCACACAAAGGGAAAAAACCTGTTATTTTTTTTCGTCAGAAACAATGATTAAATATGTATGGAGACGTCAAAAAAGACACGGAAACTGTGTCACAAAGCTTTAGTTTTGCAGTTCTATAATACAGTATTAAATATTTTTTATTTGACAGTTCTCAAATTACATATGTAGTTCAGTAAAAAAATTCCTAAGTTCTAATAGCACATATGGTTGTAATGTATTTACTCATAAAAAGGGGAATATAATGCTGAGTGTGTAACCCAGTCCCACAAAGTCCCCTTGCTATCCCTCTGAACTCTAGTAGTATTATTAGGTGTTGAATGCTGCATGCATCTCTTTTGTTAGTTTTCATAATTGGGTAACTCATGTTAATATAACTAGGCATAAACACAGCTATCTACAATACTGAGGGCTCAATTTAATTTATGTTAAAGCAGTGGACATCATCCCCAGGCCTGGATAAGGAACATATTTTTCAAAACTTTTTTGCGAAAAACTGAAAAGATATGAACAGAGAAATCAGTTTGGAGTCAACCAAACAAATGAAAGTAAACCCTAATGATACAAAAAGTGTCTTATATAGTAGCTGCTACTCATTTTCTTCCTCATTGCTCTTCATCTGAATGTTTCATCTAGCAATATTTTTTATCCTGTTAGGGTTGTTTTAACATATAATCAGCTTTCTTTCCTTTCACCTTAAGCAATTTGTAACTTCTCAGTTTGAAGAAGCATTTTTTAAGACTTCCATTTTGAGTTTCAGAGGTTCCTGAAATTGTTATTGCTTAAGAAATATCGGCAAACAACAGCTTTTAAACTTCTCCATTCCTTCTATCGTTCACATCCTTTCAAACAAAACTACTTGGAAGATCATCCCAGAGCACAGGATTATGTCCAGACAGTTATTGAATATCTCCAGTGAGGGAGACTCCACAAGCTCTCTGGACAATCTCTTCCAGAGCTTAGTCACCTGCTCATTTAAGAAGTTCTTCATATTCGGGTGGAATTCCCTGTGTGTCAGTCTCTGCCCATTGCCTCTTGTCCTATTGCTTGGAACCACCAAGAAGAGTCTGGTCTCCTTCTCTTGACACCCTCCCTTCAGACACTTCTGGACATTGGTGAGGTCCATTATCAGTCATCTCTTTTTGAGGCTGAACAGGCCCAACTCTCCATCCTATCTTTGTAAGAGAGATGCTCCACATATCAAAAGTCACATAATATACTGAAGCATTTTAAAACCAGGAAAAGTCCTGTCAGAATCATACCTATTGAAAAAAATTTGTTCTGAGAAGCTGTGTTGAGTTTCTGGCAATTAACCACTCCTCTCTTTCTTTCTTGCACACTGATTTTTGGTGTCTGAGGTTATACCGAGGTTTCATGTATTTCTTCCTATGCATATCTTGAAAGAACTGCAGAGGTCTTTTGAGTAACCAATACCAACAACTCAACTAAAAATAGTATCCTGCAATCAAGAAGAATATCTTCTAAAATCTTATTGGTACACATGCTATTTCACTTTTTATAGTGGCTTCAAAATCATGTTTGGAGCACAATTACCACTACAGCTCTTATTTCTTTTTATGCTCAAAGTTGCAGTTGATTTATGTGATTTTCTTTTGCAGCATACCAATAGAGCTGAAATTCAAGTTTTTAAGATTTTTTTTCTCAATTAAATCACTTTATAGTTCAAGATCAAAATGAGATCTGTGCTAGATTTTATGCAAATTTAGTTAATTTCAGCTGACCTAATTGTTATTATTCTACTTGAAGTCAGAGACATTTAAAGGGCTGTTTGAGGAGGGAATAGTAGGAAATTTAAACAGGCAGACATTCAGTACTTCCAGTGTGAATATTAGATCCTTAGAAAAAATCAGTGGGTAGCTTAAATATGAAAAGAACCACTCTAGTTAAACTTTCCCACTGTGTCCAGAGAATAGACCCTGGTCTCTTCCTTTTGACAACCCCTGCAAAATCCTCAGCACATCAAACCCAGGCTGAATAAAGCTTTTGCCACAGATGAGGAAGTTACAGGGCAGACAGCAGTTTCCCAAGGGGATGCACTGATTGCAATAGAAGCATGCAGCAAGTGTAGCACTAAGTTTGAGTTTGAGTTTGCCTTAGTAAATGGCTTGGAAGATATATAATGAGCAGTAGGCAAACCTCAGAATGTGGGTTTTGGGTTTCACCCTTTATCTGTGCATGTTTTTCCTGTTGGGTGAACAGTGTCCTCTGCTATCTGTTCCCGTGTGTGCAGAACCCCAAACCACAGAGGCTCAGGAGTTCTGTAGCTCTCATTTCTGCCCGGTTATGCCTGCTCTTGATGGTGCTGTGATGCCTTTTAGGCAGTAGGACTCTCAACAGCAAGAACACAGTTGTGTGTGCACATATGTAGCAGAACAGATATTTAGGACAACAGTGTTGCATGAACAAGAAGGATCTTTGCAAAATTTGGCACTATTCAAGGTACTGCTTTTTGTAATAAAGATCATACTATCAAGAGGTGCAAAATTGCTTGGAAAATGCTGGAGAACAGAAAGAAAAGGTAATTCTTTTTTTCAGAAACCTTGAAACTTCCTCCTTGGTGCCCTTATAATGCTGAGCACAAAAATATGATGATAAGTGTAAAAATTAGATTTCATTTTTTTGCTGGTACATTGTTTGTGTCTGTTTGAAGTAGTAGTAATTAGGATTCCAGAAATGAAATAAAATGATTTCTTAAAGACTGCACGGAAATGGGCTTATGCACAATAATGACTTTGAGCTACAATTTGTATTTAATGGTTCTTTATCTGAGTTCTAGCATAGATGGACCTGGGTCATTGGTTATGATTGGTCCAGAGCAATCTTTAGCTTGTAGACTTGTGGCTTTGGCAGGGTCAAATGATACCATGTTGAAACTACAAAATGGAAAACAATAGCACATGGTAACCAGCATATTATCCTTGACTGACATTATGCACAACAAGATAATTTGCACAACTCCAGAGGTCTTGACCTATGAAAGAATGAATTTGTAATGCTTTACTTACTGATCTAGCTCCAAAATGATAGCTCTCCTTTAGAGGACAAGTAATTATGCTCAATTAATCCTGAACACCTATGAAAAAAATTGCTGGCTATTGGAAGATTTATGTCATCAAGTACTGAAACCTGAATAAGTAGACTTAATGAAAAGAAGACCTTGCATTTGTTGAGATATTCTTCCTGTCTTCTAAACCTGTTAGGGGAGCACTAATCCAACTGTGGTACAGACTTTTGATGGGTCAGAACTTCTTGAAAAACCTCAATGTTTCAAGGCTCAAGGAACATCTCTAAAAATAAATTAAATCATTGAAATTTAAACTCCAGCAGTTTAAGGGATATACTCAGTACTCTCTGATTCAGAGCCATGATGAAATTACATTCTTCCATGTACAAGTTAAAAGCAAAACATTTGAAAGCTATCTTCCATAAAGAAAAACTTCCAGTTTTTCTAGTAAAAGCATTGTCTTAAAAAAAATTGGGGAAGAAATCTATATGGATGAGAAATAAAACTGAGTGACAATCTATCTTCCCTTTTCCTTTTAGGAGTTTGGAGATAACTTTTAGGAATTTGGATAAACTTTTGGAGTTTGGAGGGAATCTTGACTTTCTATTTCTGCAAAGAAATAAAATTATTAAGTAAATTTGTTTTAGTCAGACCAATACTATTGAACATGTAAAACATGAGAGTGAATGTTAGTACAAAGTACAAAGATGACAGGCGAGAATTTAAAGATGTAGGGAAGTTAGAGCCATAGGATAAAATTACTACTTCTGTTTTCAGTACAGTTACTGATTTTGAGCATAGGAGTGAAAGCAGAGATAATGAGAATGAAGGACAGGAAAAAGTGAGTAACACATGGAAAAGCAAAGCTCTGACAGCTTGACACAAGAAGAACAGAGGATCTGGCTCACACGGTGAATCAATTCAGGATCAGTCAGGATTTTTAACAAATCTATGAGCTTGTGAATAACTTTTGTTACAAAGAATCTCTAATAACACTGCATTTGCTGGAAAAGGAAGCTAGAGTGACTCAGCAGTTCATTTTCAAAAGAGATTGTACATTTTTTAAGAACTCTTTCTTAGGAAAGTAAATTAATGACATGGACGTGAAAAGAAAGCGTAGAGCAACTAAGCATAGCTCATCAAAGACAACTCATGTCTGAATAATAGATTAACCTTCTTTGATTAAAATAAATAGTCCCTTACATAAAGGGAGGTAGTAAATCTGTTTGCCACAAAATGTTTGATCTGTGTCTTCACTGGAAAATGTTAGTCAAATTAGAATAGGAACTCAGTATAATGCATGGTAGAGAAGAAAATGCAGCACATGTTGTGACAAAAGGTGAAATTTCAGGCTTAAAAGAAGTTGCCAGGGACTACTTTAAGGATTGGTCTCTGGATCAATTTTGATCAATATTTTCACAATTGTACTAAAATTAAAAGTGTTATTAAGTTTTCTGATTTAGAAACTTTTGGTTCATTTTCAATATAAATCAATTTTTAGCGAGAAATAAAAAGAGTAATGCCAGCAAAAGGCAAAAGAAAACAATAAATTGCCAAGGGCCTGATACTTATGAGTTTAAGCTATTATTAGGGAAGTCAAATGAAAAGTAATGTCCAAACATATAACTCTAACCTTGCAGTGGGTGCAATTCTAGCTGCAGAGTGCTTTAACTACTTCATTATTTCATAGCAGGATCTTACCATTCCCTAGGGTGCCCTCTTTTTGCTTGTGTTGAGCATCTTCTTGCCTGCTTTGTGAAGCACCATTAAGTAAACATGCAGTAATTCTTTTACTGAAACACTTGTATCTCATATGTGTTATAGCTCACTGATAAAAGCAATTTGCATGAATAATAAACTGTCTTATTTATTTATTTAAATATGAAGCATAGAAACCATACAGGGAGCAAGGCCTGAATTAATTTCCCAGGGAATGCCACTTTGTCACATTCTTAACTTTCCTTATATACCTGCTTTCTCTCTGTGACTCAGAGAGCTGTGAACACTGTGCTGCACAGCTCTACAGAACTGCTGGATACTGGTTTAAGTCCCCTTATAGTCTTAGTGGCAAGGGCATTCTCCTGGGAGAGGAGCAATGGATATCAGAGTTTGCTCAGCAGGAGCAGGACAATGCACCCAGGCCCCTCCCTTGGCTCTAGGAATAGTGAGCACCATCATACCCTTCTCACAAAGCTATGCTCCAGCTGACTGAATGTCACTTAGTTCTTTAGAAAAAACATTATAAGCATCATTCCTAGGAAGAGATTCCAGGTCAATGGTTTACAGATGGATAACAACACCTCCCAACACCCCTGCATGAGGACCCTCAGATTTAAAAAAACACCCCTTTGTTCAGCAGTTCTTACTTGTCTCTTGAACCTTGGACTTTGGATCTTGTTTTAATCTATTTATGAACTCCCTGATGTTAACTAAGGAATCTAACCATTTAACCAGGAGTTGTGGCTCACTGCAGGGTGTTTTCAGATGCCTCAGTCTTGGATCTAGTCTTTGTAGAAGATTAACTGTAATAGGAACAGATTTGGAAAATGGCAGGGAAGAATATCTGGATATTATTGATTGGTAAATGTAGTATTGAACCACTAACATGATATAAAAATGTAAATGCAGTTCAAAATATTCCTATTACATGATATTTCTGGTAGAGACAGTAGTATAGGAACAATAATGCATTTCTAGATTGCATTGATAGTATTGCATTCAAGGCTGGTACAATTGTCATGTTTCAAAAAGTTTTAAGATAGAGCTTCACCATTAAGTGAAAATCTCTCTGTGCATGCTTATCTCTCATCCCAGGGACAGAACAAAGAAGCTATTTTCTTCAATTCCCTAAAACGTATTTCAAACATGTGGTCAGAATCATTTATCTGTCTCACTTGCTTGGGTAAGGCAGCAATACCCTCATTCTTATTAAAGTAATTTTGATGTTCATTGTAATGTTGACAATTATTTGGGAAGTAGAGCCCATCTGGGAAAGGGGTTTAAATGTGTCCTCCTAGAACTGAAACTTCCCTGGTCCCCAGGAAATGTTCTAAGAATTAAGTGATTATGTAGTCAGGTGTGGGGCCAGTGACGCTTTGTCAAGTGAAAGAAAGATGCTGTATTACAGGTTGACTTGATCTTAAAGGCCATTTCCAACATAGGCTGTATTACAGGTTGACTTGATCTTAAAGGCCATTTCCAACATAGGGGATTCTGATTCCTTGGTTCTAACACCAAAAAAACTGCAAAAACACAGAGGAAAAATAAAGATCAATATCATCATCATAAAATTCAGACTAAGCCAAAGATTTTATATTTTTTGTCTTTTTAGTTTTGAGAGTAAAAGAACATTTTTCTAATAAAAACATAAGGTTTTCAGTATTTGGAACATTATAGACACATTAGTGCAACTAATAGAATGAAACTAACTGAGAATTTCTAAATTAAAGTAGATGGAATTTGCTAAATTAATCTACAAAGTTTTAATTAACCTCTCCAGTGGCCCAATTATGGTTCAGGAGATATCAGAAGATATCTTTGAAATAAAACAATGAATTACTTTAAGTTGCATATTAGTTGATTCCACCAACTAATTAGTTTCATTCCTGGTATAACAATCTAAATTAGAAGCATCAAATATGTGGTGGAAGAAAGAATAATCAAAATATTCTGGAAGTAGCTTTGACTAAAAGAAAATATCACAAATTTCTCCAGCTGGATAGAGGCACATTAAAGGCTGGTAGAAAGAGATTATTTTAGGAAGGAATTTACAAGGGAATAACAGTAAATTCTACTATATTTGGAAATGAATCGGCATTTTACCTATTCCCATGCTGAGTATATAATGTCCATGTTTTTTAGCTACCAGACATTTTTAAACTTTGATTTTTCAAAGTATAAAACAGTTCTAACCATGTTTCTGAACTCTGGCCTTGTGGTCAAACTCTCTTCAGTTTGCTGCTGCAGACTGAAATAACTCCAGTGGATTTATTTTGGATGTACTCTTGGGAAGGGGAGCATTTCTAACCCTGAGGTGTCAGGTAGCCTGATATGATTACTTCTGAAAAAATTCTGCTCTCTCCCACTTCCTCCCTTTCAGATGCAGGTTTTGGTCATTAAATTTGTTATGAATCTATTTTATGTGGTTGGAAAAAATGTCCTTTGGTATGCAGTCAGTTGAAACTCTGTGAATGGAGGTTCAGCAAAACCTTCTGCACTAAATGTTTATTTCAAAATAGACTACAGCTCTGCAAAACTGGACTCATGGTCCCAGTAGCCTACTTATGCAAAATCTACCCCAGAAATGATATGTCAAGGCTAGCATCCTTACAGTGAAATAGTAATAGATACTAGTAATAGAACCAAGGTAAAGGAAAAAAAAATTGGAGCTGGATGCAAGCTGTTTGTAGGTCTTCCGGGTACTCAAAACTATTGAAAATTTTATTGCTATTATGTTCCTATATTTGGATCTAGGAGGTTAACTTAAAGTTGTAGTTTTTACAATTACATTGTAGACTGGATTTCTTCATGGTAGAAAAGGGTCAATACATAGAAAAGTGTCAGGATCTACAGAAAAAGGAAAGCAGGGAAGCAGAAGTAGGAAGCAGACCCATTCTGAGGTGACAGATGAGGTGAATGATTTTACATTATATTTTTATGTTCTGGAAGTTTTGTTAATGTTGGATCTGATGACTACTGTCCCAAAAGGACTGAGAAATGCAATTTCATTGGAAATGAAATATTTTATGGGGTCAGGAAGATTTTAAAAATATTTGTAATGAAATGAAATAATTTTCTGGTTTTTGTTTGTGTTTTTTGGTTTTTTTTGTGTTTTTTTTTTTTGTTTTTTTTTAATAAGAAATAAAGGTTTTTGCATTTACTTCTGAAAAACTCACTCCAACTCAGGACAACTACAAAAAAAATTTCTGGTTTCTTTTAAGAAAGAAATGGTCCCCACACACTGAAACTTCATAGTGCTATTAAAAGGTATTAATTTGAAGAAAGTATAATCTGGGAATTAAGACAGGAGGAGGGAGGAGCTTTGTGCATCAACAATGCGGAAAGGCAAAGGCACCCACAGGCCAGGCTGACCCTGACCAGGGGTCACTGCTGACCCCACCTCTCCCACTTCCCACAGTCCTGTGGACCTTCTTCAGCTCAACCCTGACCACCAGCCCTGCCTTATGGCAGATGACCTGAGGTCTTCTCTCTGGGAGGAGCCCACAGAGGGATGCTCCCTCCAGCCTGTTCTGTGTTCTCCTCCTGGCTGCACCCCAGGCCTGGTTCATCCCTCACTCTGCCTGGGGCTGTTGATGGATGTTAGTAGCCCCTGGTTCTCTCTACCGTGCTCAGTCCCCACGGGACACAAACTCTTGGCAAGGGCATGGCTGGCATCAGGGCTGCTCCCAGCTCCAGGTTTCCCCCGAGCCAAGGGAGCAGCTGGCCCTCATGATGTCCGGGTTGTGATGGGTCTGCGGATGAATTCTGGTGTCCAGGACAGAAAGAGGAATTTTTAAAAAGTGTGATATATGAAAACAGACATGCAAAAGCAAACCAGAGATGTTGGAATTTGGGTCATGAAGCATGAAGGCCTGTGCAGCTACCAAGGATTCTGCCGAGAGGCTGACCTGGAAAAAAGATCAGCAGTATGCTCATTAATTGGTTATTAACTTCTTCAGAGCTGCAGAAAATCCTTTCTGGTAGACCTGGTGAAGTTCTATCAGTTAAGTTAAATTCTATCATTTAGCAGCTGAGTTTTGCTTTGCCTTATGACAGACTATCAGCTGCTGGTCCCAAGGGTGCCAACTGTGGTGTGTGTATGCATTTCTTGAGGGACAGCTGTAGGGTTGTGAGATCCTCAGTTGAAAACAAAAGCAGTATAAGAGACCATCCAACAAAAAATACTGGAGTTTCCTATGAACAGCTAGCAGAAATCTACGCCACCAACTTCCTTGCAGTAAAGCCTTCTCAATATGCTAATATCTGTTCAGAAAAGATCACAGTGAAAACATTATCTGTCCAGGCAACAGATGTACAGTCTTACACCTCCTACCACGGATGTAATTGTTTATGTAATTTTTCTATCAGAAAATTAGCATCAAATTACAGATATTTGTGTTAGCTAGTGTAGAAAGGAAGAATAAAGGCAGTATAAAAATATTTTGCACAGTTACTGGGGTACTATGACCTTTTTGTAAGTTGATCTAACAGACCTAGTAGGTGTTACTTTTTAGAATTATAAAATATCCTGAGTAGGAAGGAATAAATAAGGATCCCCAAGTCCCTGTGCAGAACACTCCAAGAATCACACCAAGATGATCATTTGGAATAAATTATCATATATTAAGAAATTTAAAATAGTTCTGATAAAAGAGCATCACATGAGAATGATAGCATGCATGGTAAGAGAATGAGAGTGTGAAACAATCTTTCAGCTGAGACCTTTTAAGATCTTCAAAGATGGTCCTGCATTTAGATTTCTATCCATGCAACCTTTATTGCAGTGTTAATTCATGTTGCACAGGATTGTGTGTCATGTCAGCTAGTAGAAAGTTGTGGGTTTATTCCCTAGAGGTTTAAATCCAAATAGTATAAATTTATTTTATAATTTTTTTGTATACCACATGGTAACAATTCTATAGATTTTAATTGAATCTGTTATATGCTATTATTATTAGATTAATGGAATGGCCTTGGATATCTTTAAAAGAATGACATCATTAGTCAATGCCTTGTTCATTAAGATGCAGCCAGTGAATGTTAAGGACACAAGATTTTGGCAAATGGAGGTGTCTGAAGCTGTGCTGAAACTCAGCTATTCCATGTTAAATGTGTTCCTCCCTGCTTCATGATGTGTGTGTTTCAAAGCTGGACTCTGCCAAGAGATGCAGAAAATTTCTTGTCAAAGACCTACCAGAAGGCTTCCTCTGAACTTGCCAAGGAATAGACAACACTAATGAAACGTCAGCATCACAAAAGTAATATTATTATCCAAGGATTATATACATTTCTTTTTACAATATAAAACCAATTTCAATTGCAGTACAAGTTATACAGTACAGCCATAAAGCAGTAAACAAAGAATTAATTCGTGTTCCTTCTGCACTTATCAGTCATTGTCTAATTAGTTTCTCTCTCAGGTTCTGAGTGACTCTTAGAAAGAAGAATCTCTTGAGGATACAAAGGTTAATTTTGAAGTGATTACAAATATTCAGCTAACATTATAATTAATAGCAGTACTTAAAGCACAGCAGTCATCTCCCATCCCTGTAAGGAGCATTTGCTAATTAGAGAGACTATTGGAATTTTTCAGGATATTTAACACTGTTCAATCAAGTGAGCTCATGAAGCTGGGAGAAATGTTAAACCACTACAAATTCTTAAGCATCTAAACAAATAAATTTTATGTACTTAATTTTATCCCAATAACTCCTCAAATACTTTATAAAACACTGGGCAGATCATGCATATAAATCTTCCATGGATTCACAAACATTTTTATGCTATTAACAGATAAAACCAAAATTACTTCTAGGCCTGCAGATTCCACAGAATAATTTATCCACCAGAGAAATTAATTTCTGTCCTGATTTGAGGTGGGATAAAGTTAAATTTCTTCACAGTTGTTATTATGGGGCTCTGTTTTGGGTTTGTGTTGAAAACAGTGTTGATAACACAGAGATGTTTCTTACTGCCGAGCAGGGTTTCCATGGACTCAAGGTCTTTCCTTCTCCTCACTCCACCCCAGCAGCGAGGAGACTGAGCATGTGCAGGGGGTGGGAAGGAGGGACAGCCATGACAGCTGACCCCAGCTGACCACAGGGATATCCCAGACCATATGGAGTCATGCTCAGCAATAAAAGCTGGCGGAAGAAGAAAGAACGGTGCAACAGTCGGAGGGATGGTGTCATGGCATGTGATGGAGCCACCTGCCTGCTCATGAAAAGTGGTGAAAAAATTCCTGGTTTTCTTTCCTTGCATGTGTAGCTTTTGTTTTTCCTGTAAAACTGTCTTTATCCCAACCCATGAGTTTTCTCAGTTTTACCCTTTGGATTCTCTCCCCCATTCAACTGGAAGTAAATGAGTGGCTGGGTGGTGCTTGGATTCTCATTGGGTTTAAACCTTGAAATTTTCTTACTAGCAACAGAAATGAATATGAAGTAAAACAAATTGTGATATTAGGCATAGCAAAACATAAAATATACTCAAGATTTCAAAATGGAAAATTTTATACCAGGTAAAATGAGTTGAAGAAACAAAGAAATTAGCTTATTTATTGTAGCTCATAAAATTGCTATGGAAATTTCTGACCATGGTCAGGTTAGGATACAACATATCCTATTCAAATCTGGCATAGCTGTATTGAAGTTAGACCACACATAAAATGGAAAATATCTCTCTTTCTTTCTTTATGACATGTGAAAGTCTTGTGAATGAATGCAGGTAATTCCAAATGCGAGCTCTGCTCTGAGAGCTGTGAGCAATTCAGCTTTAGGTGATCAAGTCTCTGGCAAACAAATGCATTCCAAATTTTTGTTCCAAATTAGGACTCTTGAAAAAGAAAAAACCTTTAACACTGGCACATTTCTGGCAATTGTTAGTCCACATTCCTTACTGAAGAGGGGCTTATGATGCACCTGTTAGAATTGACAGACATATTTCAATAAAGCACACAGAAGATGTAGCCATAATTTTTGGTAGTTTCTTAACAGAGTTTTTTTTGCAGAGAATTTGGTTTTTCCCTGTCCACCACCCCTCCCCACAGACTATCTTTATTAAAAATACACAGTTATTAGTATTTACATGTCATCATTTCAATAATTAGTTCAAACTGTTTTATTATTTTTTGTTGTCTGGAAAAAAATAAAAGGAGTGAATATCATAGGTTGTTTGCAATGGTCTTTTTTGCACATTTTATGTCCTTGGCAGAGTAGGAAATGGGCATGAAATGTGTGCATGCTTGACTAATACGAGTCTTATCAGAACCTTTGTGTGGAAAGGTCTTTTTCTGATTAATAGTGAATCAATTTGAAAAGGTAATAATCTTTTTTAATGTCACATAGAACGACAAACTTGAAATACATATTTTTTGGTAACATTTTAAAGTTCAACCAGAAACTCCAATAGAAGAAGGGCTGCTCAAAGCATAATTTCTGACATTAATTTTTGTTATGTTTTTTTCTGGACTCATATATCTGGTCTTGTTTTTAATAAGTGGTTTTTTAAACAGTCATAAATTCTGAGAACTGAGTAAAAATTTACATAATACCAAAGCTGAATTTAAAATTGCTACTTAGAGAAATGATGGTGTTTGTATACTGATTATTTTGAATGTTGCATGCATATGGAAAACATCTGCTGGAATCTGACCTTTTTTGTAAACCATGTATTATATTATGCCTCTAAAAATTACTGCATTATTTGTTAGTAGGAAAAAAAAAGTTATTTCCATGTGGAATTAATAGTTTGTCTCAGGAATGAAGTACATCATTAAATTATAACTACTGAAATATCTCTTTTATTAGTTTGGAATTGCAATGTCTGGTGTCTTTTTTTCCTGAAGTGTAGGACCTACTCTGAAAGATGGGAATTCGATATTCTTTAATTGCCTTTAGCTTTGAAGTAACACAAGAAAGGAAACTACTATTCAAAAGAAGATCGAATATCAGAGTCTTCATTGCACTGCTTCTATGGGACAGAAGATGTATTTTGTATATTTGTAGTACTTGTCCTTACTAGATCATCCTATTTTGAATCCTTCACTAATATAAATATTTTACTTCATATAGACAGAAAAATTTAGTCTAGAACACTATTGTCCCAGTCACAGACATTAAGAGATTTGTGCTGTTTTAGATAAAGGTAGAAACTTACCTGAGCAGAGCTGTATGGCTAGGTGGGAAATAAATGGTTTTAAGATACTTCAAGCAGCAAGTCAAAAACTGTGATTAAAAAAAACCTGATTTAGTTGCTTCTAACACTTCTATAGCACAGAATGAATTGGGTACCCAAATGTCCAGCCAATAGCTAATGCCTGGCATTACCCAGAAAATCAACAAAGCAGGAGCTACCCATGTTGAGATCCTGCCCAAGAGATGCCAGTGACTATGGATGGTGTAAGTAAGATTGTCTTGGCACATGAAGAAGCAAATTTTTTCTAATTACTTAAAAAAGAAAATATTTGTATTTGTATTTATTTATACTTGTTAATTACTTTAAATCTGGGCATATTATTTTATCCAGCCTGCTGTTGCTCCATAAACCCAGTTCTATTTTGCTTTTAATGGTTTGCTGCAATTGGTTTATTGAAGATCACAGAAACGGAGTAGTCAAGGTTAGCAATGTTTTTTTGAGGAGACATGGTTCAGAGCTCTAAGGCCAAGATGAGATGATCTTCAGAGTGTTTGGGAAGAGGAACAGGAATTGTTAGCTTTGAAGCAAAATAGGGGAAAATGCTCTGCTGCAGAAGCTGAACATGTGTTTATTTGGCTGGATTGCTGTATATATTTATGGAGCCCACAAACAATATGGTAACATGTTCCAATGAAGCATCTGGAGCACCTAGAGCAATTATGTCATATAGAATATGAAAAAAAAGCAAGGTGACTTTTTCAAAATTTAACACAGTCTCAGTAGGTTCAGGTGCCACACAAAAGGACTCAGAGTACAGTATCAGGCTGCACTGGGCTGCCAGTAACAGCAACCATGACATGCTAGGGGAAAGTTAGTGTGGTTAAGGCAGAAAATTAATTGTACTGGGAGACTTTGCTTGTTCCTATGCTGACTCTGTAACAAAAAATGCATGATGCAAACTCTACATTTTAAATTCTCTGAATGCTTACTTGTGGGAAAAACTGGTCAGTTAGTGAGAAAGAGGGGAAATGAGTCTTGATTTACTTTTCTGTTGTGCACAGGACCTGTGTCTAGAATTGCTTAATGCAGCTTTTGGGTAATCAGAATTGTGACACCTGAGTAGAAGTGCAAAAGCACCTAAAGCCAAGGGAGCAAGTTTAACATGGAAATGGAAAATTACAGGAAATTTTTCGTATGAAATACTTAAAAACATAAGAGAACAAGGTAAATAGAGAGCTGAGAAGGTCAAATACTCACAGAAAATTTCTTCAAAAATTCTGCTTTATAGATAGGTGAAAATATAAAGTGATCATTAGACTGTCTGAGGACCAAAAATGTTTACTGGGTTAACAGCAGAGCCAAATTCTTTTGCTTCTATAGAACAGTGGTAATCTTGTCTAATTTAAAAGACCACAAATTTTGACATGTTAAAAAAAAGTATTTTGCCAAATCAAGACATATTTTGAGCTGCATCTAAAAAATTTGAAAAGAGTGTAAAAATGATTTTAAATTATTTAAGTTATAGGGAAATTATATCTATAAATTAAGATTCTGCTGCACTAGATCCATTCTGTACAGAAAATGGAGATCAAGAATAATATTAAGTTAATCTTATATAAGGGATTTTAGAAAAAATCAATACAGTGATTGGTAGGAAAGCACTAAGAGTGGATGACATGCAAGCTAAAGGGAACTAATTATGAAAGTGCTGAACTACTAATTTTTTGTACATCCTGCTGTCTAAGTCAGCATTAAAAGAATTATTGTAGATTCTTCTTCGAAAACATAAGGTCAAAATTCAGCTGTGCCTCAAAAATCTAATACAGTGTCAGGAATCATTAGGAAAAGAATTAAGCGGAAAGCACAGTTCTGAAAATTGGTTTATAAGACGATGCACTCAAATGTAAAATATTGAGTGATGCATTGGTCAATCCATCTCAAAATTGATTTAGTAGACTTAGAAAAGTTAGAAAGAATGCTTCTTATCCAAAGTGAGATCACAGACTAGAACTGTGAAAATAGTGGAAAGGAATATAGTTGAAGTCAAAATATTTTACTTTGAAATTTTCTGAATGGAACTTTCTATTTTTTTCCTTCAGCTTCATAATTACAATTTTTGAAGCCATGCAGCAACAAAATTTACATATTTTAGTTTTAATTTAGCGTATTTTTATTTGAGCATATAATTATGTGAGTTGTTCTAAATAGAATTAACTTAAAATTTAATCTTTCTTCATTAAGTGGAAAAAAAGGTTTTTTTATCCAATGTATTCCCAGTGGTTTAGGAAAACAGGACATTTTGTTAGTTACAAACCACTATTACTGAACTTCTTCTGGTGACATTTTATAAAAACTGTGAGTGTCTGAAGAAGGAAAAACCAGGTGTTTTGTTGAAATCTGTATTCTAGAGATGTACTAACATCCTGAATTTTTCTCATCCTTAGTTTTGAAAAGCTTCCCTTCTGTCTGGTTCTCATTTGTATTGTGAATTTGTAAATTTAGAAATTTTGTGTGTTCATCCAGAAGAAAAGTTTTGTGTTTGCCCGAGTCCAGTTTCTATATTTGCTCCCACCCTTTGACTTTCATGAATTTAACTTGAAAATTATTTATGTGTAAGAGGAAGCTGGTGAAAATAGTCACTGTATATCCATATAAAAGCAAAGAAATGGGATATTTGGCCATTCCTGAAAGACTGGAAGGGACATTTAAAGAAAAGTGACAGACAAAGCTGCTTGTATTCACTGCCATGCCCTGGTTGTCCTCTGCCCTTCTTTTCTCTTCAATTTCATATCTTTTAGACTGATGGTGGAATTTAATTGTTCTAATAAAAGGAATTTCTTTTCTTTTAAAACAGGAGACAATTATTTGCTACAAGGTACGAATTCCTAATATAGCAGCAACTTCCAGACATCTATCTGATAAGGAGGGAAGAGTAGCAGACTGATAATATTTTATGTGTGACTTTTAAGACCAGCATATTATGGCTTGAGATTACAACAGGATTCAGCAGTGAAACAACACCCTTTTTCCTCTTGGAAAAGCAGGATACACTTATATAATGTCAGGTATTAAACTGAAGTGATAATTTGTTATTGGAGACATATGGGAAAAGTAGATGTAAGTTTCTTAACAGGAATATTATGGTGTAAAAATAGTCTGTTGGCACAGGGAAGCTTTGATATCAGTGGGAAAAGAAACCCTCTAAAAATGAGAAATTCTCATCTTGAGCTAAATGGAAAATAAAATAAGACAGTTCTCAAAGGAATTTCAGAAAGTAATAAGTGTGGTAGGCAACCAGCCAGCCAGAGTAATCACAGTGTTTATTTTTCCCCTGTTTTTTTTCTCCTAGTTGACCAGAGGAATCAGTTTAAATGCCAGCTGCCTGTCTGAAGAATCATCCCTGAAATGGCTTCTGTGGAGGTGGGCTGGTGGTACAGGTTAGACTCAGCCAATTAGGACGATGAGAAATGCTTTGTGACTTGGCCCATTTGACATCTACTAATGTGCCAGTCTCCGAGGTAAAATATACTAAGAACATCAGCCTGAAAAAGTTATTTTGCAACGCACGTAGCAGGAAAGAGCGAGGGAGAGACAGAGAGAGGGAAAGCGAGGGAGAGCACTTGTCTGTGTAAAGGCTGAGGTGTAAAAAGCTGAAGGCAATTTCTGTGGGAAAAAAAATTAGAGAGAAACTCTCATGCTACTTCTTGGATAAAATTCAGGCTTGAACAAGAGCTAGTTGAGTATACATTTACCTTGTTTGTTATCTGCTGTGGAGAGAATATCCATAGCATATGCTAATGCAGCATATGTTTGCATTTTGGTGTTTATTGAAATACCCAGGACTGACCAAATTTACTCATGCTAAAAATAATATTAGTCAAAAATACTTTGATTTTGTGAGTCTTTTTTGTGTCTAGTTGTTTATACACATACTCACCTCCACTCTAGTATTCTAGAAGTTATTATCTGCTCCTCCACCTGTCCTTCTATTTCATCTCTTCAGTCTTCCTGATTTTATTTTTTTTCCTATTCTTAGTTTCACTTTTACAATACTGTCACCTCTTAAAAATTTTTAATTCTGTTAAGAAAAAGACAGATAATAAACTTTGGATTCATTACATTGGATGCTTTTTGATAACTTTTTTTTCATACACATTTCCTTCAATGCTTTTGGGAACTAAAAAAAAAAAAAATAAATAATTCCATAAAGTGTTTTAGCAATATTTAGGTAATTGCTACAAACTAATCAATGTATGTATTTGTAATCTATTCAGTTCTCAAAGAAGTAATCTTAGTAGGAACAGTGGAATGATATTTTATATTGTATGAATTAGTTTTAACAAACAGTATTTTAAACAATAAACTTTGAATTTCACTGCAAAAAATGTGTTTTTTCTTTAGTTTGATCTAAAATTAATTATTCTGTCTTAAAAGGAGAATGAGCTTCCAGGGAAAAAGTAGACAAAGATAGATATATAGATGAGTTCATTTTTCTCCTTTCTGTTGTTTTTTTTTTTTTTAATTTCCTTTGTGATTCCTAGTAAAAAATAGATTGCCTCTTCCTTATTCTTGTATTTTATTCAAAAACAAGAATATTTTTTGGATTCAGAGGAAAATAAATGCATTTTGATGATGTCTGAATGATCTCCTATGAATGCATGCAACTAAATTTCCTGTCACCTTAAGAATGTACTTCATAATTATAAATAACTTTGTATTTGTAAAACATTTGAAATACTTGATGTTATAGAATATTACAACCTGCCTTTTGTTTACTTACCCAGGTCTGGATAAAAGCAGTTTTCAGTTTAAAATTTAATGCTGTCTGGAAGCTTAAGCAGCCTTTTCTGAGCTCTTATTGGCACCACAAGTGTATTGCTTAATACATTGTTCTCCTTTGGTCGGTTGCTTCAGGGGGCACGGCAAAGGTGCCCCAGACAACAAAGCAAATGCAGAACTCAGCTCAAACCACTGATGATGGACTCTTCCTGGTCCCCACAAGCACAGCCAGTGGAGATGGATGGGGTGGCTGCTTGACATGAGAGATGGCAGCAGTGACTAAGAGCTATGGAACAGGTCGCTGAAAGAGATGCACATTTGCTGTGCCTGGTTTTATGTAATATAGTTAAAGGTGAAGGAAGTGGAATTGAACTAAATTTTGTGCTTTTTACAGCCTTCAAAAAAAAGTCCATTGCCTCTATATTCAGGAATGCATTTTGAATTAAGAGAAGCAGGTTGGAAGTTCTCTTTTGTGATTGCACTTTAAATTACCATGACATTTGGATCAGATCTCAGGGATGTGAGCATCTGGGGAACACCTACAGGAAAGTTTAGATTAACATTGCAGTGAAGACATGTTTGTAGGGAATGGTGGATGAGTTAAAAATGTTCTATTACAATGAAAGAAATTGCACAAAACCATGTTGTCAGTCAATCATAGCAGTACAGCACAGAGAGAATCAGACCATGTAGTCAATCAGTCCAGCCACTGGGAGGGGAAACACTGCCTGTATTTGTTGTTTTAGAATATAGTTTCATCTGCTCCTGGGGCTGTGATTTCAAAGGTAGCTGAGGAAATTATGCATGCTTCAATTAATAAGCAGTTTTAAGATGTTCTGAGTACTTTATAGTAGTCTGAGATGACCAATTTGCAGAGGACTATGCTACAATTCAATTTTCAACAGAAACGTCACAATGTGATAGAGTGGTACACCAAGTATTTTATCACTTTTCTCAGCAAAGGCTTAAAACCAGCTGTAAATTATGTACACTATGAAGTAATGACAAATGAAATTCCTCACCCAGATATCTTGGCAATATTTGTATGTTCTACAGGTATTCTCTGTGTGTTTTGGCTCAGGCCATGATTGAATTGAACTCCACATTTTTTCCATATCCTAAACACTGCTAGAAACTAGTGGAAATAAAGAATGACATTGCCTAAATAATGCAAACCAGAAATCCAAAATGTGCTGTTAATCCTGTTTCACCAAGACTTACAGAAGCTTCATGTGAATACCCAGCAGAAGACACATTTGAATGGCACACTGAGAGATTTTCATGGAGGGAAACAATTTCTTTTAGATATTCTTTAAAATCTTTTTTAAAACAGTGAAAAAATGCCACTTGAAGTAATCAACATATTAGAAAATCCTTAGTTTGACCTATGTGGGTGTAAATTAAGAGTTTACACTTTTAATTACAGTAAACACTTGATTATTTTTTTAACCTGACCTGGAACCTTTAATGCAGGGGAATCACATATCATTTCTAAGGGGCAATGATTTAAGCAAAGCAATGACAGCAGCATGAAATAATGGAAATGATTTAAAGTCAGTGACAGTTTATTTAAAACAAATCTTTAAAGAGAGAGAAGGCAGCCCTTTTTTTTGCCTTTGTTATTGTACCTACAACCACAGTATCTAAATGGTTTACAATTAAAATATTCAACAGCCTGAAGTAGCATTGCACACTCTTCTTAAGAATAGTTACACATTCTGTTACTTACTACTAGAAGGTGTTTGTAACTGAGCCATATATGATACTTACTGTTCTAGATCAAACAGAAATAAGAGCAAACTAATTTTGTAATAATTATTTTTTACAGTAATCTTTCCTGTCTTACTGGAAAGTTCTGTCTATTTTTGTTCAATAGATATTTTAGGCAACTACACTATTAAATATAAAGGAGTTATATTATAAAAATAAGTCCTAACTGTTCTGGGACAAAGCTGTTCCAAATTGCTCTTTCTCTTCCAATGATGTTTCATCATTTCATTATGTTCCCTTTTTATTGTGTTTCATTCTTGTGTATCCTTCTGAGATTTTGAACTCTGTAGACAAACTGTCTTTTATGTATAGGAATGTATGATAGCTGCTTTGTGACTGTCACCTCTGCCAGGGCTTCTAGAATCCAGCAAAATATTAGTAATAATAATTAGTGATAAGAATATTAGACGTAGATGTATACTACATTCACCTTATGATTTGGGAAGAATAACACTATTCAGAAATTTTATATTTCATGCATAATGTGGAATCCTGACTACTGTTATAACAAATTAGATTGAAGAAAACAAGTTTCCTAAATGTTTGGTAAGAAATTTAAGTCATTTGGAAAAAATGTTGGCCCTAGTTTATAGTCCTTTTCTTGCCTTATCTGTGAGACACAGTTTGGTAAACAGAGAACATCTCGTTAAGGATTGTCAACAATTGGAACACAAGCATTAACACCTGTTCACATCTTTTATAAACATATTTGGCATAATTATAATACCATGTGTTATGAATGGCTGACAAAATTTGATTAATACACAGTAGTAACAATACTTCCCATGCCACTTAAGTGTTATGTAGTAGTAAGCAGCATTAACAAGATGCATTTTTTGGCTTCTGAGACATGTAAAAATTGAAATTAAAAATATAGGAGGAGTATTTATTAAAAAAGATATTTCAATTAGACCTGTAAAAAACCCCTTTTACTTTCTACATAATTGAGAGACAGCATTGTCTCATTACCAAATCTCTCACACACCTGTACAGCATAATTGCACATTTATGAATGGTTCTGTAGTAGCAACAGAAACAAGATGCAAGTGACTGCAAGCTCAGTTTGAAATGAATATTGAGAAGTCTTGTCAGGAGACCCCTTCTGAAACCTATTAACTGTTGTTTCTGTGGGAGAAAAAGTGACTGTGTGTATCTGCTGCACTCAGAGAATTACCAGCAAAATATTGGTCCGCTTTTTGTCATACCATAAAGGGCGGTATGAATCTTAGTCTGTCTGTGAGTAAATAAAAAAAAGGGTAGGAATATATGAAAAAATTTGCAGAAGAGGGAGATATGTCAGACGTCCAGGAATGCTCTGGTGCAAATTCAATGTGCTTGTCTAAACATGGTCTATTTAAAAATGATGTTTCTTGTAGACAAGCTGTATTTGTGAAACCATTTATAGATTAAAGCAAAGAAGGAGATAGTATACAGAGTGAATGTTTTAGGGCTTTTGTTTAACAGATGAAACCTTGCATGTGTTTGTTGTGTTAGATATAGAAGTTTCTGTAAATATTACTTCAAGGAAAAGGAAGTCATTTCATTAGACTTATTCCTATGGTGTTCTGTAACATGAAGAATATCTTCAAGAATGCACATAAGTTAGAGATATGTTGAGGTCTGAAAAGCAGCAACTATTTCAGTTCAACACTTCTAATCATATGTCCAGATTAGCATGAATGCCCTGAATAAGGGCACAGAACTGTAAATAAAACTCACCAGTTTTTATCTTGACACAAAATGAAAGTTTGCCTTGGAAGCCTTTAATCTGACTGTCATCTTTCTTCATTCACAGCAGTGAGCCTGTAAAGAGCTCTGCCTCTGCAATGAAATACTACTGTATAGAAAGAGGGTTATCAAAAAGGAACGCTTGTTTGTTTATTGAAGTCCCTATCAACAGAATGCCAGTGCTTCTGAGAATGAAACATTTTACTCTAAATCCTGTGTCTGAGCAAACTGTTTCTATTAGATTTGGAAATGATAGCATCTTCTATAATAAGTCTTTGTCTGTGCACGTTTTTCCCCCTAAGGATAGAGAACACTAGCAAAATAAATTAAAAAAATAAACCTGCTTAACTACTGCTAGTGAGTCTGCTTTAAGAAAATCTATCTTGCAATATTCACAAAACTCCCCATCAAAACCACCTGAGACTATTTTTTGTCTATTAAGTTATGCATTATTTATGCTAAGAGTCATCCTATACAACACATTTTACATGTTAGGAATTACAAATACATGAAGACCAACTTCTGAGAATAGTCATTGAGAATCTCATTAGAGATAACCATAAGCAGATAGAATGCCTTGCTCTTTTTCAGCTTTCTCTGTAAATTCCATTTGAACACCAACCCATGGGTGAAGGAATAGATGTTAAGTACAGTTTAAATCAACAAAACCTGCTTACAGTCCAAAATACTGGAGTGAGATTTACATGCTGGACGAAACCAAAACCATGCAAACAAAAACCTTATCGTTATAAGAAGAGCATTTCACAAAACACAATGATTTATTTTTGCATATACCTTAGTCAAGAGGAACAATATTGTCCTGTTAGTGGAACCTCATGGAAGTAAACATCTTCCTTAACCACAGCACTTTCTTTGTTCCTCTAAATTGGCATCGATTGGTCTCATAGGTTGCTCAGGTGAATGTTTTCATTCCTATCAAGTGGGGTTGCTGGAGTAAGAAAGGTTTCAAAGCAAGATTCTGTGTTCATTCTTCACTGTTTTAGGAACAGTTTCATAGTAATTCCTAAACAACTGAAGGAACAATGTATTTGTTCATACTCCAAATGCAACCCCACAGAGCTTTGAAATTTGTAGCCTCTCTAACCTCAGCACAATTAGATGAGAAAGATGTTTGGGATCTCATATCCCTGATGTAGGTTTTATTGTGTCTGCAATTTAATCATCCAGCTCTCAGAGGGAAGAAAAGATGGTTTTGTCCTTCTTAGATCAAGTCTCTATGTTTACAGTACTCAGTCCAGGGGGATAGATGCCTGTGAAGATACAAAGCTGTTGCTCTGAAAATCCCTTTAGCAAGTAGAAAGCATAGTTACTGGTTAAAGATCACTATTCTACCTAAGTTATTCTATTGCAATAAATAATAGAAGTTTGCATATGCTATGGATTTAGTCTTGTAAGAAAGAATAAGGTCAGGCTCCTAAAACAGGAATGTGATCACACAGTCTGTCACTTACTTCCTTTTCAAACTAATGTCCACTAGAAAGGATGCTGAATCTTATTGGGACACTTTGAATCGGGTCTGTAGCTTTGAGGTTGGAGGCAGAGACTTTCAAAGGAAAGTAAGGAATCAGACCTGGATGACTGCAAAATATTCTAAAAGTTGTATAAACTAAGCCCTAAAGATTTTCCTAGGTTTTGTTACAGTAGGAAATGCTGGAAAGGTAAAATGCAACACTTTCTATTTGACTGCCTATATATGGTCTAGGTGATTTTTAGAAATTGCAAAATTTTCTTAACAATATGTTTCTCTGTCATCCTACTCCCATTTCAAGGATAAAATCTATTAAAGGAGAAAGTCTTCGATAGATTGCCTGATTTTCTTATTTGTTTGTTTGTAAATAACTTGCTTGTTTCTTCATGTGGACAGAATTGTCCAAAATAGAGATAGAAGCCAGAACTATTCATCAAGAAAACATTGTACTGATTTTACTCCAGGACTAATTACTTTACTGGAATTTTTGCATCATGTTTTCTTTACATATTCCATAACTGATTCTTTTACAGAGATATCAAAAATAGAAAACATGCCATATTTGTTCTGTTGCTTCTAAATAGAGTTCAATGCAAAGAATTAAAAAAGAAATGTGTAGCTGAATGTTTATTTCTGCTTTGATAAATGTATTAAGACTTAAAGAAAAAATAATTGGTAATTTTTTTAAGGGAAGGGTAGGAATCATACATAGAATCATCTTTTTGATTTAAAAATTTGTTTTAAATGGAATTTTAAAGAAGAGTAAAAATTCTCTTAAAAATTACCCTCTTTGAGTAATATTTTCTGCTAGTGTAATTTAATAGGCTAGATGGATAGTATTATATTTTCATCAGGATAACTCTATGACATTATTTCCTACCAATTTTTCTTGTCTCTTTTCCAGCAATCTGTAGGTTCATTTTTATATATATAAATTATTTTGAAAAATATAGAATTTAATTTCTTCATCCATTACAGAATATTAATATGGGAGTTTAGACAATTAATTTTTTTATACTGCAAATTCAGTTCTTTTAAATGACCAAATCTTCATCCTTCCATGTTTTTGAACTTTTTTTCTTTATTAATATTGGAAGAATTCAGATAAACTTCACATTTACGTCAGATGAGTTGGTCTGGAATTTAATGTAGAGCATGTTTAGCAAGGCTTGGTCATCTAAAATGAGAACTTCTAGGGCCACAGATTTGAAGTTATTGTTTATTCTTGACCATTTCTACATTCTGTAGAATGTAGAATTCTGTATCTTCCACATCTGCCAGAACTTCACCTAAGTGAGTCCTTGAAGGAATAAGGACAAGGGATTGGAGAAAACAAAATTAAGCTCAGAAAATACAGAGTAACTTATGTTTTCTCTTCTCAAATTGGCAAGAAAATTAGTTTTGTTTCTTTCCTGTGTGTATGTATTTATATTTTCATGGTTTTTTGGCAGCTGTCATTGTGAACCAGCTTGTTTTTGTCTTAAGTGGTTGAGTTCCTTTATATCTTGAATAATGATCACAGTGTCAACAGTCAAAATAAGCACACTCATATTTTTATTGGTGAAACCAGGAAACTGTATGTCCACCTGCTGACATATAATGGGAATTTTGCTGCTCTATTTTTCATTACTAGCTAATATCAGAATTGCAGTGTGGCTCTCATGTTATTTCTCTGCTTTATCATAATAATGGTTTTTCTAATTTCTAATGAAACTGTTCAGTTATAAGTTTTATCTTTATCAAATAGATGATAATTGTTACTGCTAATAAGGATCACAGTGGTTTATAAATGTGCATCCTCTGTAGCTCTTGGAGCATTGATTACTTTGTAAAGACAACTAAAGATAAATGTTGGCATAAAACTATTATAATCAACAAATTGGAAATTTGTCCGTTTAATGGGTATTAAAAATCGTATTTTCTTTTGTCCACTTATGAATAGAAGTTGGAAAGCACTGGGGGAGAAAGGCAAAATATAATGTTCTTATGCTGTTTCTAGCTACCTGTACCTGAATTCTCTCATTCACACTTTCAGCTGTTCATTATAATTCTACTGCTCCTTCTAAAGTCCTGGTATGGTCCTCTCTGCTTCTGCTGTGTCTGCTAATCTCCTCAATAGATTTTGAAAGCAGTTTTTCTCCCCATCAGCCAATACCTCTGCTTCTTCTCTGACCAACATGCAAGTTTAAGATCTCTGCTGTCATTACCTTCCACAACCTCCACTCCAGTCTGAAAGGGTGCTCAGGGCAAGCTGCCCTGCGCTGCTGTAGAATGCCTTCTGCCTTTCTTCTTCATGGGGAATTGCAGCTTCTACTGCTTCTGCTGCCTCACCAGGCCCTTTGGGAAAAATGTGTGGTCCTAATCTGTTTCTAACCTGCTTCTCTCCTTTTTGCCACTCTATCAGGAGACAGACCTGACCTTTTAGTCCTTTCCCTGCTTGCTCAATAGGAATATTCAAGCTTAGTCTGTTTAAAGATGTGCAGCTGTAGATTCATTTGCTTATTCTGTTTTATGTGATAAATTCACTTTTATGTTTTTAGAACTCTGAATGCTCTCTTCAAAACCGATCTGATCTATATTCTCTGCCTCTTCACATTTTTCCTTTATTTTTCCCAGTAGTGGAGCTTTCACTATCTTTATGTCAGCTTTGCTCATCTTCCACTGCTGCAGTCAGCAAAAGTCACTGGCTATGCTCAGCTCAGTAGCATTAGATTGTATTACAAGTACCCTGACACTTTAAGTAAATAATGTAAGCAATGTGGTGTCCTAGAGCACAGGATTAATTTCAAAAATCTTTTTACACCTTTGCTGTGAAACTGTAATTTCAGCCAGCTCTCTGTGACATACCCTCTCAGTTCTACTAGAAACCACTTTCAAACAATGCTTTACAGAGGGAGTGGAACACTTTCTATAGCAGGGAAAAAGCTACCTCACTAAACTAATGCTGTTATACCTGATTGAGACACACACTTCTTAATGAATTTATGAATAAGGAAGGTGGGTATAATTACTTTATTTTGTGTTGCAAATCTGGGATCAGTATCCAGAATTTAATTTCCAAAGTGTTTGTGTTTAGATGATTTAATCCAAAACTCATGTTCTCACTCTTTTGACCCCAGATTTTAAAATCTGTTCTTTGCTAAGGTTGTGACTACAACAGAAAGTCAAGCCAACTGCAACCGCCTTTATCCAGGCCCCTTTCTCCTTTAACTCATGTTTTTATAAGGTTAATTTGCTGCAAGTCCATCTGTCCATGCCACTGATTGTGTGCCATGCATGTAAGGACCAGTGCTGTGGCAGGCAGGCACTCTCATGAGTCCAAGGTTCCTAGCTTACTGCAAAACTGTGCCTCCAGAATTGGCAGCCTCAGGTCCATGATAAAGAAGGCTTACGTTGCTGAGTTCAAGTGATCTTATTTATATGTTCTTAGAGGCTATGAATTTTATTGTCTGCCATGTTACAAGTCACTACAGTAGTGCAGCAAAAAAATCAGACATCCCAATCCATGTATACATAGAGGTTTAAATAAAATGTGTGGAACTTGCTAAAATTTGGTGATAATGGACTTAATGGATGCACAAGAAAAAAAGGGTTCTAATCACTAAGAAAGGCTTGACAAAATGTCTGTGTCTACAGTCTTTTACACCAGTAATTAATAAGAGCTGTGGCTGGTAAGGTGAAGTTTTTTTGTAATGGGGCTCCGGCTTTTCTTATCTAGCTTTCATATATTCAGGTTTTGTATTCTTCACACTCTTTTGGTATATGCCTATGATTTCTGTTGGGAAAAGCAGATCTACTTTCTACAGGTAATATTAGTGAATGCACCAGTGCACAAACTGAGGCAGCACGGAGCCCTGGGCAACCTCTGTTCCACTTGAATGGCAGATGGATTTCATCCTAGTCCTGTCATATTTTTATCTTCTCTGGTTTTCTTAGCAAATAATAAACTACTTTCCTGGAATAGTTCAGCCTTATGCCTGTAAAGAAAGGTTACTTCTTAAGAACAATCTCTACTTGTCCTCTGATGAGATTTTTCAAACAGCTTTCATGAAAATTTGAAAGCAGTATCATATTTAGCACTCCAGGCTTAAAGCCAGGGCAATTTAATTAAATATGGTTAAGTACCAAAGAGATACATCCCTAGAAGCAGACTCTCTAACAGTATTTGTTTTCTAAAATTACAATTTATTGAAGGTTTGCTCCAGAAATTCAAAGAGACTCTATGAAATGACAGTTTGTGTTGCAAGGCTCCTTTGCTGATCTTGTGGAATATTGCAGCTTGCAAAGGAAGAAGAGTATGGGATGGTTGTACAGGATGGAGTACAGGGTGGCTGAGCCTGTATGAAAGTTGCAGATGTGGTGAAAAGACACAGAAGTTTCCTCTTGATGTAGAAACAAGACACTTGCCCTGGAGAATGAGCACATTACTCTTTCCCAGAGAGAATTATTTTGGCAGTTGGATTTGTTGTAGGAAAATCTAGTTCTGGGTAGATTGAAATCTAGATGGAGCCATGTACACACAGATATAATTGCACTCTTTTTGCCAGGATGACTACAAAAAGCCATAGCCACACCACTGTCAGGTTGCTACATCCTAATGCCAAACAAATGATTATATTAAAAAGGTTTAAAACGCTTCTTGTCACTTCACCTACAGCATCCTCTCTGCCCTGTGTTTGCTTGCTGCCCGAAACAGTATGTTTCTACTCCATGGGCTCAAAATGTATAATATGATAATTAATTACTAATATTTGAACAATGTGCTTACAGATGCTAAGTTGGCTCTAACTCAGATGTTGAACCTGCCTCAAACTGGACTGATGGTGAATCCCAGTTTACCATTTTAGCTCTACCTGTTTCTCATTTCTCCTTTTCGCTATGCTCATCTTTGGAAATAGAAAACTTCCATAGATTTAAAAACACTAGAGAGAAGAGCAGCCCAGAATATGCATGTTCAGTTCATTAAGGATGTTACAATTTTCTTGTTTTTCTGCAGGATCAATTCTATCACCTGTTTCATAAAGACAATGATGACAGTGTTTTGAAAGAGGCAGTTGAAGTATTTCAGAAAAATGAACAACCTGAAGAAAAAAGAAGGGAAATAAAAGAGTTTGACACGTGATCATCCAGTTTCTCTGAGATTTTATCAGATGAGAATTTCACTTGAAAACTCAGCTGGATCACAATGGGTCACTCTGCCTTAGAAAGCTGCCATAATTTTTTTACCTCATTATTTTCTGTGGTTGCAAAAGAGGTGTAGCAGTATAAAATGGAAAATATATTATAATAATTGAAATACATTTAAATGCAATAAAATACATGTGATGTTATCTAGAATTTTAAACATTTAGGATATTATTCAGAGGTGCTACAACTCTTACTACTTCAGGCTTTAAGCATTATTTTTACCTGGGTGAGTGACTTGAATGTTAGAGACTAAAATATGAAAAGTAATTACTGAAGAATAAATTTTAAATGGAAGTTGAAACCACAGAAATTTTAAGCATGTTTATATCTCTTCATTCCTATTTTTACAGCATTAACAGGTGTTCATTTAGTCAGACATTTGTCTGTTGGTGGAAAAAAAAAAAATTTTGGACTTTTATCTCTTAATAGATCTGTTGCAATCCAGACAAATATTTTAAAGCTGAGAATGGAATAACAGAATAAACTGTGAAAATAATAGAATCCCAGAGTGTTCACATTTTAATTGCACTAGAAAGCTAACATGATGGAATATTTCATCTCTTTAAATGTAAAATTTGTTGTGTATCAAACCAAGATGGTGTTCATGTAGTAGGAAAGTCCTCTAAAAGAGATCTACCATTAGAAGAAAAAAAACCCCAAAACATTTAGGTTTGAAAGGATAGCAGTTGAATAATTGCATGCCACAACTCGAGAAATAAAGAAGCTGATAAAAGCGGGAAAAAATGAGATTATAATAAACCTTTTTCTCCTCTTTTCTGAGATTAGAGGCTAAAATACATTTCTGATTAAATCTCCCAACTTACTCAGAAATGTATGTTTCTGATAATTCTACAGTTAATGTTAAATTGTAACAGACAAAATTGTTTGAAAATGAAAATAATGATTTCTGGACAGTTTCCTCTCATGTCACAACTACAAACCACATTGCTGCTCTTCTGGATTATACTATTTCAGTAATATTTAAGAATATATAGTATATTGTGGCATGGTGAGTGGTTGGTTCAACCTTTAACCAGTGTCAAAGCCACAACTCTCATATTTGACTAGTAATTACTTGTTTATTTACCTTTCAGATCTGAAACTGAAAAACAATGATAATTTTGATTAAACAATAGAAATTCATTCTAGTTTCTTTGTAAAGGACCTGAGATTCACGCACATTTTACTTTAAAGACCTGAGGGGAAGTGATTTGTTGTCATTTACTGTGAAAATATGAATGCTGCATTTGTGCTGCTCTCAGAATATTTGTCTGAAGTCTGTCATGCCCAGTGTTAAATAGAAGCTGACTTCAACTATACAACTTTTTAAACTCACATTAGCAGTTCTAAAGTTTTATTTCTCACTATTTGCCTTTTGATCAAAACCAAGGAGAAGAGATTGACATCTGAAAGATTCAAGATTGAAACTATTTTGAAATTCTGCCTTTTTCACTTGAAAATTATTGATTAACTGATAATAGGATCATATAGGAGAGAAAATGGGTTAGTCTCCTACTGATGTGCAGAATAACAATAGACAAAATAAGTTAAATAAAATTAGGTTTTACTTTGATGGCATTGTAAATTGAATCTAATCGATGGAACTGGCAATTCCATTCAAGAGTTTCTGTTAACCTCCTATAGAACTCTTTAATTCAGAAAGCAGCTTAAATGTTATCCCTTGTAGCTGAGCAATGAACAGGTTTGGAGCCTATTTAACAGATTTTAGTTGATTGCTTTTTAAAAAAGTAAGTTACCTTTGTCCTTTTTGAGTCAAAATGTAGAGACTTGAACAACCTCTTCTTACTGATGTTCTTTAGATGATGTTGGTGTCAGTGTTACAACTTCATTAAAGCGTGCTTTTTTTCAGAACTATCAGCCAGAAGAGGAAATACAAATTCTGTGGGAAAGCTGTATGTAAAAAGACCAAACACAGGGTGATCAGAAAATGTATAGAATGGATATAGCCCAGAATGCAAGTAACTTTTTTTTTACTCTCTGACTCTTGGCCTACCAAAATTAACATGGCAGTTCCATTCTATCACCTGCTACTTGCCTTTATAGTCTTGATGACAATGGGCTAGTTCTCTTTAATTTATCTACCAGTAAAATTTGTGTTGTGATGTGACCTTCTAAAATATGTATCTACAGGGAACCAGTGCTTTGGGTACTGTCAAAATGCTCTGTTGTCTCACAGATTTAGTATGGATATTTAATAGGGTGCTATGCTGAAGATAATGCTCCATGTTTCTCTCACCTGGGAAATGAGCTTATACACAGCTATGGAGATGCATGGTCTGAGTATCCCACAGCACTCTGTGCTGGGGACAACAACCTACAGAAACTTTTTCAACTTTTCATCTGAGAAAATAAATTCAAACCAATGTTTCTCATTCAATGTGGCACCTGGAATCTATTAGCACTCTGTGTACCTAAACAAAAATGTAAACTGTCTTCTTTTCCATGGGATAATTTAGCTCTTATCAGAGCAGGTTGCTTGAAAGTGAGCTGTTAGAGGCTTACCATCGTAAACTTAGCAATCCAAGAGACCTGGCAACATGAATAAGTGGAGACAGCTGGAAAAGAAGTCAGCTGGAGAATAAAATCCTAATTCTCAATGTCTTATTATAAATATCTTTATATAAAATTAATTTAACATCCAAAGTTGTTTGCTCACTGTAGGCTGAACTGAAATAGAAATAAAATGTTTGTGGGAGAATCCTTACTACTTAGACACTGAATTAAGTCAAGGATCCTAATTCTGACTGCTCATTACCAGACTCTCGATCAAGGGTAGCATTTCAGAACAGAAATTTATCTCAAAGTCTACTTCACTCTTAAAACCTTAGCACTTAAATGTTATTTGCCTGTGTCTTAGTTTGAAAGACATCTGTCTGTCAAGGAAGGCAGGAGCCTCCCCTGAAATGGAAAATGCAACCCCCTTCCCTCTGAATTAAATTAAGGAGCTTTCAGGCAAAGATATGAGGAAGAGGAATATACTTTACTAATATATATATATATATATATATATACACATATATATCAAGGTAAACAAACAAACATCAATAACTATGGCAGTAACAGAACCACAAACCCAGGGCAGCCTTCTCAGTTGTCAGGCACTTTCCCCTCTGGTGCAGTTACTGGTGCAGCAGGCAGGGTGCTGGCAGCTCCCAGTGAGCAGGGCAGGTGCAAGGTTCTACTGAAGCTGTGATCCTGAAGAGAGGGTCTGCTCTGCCTTGGAAGGCCCAGTGACTGTGTAACTCCTGTCCTCTAGGAACCCAGAAGGAAACTCCCCCCCACCAGCATCCAGAATCCCAGATTATATCCAGGATGGAATGTTTGGTTCCTCCTTCTGGGTGGAGCATCTCACAGTGGGATGATGAGTCACAAGGCAAGGTGTTGATGGGCCATTAACAGGAGATACCCCGAAGGGAGTTACCTCTGAGTCATGGGCAGGGCATTGATGGGCCATTAACAGAAAATAATCTGGAGGGAGGAGGCAGGGGAACACTGCCCCACCTGGTTTCAGCACCTCATGAGGATGGTGATAGAATACACTGCAACCCAGGACAGCCTGCCAGAAAATGAAGCAGCAGGATGAATTAGCCCACATGGCTGACTAGACTGTTACTAACACAAATATTCCTTAACCTAAAATGTAATCTTTATCATTGATAAACTATGCAAGAAAATACTTGTTGACTGCAAAAATAAAGCAGCACATAAAGCCATTTCCCTGGGTCTAGAAAATATTTACAAAAATGCAACATTGAGAAAGATCTCTGATAAGACCATTTTTTCCTGACATGGAAATTTCCCTTTAATTAAGGCTGTGTTTTAAATTCCCTCTCCCCAGGTCCCACACACAGAGTAAATTATCTCTGGCTGATCTTGACTGCTTCTGGTACATGAGCCAGCTTGTTAAGTGTGTTCATACACGTAAATGTATGCTGCATTTCTGCTTACCCTTAAGTGAGTCAGAAAAAGCTATTTAGATTCTTTTCCCCACAGGATCAACTTCTGTAAATGTTGTCAGTGTTTTGGTTGCATGTTTATTTTCATCTCCAACAGCCAGGGCCCAAGGTAAGAAGAGTTCATAAAAGAGAAGTTGGAAAAACTTATCATGGAACAAAGGAAAGAATGAAAACAAAATAATAATTGTTACCCATCTTTTCACTGCCCTTTTTCTACTACCTATGGCCAAAATCAGCAAATACCTCTGTTTGTGAAGTTTCTTAAGCTTTGTCTCCATTTCTGTGTCCTTAGAGAGAGACTTTCAAATCCTAACAAGTCACTCTTCTGCCTCTCTCAAAATCTGTGTTCTCTATATAAGGTGCTCGCTTATCCTCATGCTTATAATATTTGCTGCTCTTTCTCTATTCAAGGCATCACTATATTCCTCTCATACCTTAAGAAATTTCCTACCACCTATTCCAGAAACAGGTTTTGGTATGGCTTTTCCTCCCATTTTTTCCCCCCAAATTCTATTTACAGTGGTTTTGCAGTAGTTGCTGGCATTTCACAGAAAATGTTTGTTCCAAGAACTAACTAAGGGTATGTACTTCCAAAACATGTAAAAGTTTACAGGTACTTAGGTCCAGATTCATCTTGTCCATGATTAGACACACAACTGAGGGGCCTACACTCTGAACAGAGCTGCCCTATGAACTCAAGCAGTTGACAGAAAAAGAGGCACCTTGTTTAGGATCTGATTTACCACATGAAGGTGTCTGTTTCATTGCACTGGCAATAATCATACTGTGGTTAGTAATTTTGTCTAGGTCCCTAAAGTGAAATAGAATGTGTCTAGGTCTGCTCTTGACATAGTCAAGAAATGTATGGTAAATAACTACATTATTGCACTAAGCTAGTAAATTTATTCTGTTAAAATAGTCTCAATATTATTGAGAGCATATATAATACTAATACAGTTCAGTATGTAGCTTATTACAAGGAAAAAGGAAGAGAGATATTTTCCTAGCCAGGGATTAAACACAGATATATAGAATTTGAAATATTAGTAAGCAGGTAGTTTGGAGGAGGCATATTCCCAATTGTCAAAGTAACAAGTGAAGTTGAGTTTCCCACAGTGAAATAAATGCTATCTGAATTACCCATACGTCATGCTCGATTTTTTCCCCATTAAAATAAGTGTGAAAATTTCACTTACAGACATTCTAAATGTCACCTAGAAACAACAGTGCTGTGAGTGAGATAGAGATAGAAAGGGCAGGTTAAGTACATGGAGAAGGTAGCCAGAGGATGAAGTCCTAGCAAACAATAAAAACATCTAAATATATTTATTGAAAAGTTTTCTTTCAAATTTTCAAGTCTCTTCTCTGTTTACCTAAGATTTTATTATTCCTATTAAGTTAAACAACTCTTAAAAGAGCACAATTCAATAGATATCAGCATTCTCTTCTGCTACAAATGCTTTTCATATAATTAGGCAGGTTTTTCAGGAGATGTCCGAGGGAATGATTTGGGATTAAAGTGAGGCACAAGACCACAAAAGAGAGAGGGAAGAGTGAGAACATGTCTGTGTATAGCACCCTTTACTGGTTCTGGATTCTGTACTTTGTTTTCAACCTGCTTTTATGCCTCAGTTGCTTTTTCTCTGACTTTGCTGTTTACTAAGGATTTCCCTGAAGAAGGAATGAGTATTTGTTTTTCATTTACACTATGTAAGGACTCTCAATATCAACTTTCATCTTAGAATGGCTTGAAGTAGGGGAAGACACCAATAGGTTTATAGGAATTTACAGCGTCAAGTTCTCCTATGTCCACAAAATATTTAAGGGCTTGAGAAATCTTTAAAGTTTTGGAAAGAAAATCTTTCATTTTTCATCTAAACCATTATGGTTTAATCCAGATCTTGTTAGGCTATTGCCATTTCAGAGAGGAAAAATGGATGTTTATAGAGAACCTCTCTTCTACTTTTTAGTTACTCTCAGTACTATATATCCTTTCAATGATATAGTATAAAATACAGTATTGTAGGTCTGATACTATGTTGGCCTTGAAATTTATTTGCACAGATTGATCAAAAGTGAATGTCAGAAAATCATCTGTCAGTCACAGCTAGAAATGTCTTTTAAAGGTTTTTTAAACCCCTTAGGTTGATGAGAACTTTACATTTCTCTCTCACAAGCTGACCTGTTACATGGATCTTTCTGATATCATGGTTGAATTGCTGCAGTGTGCTTGATTGTGTGCTGCCAAAAAGGTTCATCTATCACCTGCAGCTAGAGCAGATTTCAGCAGAGTGAGAGTTTGCAGGTGTGGAGTGGGAGATTCTGCTGCTCTTCAGGCTTACTATGTGAACTCCGTATAATAAGATAAGTTTGGTTTTTTTTCACTGTGGTGTCTGCCTCTAGAATCTTCTCTGCAAAAGCCTAAGGTTGAAAGTTTCCCCAGATGTCAGATCCAGCAGGGGAAGTTCTGGTGGTGAATCCATATAAGTCATAGCTCTGCCTGGAAGATTTGTGCCTCCCTTAGCTCAGTCTATCTGCAAACACTGCATGTGCACCTGGTGTGAATCTTCCTAAACTTTCTTTCAGGGAGAACTGGATCAAATCTGCCCCTCTACCAACCCTTTTGTAGGCTTTTGTTTGCAATAGGTCTTGTCTTCTCAACTCTTACTATCACAGTGGTTATTTCTTTTAAAGAGGTTTGAGAGATGATTTTTGATGGCTACCATAGAGAAAAGAACCTGCTTAATTAATGTAGTTTAAAACAACTAAGGGCAGAAGCGGTATATCAATTTATTAATGACACAGAATCAACAAGGGATCAGCAAAATATAATCCAGGTCCAATATGAGCAATATAACGGATAAACAACAATACTAGACATGTAAAAAATATTAATAAACACCTTTTGAAATACCTTCTATTATGAATCTCCAAAAGTCTAATGCATGCTGCACCCTGCACTGTTGCTCCACTAACTTCATGTAGGTTTCTTGTAGTGTCCAATGCAGAAAAACACAATACTGTTTCATTAGCTAATAATTTAAATTTTAAACCCTTGATCTATGAGGATATTTCTTACTCTGAGGGAATCTGCAACATGAGTCTCAAGTGTCTGAGCAATCTTACTGTGAACCACAGGGCTCAGAGTTCTCTGGAACCAATCTACTTTCTGTTATTATTGGTTAATTGTTTTCACAAAGAGTGTTGCAAATTTAAACCAAAAATTTCTGGAAATACAGCCTTTAATAATCTGAAAATTGAGATTTTAATAATCTGAAAATTCATTTAATATCCTGAATATGTGCTTTGTGTTCCTGTGCCACTGAATGTAAAAGTGCAAACTGAAACAGCCTTCCATGTCAGGTGAAGTTTATATATTACCTTTATTTATTTCTGATTAGTAGAACATTATTAGCATGGGAAATTCTAATCTAAGATTTTCTACAAGCAAAACATGCTATAGTTTCTGGCAGTATAAATTTATGTAGCTGTTTTCTTTTGAACTGGTTATTTGTATCAGCAGGAAACAATTATATCAATTTAGTTCAGACATGTCCAATATATAGAAATCTGAAAAGTGTCTAATTAATTAAGTTTAAAACATGAAAAAAATTCTGGGATTTGTAGGCCAAATCCATCTCTGTTTTGAGACAAATACACATATAGCTGCCCATGAACCAAAAGCAATCATAATTTAAGTATTTTATCATAGGTATAAATTTACAATGAAGGGATGGTGGAGCCAGTGTTATAACTAACATAAGATGTATAATGAACATTTTTATGGTAGTATTTTGTAATACAGGAGAGTATTTTTCTGCCTAGATTTCTTGTACATGCAGTCCTGCTTCATCTCAGTGTGCCAACCAGATTCAGTTTATTCTCATGTTAAACTGGGAGGAGCTTACCTGTTATTTACCACTTGGACTATTTTTTTAACAACTTATTTGATATATATTTTTAAAAATGTAATAAAGTATTTTCCTTATTCCTAAATTTAAATAAATTATGACATCTATGAGATCTCCACTGAGCCATTGGAGAGTGAATTTGACACTGGACTAACTTCAGAAGTGTTATAAATTAATTTGTAAATAAGTCATGTATATAAACTGGTATAACAAATACGCTAGGAGACATCTGCTGTGTAGAATTTAAATAGAAAAAGGAATCAGCAAGTGTGTACAAAATATAATTTGGGGAATCAAGATATATTCACATATATATTAATATAGTTCTATTCCTCTCTCACCTCATCATAACTGTTGAATAATTTGTGTGTATCCTGACTTTCCTCTTCCTAGAGAACAAGCCAAGTGATTTAAAACAAACTTATCACTTGCTGGGAGACAAATATTGGGGAGACTGTGTTGGAAACAGATCAGAGACAGGCCTTGTGCTAAATTTAGATGAGCTAAGGTTAAACCCTATTGATCAAACATTATGGCTTGAGAGAGTGATTATGAAAAGGTTTTATATAATTGGTATTATATAAGCTCAGTAGAAAGGACTGTTAGGAAGGAAGCTCTGAGAAACAACACTGACAGTCTTTGAAAATGCTATGCAGATATTTGATTTGCCTTTGCATGACTTTGTCCATCTCTGCAAAAGGGTTCTTTGATAGTGAGAAGAATATTATGGTAATTCTAAAACATAATTTCTAATTCTAAAACAGTTTTGGAAAAATTCTTGAAAATAATTCTTGTTCATAATGCACCATCTCCTATGATGTTACAAAAATAATCAGTAATAACAAAACATATGTGTAGGATCAGGTGTGGATATTAGAGGAAAATTTTTACATAAAAATCAGAGAATAATTGCCAATTAAAAGTGTAAACATTTCTGTATGGTATTTCTGTTAAGCTGTTCTATTTGAGGAATGTAAAACATGACTAACTACATCAGCAGGTGTGGTGTAGGTGTAGTGCAATTATACATTGACATTTTTGCTGAAGCTGACAAAGTATTATTTTGTACTGGCTACCATTCTAGATGTAGACCTGATTAAAAATAATTGAAGGATCACTTATGTGTTGAAAAATACTTTTTCCTGCAACTAGAAATTTTAACAAGGATAGCTTGATCCTGAAAATAATTCAGACAGAAATATGAACTTCAATCTGAAAAGGAGTATTATACTAGTTTTAAGATTTTTATTTGTCTTATTCTAGTGGGTTTTTTTTGTTGTTGTTGTTTTAATGACAATTCTTTCTATATTTATTACCAATTGTGGTTTTTTTGTATGTTTCTTATTGGATATTAATTTTAACAATTGTATGTAAGTGATATTGTGAATAATGCTAAGTCAGTGGCTGGTTAAGCCTTTCTGTCCCTTACCAGCAGTCCTGGCTAACCATGTTGACTCACAGTAGACTGAAAGTTAGCAAATGTAATACCCATACACAAGAAAGGTTGTAAGGACAATCTGGGGAAACTCTCAGATTGACCTCAGTGCCAGGAAAAGTCATGGAGCAGATCATCCTGAGTGCCATCCTGGGGTATATATGGGACAACCAGAGAAATGGGCCCAGACATTGTGGTTTACGAAGGGTTTATGAAAGGCAGATCCTGCTTCACCAACTTGATCTCCTTTTGTGACCACCTGACCCACTTAGTGGATGAGAGAAACATTACAGGTAACATGACAGAATGAGAAGAAATGGCCTCAAGTTGTGCCAGCGGAGATTTAGTTGAATATTAGGAAAAATTTCTTCACTGAAAGAGTAGACAGGCAATGGAACAAGGTACCTAGGGAACATTAATACTGGTGGCAGCATCAGTAGAGAACAAAACCACAAAGGCTGTCTAAATTGGTAATAAATGGATTATTAGTTGTGTAATACACTGTGCAGTTGTAGGGACTTATAGATAACTAGAGCAAAGTTGATCATGTGTAACTTATTTAGTGTTCACTCCTCAAGTATATACTTTGGTAGAAGAGAAGTGATGGGATACTATCATTTGTCATTTTGTAGGCAGAAATAACCTTTATATTAATAATATTGGTGGTTACCCCAATGGCAAGAGATGAGAATAGAGTATGTAATGTAGAGTTGTATCTCCTGTTAAAAACTAAGAAAATATGTTGGGATAAGGACTAGGAGAGATAATAAAGAGAGGAGGAAAGGTGGAACATGAGAGGGTCTGTATCACAGAAGATGAAATATTTCGCTTGAGGAGCTTTAATATCTGTATGGTAGTTTTACATTTCAACTCATGAGTAGGTTATGGCACAACAGACAATTCAAACGGATCCAAGATCTGTTTGCATAAGAACCTCTTAAAATCTTAATCCAGAAAAAATGCCTATTAGCAAGGTTTTCTAGAAGTTTTCAGCTACCAGCTACCATGGAGGAATCATATGACTTGCAATGAGTATTTTATAGCTGTTTGTTCACAGACCAATAGGATCATCTGCAATGACAGCTGGACATTCCAGTGAAATTACGTGCTGTGTGATGATGTGCCAGAAGCACTTTGATCTGGAACAAAATGCTACTGAAAGGTGGTTGTCAACATCTTAAGTACATCTGTTTGATTAAAACAAAATGGAAGGAAAAGCAAAAGTAGAGTTGTGGGTTGATATTCCTGTACTGTACTGTTAATACCCCAAAAACTGAACATGGATAAAACATACAAATAAAACTGTACTTGTCAGACACAGGGTCTGTAACTGAGTTAAAGAGTGGGACTGGATTGATGGAAGGCATGGATTAGGAGAGACTATAAGTAGATTCATCATAAGCAGATGGTCAAAGAAAAATCTTGTGAAGTGGGGGATCTGGTATATTTTGACCTGAGGAACAACGCAGTGCAGGCCTGCATTAGATTATCAAGCAAAGCCAAAACACAAGTCTGTGCATGTGCTTGTTCCACTAGCGTCCTTGCTAACTCATTCTCTAGCATTTATTTTGCCAGTGACAGCTAATAGCATCCCGGAGAACACTCAGCTGTGCTCTGGGTTACTGCAAATCAGGAATAATTTCCAGTGGTTTTGTTCCTGGCTCAGGTGTGAGCATTCTCTTTTACAGAAGACGAAAGTTTAGGTGGGTGGATGTAAGTCATAATGGGTTGTGTGGCCTCTGGACCAGATTGTAATCACCCAAACCGTGCTCTTTGTTACAATCCTTAAATGAGCTGCTGGATTTTTATATTTTCTCAGCCATGGAATGGATGAGAAAATGATATCTACATCCAAGACATAATTTATTCTGAAAGTATATATGTAAGGGTTATGGATACTGGCCCGCTGTTTGGTGTCTATGCCTTCCTTTAACCTCTGTCAGTCAATGAATAGAGAGTCAACCACTGGGGAATTAATTTCCTTAGCTGACATATTTATTGTAGGTATATGCAGCACACTCAGAACCAGCTTTCTAAGAGAAATTTGAACTTCTGAAAGGTAATTGAAAGGCAAAGGAAAAAAGTCTTTTTATACCTAGGGATGACCTTGAATCAAAATTCTACATCCAAAACCCCTTAAACTGTACAGACTGATTACGTGCGTTCTTTTCAAAGGACGTCTCTACAGAAAATATTGTCTTATTCTTGGAATGTCTCTTTGGAGAAACATTTACCCCAAACAAATCATGTTTATGCTATCACACTATTTCCAAAAGCATCTTGTCCGGTAATTAGTGATTCTACTTCATTCTAGTAGTAGTAGTAATAATAATAATAATAATAATAATAATAATAATAATAATAATAATAATAATAATAATAATAATAATAATAATAAACCCCCTCTCATTTGTTTAGTAGTCATTTCTCTTGCCTGTCCTCTCAGAGCTTATAGTAGGCATTTACTGTTTTAAAAACTGACAGTTGAAATCTAGTACAAACCCAAGTGGCACTAACAAGCAAATTGTTTCCATTTGTGAAACCTATTGTGGTAATTGCTACTGACTCCAGAGACATTCCCTAGGCAAGAGCAGTAATGATAATTTGGTAGCTTTCTTTTAAGTAGACTTCGTTTACAACAGCTAGCAGATATTTCTGCCTTCAGGGCTGAGGAGAGGTTTATGGACTGCAGTAATAGCTTCCCACTTTAAATTTTTCAAAAGCGGTTGCTTTAGTAGTGAGCAAATAGCACTATGTTTTCCAAGTGTTGTTTCTTAATTATTAAAAACTATCTTCTTCAACCCTGATCCTTTATGAGGTTCCCAAAAATACACATAAAAAAGCTCTTGTCAAAATTTCCAGAGATCATTAATTAAGTTTCATATTAGAAAAGAATGGAGTCATTTATGTTGGAAAAGTCCTTTAACATCATCAAGTCCAACTTTTAACCCAGCACTTTTAACAGATTATTTCTTGAAACTGAAGAAGGTAATTGGAGGATGTCAACCTCCTGCAGTCCTTCATGTAAAACAAATGATTTCTATGCACTTTCTTTGAAAGTCTCATCTCTAGACTCTTTACCAGCTTCAATGCCCTTTTCTGAACATGGTCCAGCACTCAGTGTCCTATCTGTGAGCATCCTAAAGATGAGCACAGGATTCAAGGTGTGGCCTAACCAGTGCCAAATATAGAAGGACAGTCACTGCCCTGGTCCTGCTGGACACACTCTTGCTAATACAAGTCATGATTCCATTGGCCTGGGACAGGTATGTTTCCATTAGGAGAACTGTGCTTGATCATGTCCCAGCTGTTGACAGCAACAACCTGTAATTATATTGACTGCATAGACTGGAGTGTCAGAGCATCTTATTTGAGGAGCAAGACCAAGTTGTAAAGAGCAATGAAGAGCAAAAGTCTCTGAGTTGAATAGTTTAAAAAGCAATACTAGGACCAGTAGACTGATGCTTTTGCCCTCTTCTGTTTTTATTTAAAAAATCATGAGTTGTTAAGAGTTTTGGGCTTCTTTAGGATCCTAGTTTAAGTAGGTGATAAAATGTTGAATTGGGAAAGGATCTTATCATAGATCTTTTTCAAAGGATCAATACTAAGATCCTTTCCCAATTCAAAGTTGACAAAAAAAGCTTTAATATTAAAATTACACAGGAGTTGGAGTCAATGACCCTTGTGGGACCCTTCCAACTCAGGATATTGCAGGATCCTATTATGGTGATATGCTCCCATGCCTTTTGGAAATCTGACCCTAGGTCATCTTTCCCATCCCCGGGAGTCTTCATTGAGATGATGGAATGTTTGTTGCAGTCAGTTGCCCATCCCTGCTCTAGTCTTCACTTACTACTTAAAACCAGATACAAGTATATATGTCAAAACTTTTTGCGAAGGCTAAGCATTGAGCTCTGTTTTCATGTACTCATATGTTAATGTAGCAAATTAGAAATAGTTCTGTAAATAGCATAAAAAAGATGTAAAACTGAATAAAAGTGAGAGAAGTAATATGAACCTTAGGCTAGAATATTATCTGTTTATTTTACCAAAACCATTGTGTTAGGAATTTTGATACTGACTTACAAGAACCAAACCTGCTGACAATCTACAATAATTATTGATAAAGCAGTGCAGAGAGGAATCTTAAACCCCTCCCAGAGAATTAAAAAACAAGTGTAGGTGACTCACAAATGATTTGAATGAGGTTCGCAATAAGTAAATTAATTAATAGACCAATGCAATTACTAAATGTAATTTGCTCAATTTTTTCTTTTTTCCTGATACATATAAAGCAGAAACCGCTTCCCAGCCCATTGTGTTTACTTGTGTTCTATTCTTATATAAATAAACCCCATGGTTTCTCATTTCAGTAGATATTCTGAAAGAATATTTCAGGCATCCCAGTGTTTTCTGCTAGAAAAATGGATTATTTCTTGAAATTGTAGTGAGTGTAGCAGGGATGCCTACCTCCTGCAGTCTATCATGTAAAGCAAATACTGGAAGAATAATCCTTTTAAGGAAAGTGCATAGAAGTTAGTATTTCATGTATTTATACCCTGGTATTTCTTGCACTGTTTTGTCTTTGTCCCATTCTTTTTAGTTAAGTACATCAAGGATGCAGAATCTGGAATTGCAACTGAAGAAATTCTTAATTCTAAAAAAAAATTATCAATCTTTTTCTCAACAAAGTTTGTTTCTCATGTTCATTTGGTAATTGAAGACAACAATTGAGTTTTTTAATCGTATAATGCCTACCATTTCAGAACAATTTAGAAGGACTTAGACACTAATCAATAAACATTCTAATTCTGGAGACAACCTTTATTAAAACTGTCTCAGTCTTCAATTTTTTTAACTACAGTGAAAGGGATGTAATGCAGAATATTTGAAACACATCACAAAGAAATTTATACTGTTCACAGTGACACCAGTTATTTCCTGGTAACTGGTGTAATATGTATGGGAGAATTTGACTCAATTTTCTACTTCCCTTCTTTTACCTTAGTACCTCAGAGAATTTCACAATTGCTCTTCCTGTTGATTGGAAATCCTGAAATGAACGTTTTGTGTAATAGACAAAAATATTCTCAGTAAAACTAGCAAACTTCAAAGTTAACATAGTGGGATCAGCAACTCACTCTTTTCAGAAAAGTTAGATACAATAATATAAAAGTTGCTCATACATTATATATTTAAAAACTGAAAGAAAAATTCTGTCTGACTTGAAACTTAATTCTGGAAATAAAATAGTTCTATTTTGTGTATTATCTATAGGAATAAATCACTGTTGTATGACTGCCTGATGTGGAGGTACTGAATAAATATATTTATTACATATTACATATATTTATTTTCTTTTGATCTTTCCTCCTTGATGCTAAGGTATTAAAAACCCATTTGCTTTATATTTAGTAATAGAAGCATGACAGAATTTTACATTGACGTTTGTAGGTTTGTCATTTAATATTCATGGCTGTGAAAATTAGCCGTGTGTCTTTCAATTCTTGACATAGAGAATTGGGGTTCCTTCAGGAGTGCTTTGCAGCTGGAGGTTTGTTTAAACTCTGTGAGGACTCATTTTGATGGCAGCAATTCACCTGACTCATCATTCGTCTGTGCAGTCCCTTCCTCCTTACTGTCATTGAGCTCTGGTCTCTTCTTATTTTCCTTAATCTGGAAAATGACTTGTAGATGCCTTCTTCTTCACCATTGGTTTATTATGTCTACTTCTGTACAGGTGTTAGAGCATGAACTTCTAACACATCCAGTCCCTATGTATTATCATGTTGCATTTTCACTTTGTTCTGTCTCAGGATGCACTCCTATGGTACTCAACATAACTTGAAAATGTTACATATGTCAGAATCATCCACATTCCCTGAGCACTATTCTGGATTGCCTTTTATTCATCTCTAGTGTACTTCATTTGACATTTTTGTTCAGGAAGACTACCATATGTTATCTGTGATATTTTTTCCCAATGTGTGTTGTATGAGAAGTTATTTAGCACAGGCCTCTGAGAAAGGAAAAAAAAAGCACAAAACTGTCATCTTAAAATTTTCTGTTGTTCCTGGTGTTCATTTAGACTCACATACTGTGGCTGTGGGGGCTGCTTTGTTGCTGTCTATAAAAAGATGTGCCTTTTACAAATGAGAACACTGCTACGTGACAATATATTGAAAGATTCAGATGAAGACTGAGTACTTGTATTTTTATCATGAAATACCTACATGATACCAGCAGCAGTCAAGCTACCTTGCTGGGCTGACCTTATCCAGTTTACCTCAGAGTGGAATTGCAATTCCCTGTCCCTCCCTAGGTTTCTGTGTTGGTAAAAGAAATGTGTATAAACAATTTTGCAATGAAAAATTCTTACACTTACTTTTTAAATAGTGAAGACTCATCCTTGGTGTTGAGCTGTGAGAGACTGTAATAATGACAGCATAATTCAACCTTCAGAACCTGCAGCCTTTGACAATCAAAAAATGAGGGAATACCCACAGCCTGGTTTGTCAGATATCTGGAAAGGGCAATGCTACATCTGAAGCACAGTCTGCCTTTTCTCTCCCTACCTTTTTCCCCAGACATAATGGTTTATTGCTGAAAGTATTCGGGGAGTGCTAGCAAAGCCTGAGTAGGAGTTCTTTCAAAAAGGTTATTTTTTTTTTCTCTCCTGCATCTTGGGTGGGCTAGAAAGCCTCTGGAGATTACCAGTGGCCTTTTATTTCTAACTCAGCTTTGCAGCTTCATCTTACGAAGTCATTGTAGACAGTGAAACATTGCCAAGTTTTATAACTTCAGGCAAAATTTTTCCAAGTTAGTTTGTCTTTACTTCCACTTGCAACACAGGTTCCTGAAGTTTTTTGGCACTCATCTGCTCTAGACTGAGAGCTCAGAGTATTAGATTATATGATTAAAGGCTAATGCCTATAAACAAAAGGATTCTTGGGGACCAGGGCAACTGTGGCAGGTAGAGGGACCTCAAGAAGCTAAGAATTCCTAAAGGAGTATCCTGACCTGGCACTCCCAGAAATTTCCATGAGGAGTGATGACCCCTGCACCTCATGGGGAGCTCACCAAGACAAGTCAGCCCAAGGAACTGCCTCTTCTGAATACCTTGCAGAATACTGGGTACAGGAGCTGCGATGGGATGCAGGGGGAAAAGAATTTCGGGATTCTGTGATATTTATTATCAGGTGCTTTAAATTTCAGAATTTTGGCAATGATATGACCCTTCTATAATGGGATATTTATTTAATGGAAAAAAAAAGGAAAGGTAAGGGTGGGGCTTGTCTGTACTGGGGAGGAACAAGTGTGGGTAAAAAAAAGGAGAATGGGTAAAGGCCCATTGACTAAAAACAGGGGTTGCCAGTACATTTGTCTGTCTAAGCCCTGTGATTTATCACTGCAGACCGTCTTATATTATTAAATCCCTTTTAAAAAATTTTTAATTCTTTTTAATATATGTGGATGTTACAGAAATTCAACTTGGACAGGTCAGTGATAGATTAAGATGTCTGATAACCTGCAAATGAAGTAGGACTATGAATCTCAGAGGCTTGAGAGCCTGAGGAAGTCAGGAAGACCTAGATCTTGGAGACTGGTGCTGGATAGATTGAATGTTCAAGACTAGTTTCTGGCAAGACCCCTAGTGTGTGTAAATTCCACTAACACATTTTGATCTGATCAGCACTAGAGAAGAGCCTAGGCTGAAGCTTTCACACTGTTCATGTTCATGTGTGTGTTCTCTGTGTTTGAGTGGATGCCATAAACTACTCTTTATTGTGTCTCTGTCGGTCTGTGCACCCAGCTGTGTGTTTATAGTGTGTTTGTGCACACAATTGCATGTGTACATGTTGGTTTAGCCTTGACACTGCCTGGACCCGGGGATGGGGCACTGCCACTGCTGCACATCTTCATGACTAGGTCAGGAGCACTTTCTGGGTCCTGCCGACCTCTGGGTTGGGCAGTCTCCAATACAGAGACTCTTAAAAATCAGTGTGTGTCCAACAAGTATGATCTGCTTGTAATCCACAGCCCCGGGAAAGTAAAAACCCTTAGGGTTCCCACTCAATGCAGTTCAAACAAATGCATTCCACTCATATTTCAATTATTAAGTCTATTACTTTTTTTAAAATGGTCTCTTCCACTAGTTGAAATAAAGTATGATATATTCACGTTGGGCAGAATCCAGGTGATTAGGCCAAACAGGAGTAAACCCATGATCTGTAGCAAGGATAGAAAGAAACAGAAACAAAGGAAGCATGATTTTTTTTTAAATGCTGCAAATCACTTTTCATAAGACCACAATAGATATAAATCTGTTAAATGTCTAAAAGTTTTTTGTTGTCTTTCATAAAATGTAAATAGAGTTTGGACCATTCCTACTTAGCTTGTTCTTTTTCTGTCTGTGTTGAGCTCATGGGGAATGGAGGTCATGTTACCAGTGTGTTTTTAAGCTTCACACAATTACCCTCAACCCCGTAAAGCATTGCACAGCAGGAGAGTATTTATGACTTGTCACAATGAAAGCCACTGTCTTCTGCAGCCCTACAGGAGTCCAAGTATAATGCAGTGGTTATGAAGAATATGAAGGTACAGTATAGGAATAACATATTTAAACATATCATTACTGTGTCTTTGAACATAACTTTTTGTAATCCATATTTTCCACTCAGAAGTTAAGCTGCATGTGTCCTCGGCAGGTTGCTGAAGTAAAAATCCTATTTATCTATTACCTATTATTTTCTTAGCAAAATTATCATCTTACATCCCATTATTTGGAGGGATTATTAACCTTAACTGCTGAGATCCAAGGGCACTTCACAAGGTATTACTCACTTAGTCCTCATGTTACCCAACAATTTATTTTAATTTTTTTTTCAAGAACAAACTATCACATAGTCTTACATTAACCTCAAAATAATTCTTCATGCGACAGAAGTTGTTTGGGTTATACATATAAGGAAATGGATATATATTCACACCATGTGAAAATAAGAAGACATTAAAGTGATGCAGCATATTAGAAAAGAATAATTTGCTCAATAAAATAGCCCTTCCACAATGTGGCAAACAAATGTTGGTATGATAAATGTAGAATTTTAAAGTCACTTTATGTCTTTCTAAAAACATTTTTTGCACCAACAATACAACTGTCATTCATCCTATAAGAAACATGAAGAGGATTAAAAAAAAATTATAAAACTAAAGATTAATATAGTAATGTGTGCTCTCAATTGCTTTCCCCTCATTTTGACATTATCTTTCTGATATCTTTCTGTTTAGAATCTTGCAGATTTTCAAAAGTGATTTCTTGGTTCTACTTTTTGAGCAATTTATATGAAACAACTGTCATGAAGCTGTTGTTTCCTTCTTTTTTTTTTTTTTCCTCAAAATCAAATGAACATCTATCCTTTGCAAACCTGTTATTTTAAAATTGTAAACCCCAAAATATAATATGCTTTTAAAGTTTCAGGATGTGTGCATTTTTTTACATTAGTTTTGATGTCATGGAAACGCCTGAGTATTTCTTTATGTCTCTCTGTGGAATCCATCATGCCCATGATTACTATCATGGCTTCAACATCAGAATGCATCACATACCAAGTTTACCCAAGCTATCATTGTTTTACAACTGATTGAGTAAATATCTTACCATGCTAAAGACTCTCTTTAATTCACAGGGAGATAAAAAATCTGTTAGTGATTTTCTCTTAACAGACCAACAACTTTGGATCTGTGTTAGCTGTCACTTGATTAATTATGTACCTAGGGCAGCTGATCACAGAAATTTTCCACCTTTTCCCCTTAGTATTTGTATTTGTTCTTCACAATAAGCCATAATCATTCAATGGTTGCTTATGATCAAGTCAGCAAAATGAACCTTATCAGGGTATTAAATACTGGGAAAAATAAATGGAACTTGGTTTATCCAATACTCAAAAGAAATATGACAAAGACATTTTTAAAATTAAAGTTTTATTACTTTGTTAACTTGGGAGAGGTATTATTTTTCCTTTAAAATGCAATTACACTATTTGTGTTAATGATATTTACCCTCTCGTCTTATCACCACCTAATTAATTACCTTTTCTAATATTTTTCTTAAATATATCTTACTTAGTTCAACAGTGTAGAATCCAGTCATTGTTTGTTTTGGTTTTTTTGGGTTTTTTTTCCAGCATAGGTATTATGCTTATAAGTGTGTTACCTACTCAGTGACAAAACTCAGCATTTGTCCTATTCCTACAATACGGATTATGGAGCATTTTGCAGTTCACCCCAGTCTACCACAACCAGCAAAATTCTGTGAGCCTTTGGGGCAGTGTGTGTTTACTGATGACTGGGGAGGTTGCAAGGGTGAGAAGGAAAACTGTGGGTGAAGACAAGGCAAACTCTGGGCTGATGTGGTGCAGCACTGCAGTGAGCTGCATCCTCTCTTGTGCAGAGAGAGGCATCCATGGGCTCAGGCAGCCATCCTCTGTTTGCAGAGCTCACCTCTTCTAGGGTGCCATGGGTCCTCAGCACATGTGTGGTCTCACCTCATTTTGGTGTCTGCTCACAAAGAGCAGGTGTTTAGCTGCTCCTTAAGCTTTAGGTGAAATACTTGTTTCCTGGATGCCTGACCAATATGTGCCTCACCAGAAATGCAGCTTGCTATAGTGGAAACCTAGACAAATTTGAGGTAAAAGTAAGTAGGAAAAGGGTGAATTATGAGAAGGGTAAATTATGAGAAAAATGTTGTCTTGGTTGGCAACACCTGTCTTCAAATATAATCAACTTGCTAGTTTCCATAGCTCTGTAAGTCTGCTAGATATATGATACCCATGCTGACTGAACTGAATATCTAACCAGTCCCTCTCTTACTTGCCACACATGACCTGCCTGACTTTCACTTAAAAGTGAAATGTGTTACTCCCCTAAATAAGAAGAATCAGCATCCTAGACACATATCCTGTGCACATATCCATATGCAGCCTTGGATTTATCCAGCTAGTAATTTCAGGAGGAGCTCCTAGGGATATATCCAAGAAAATCATGCATCCAGGTGATTTCTTTTTATTCTTAGATGTCCCTGAACAACAACAATCTGAAAGTCTCCTACAATTGTTCCTACTGTCCTGCCTTTCTCTGTGATTATGACATAACTCACAACATTCTGAAAGCATGCCAATGGAGTACAGAATATCTATAGTAGATGACTGAAAGTAATTTGACCTTAACAAAAAGTACAAAACCCATCTATAGTCTTCTTTATTATCAGAATGCTTTGGAAAAACAGAGCAGCATTTTTCCCCTTGAATTTACATTTTTTTCCCTTTAGTAACTTCCTTTCCTTTCAAACTTTTCTTTTATATTTTAAAACCAAATGTAATTGAAATCCCCCAAACCACTTATGTGCTCATATAAGTCTCTTTATATCACCATGGAAAAGGTATGTATTTCTACAATACATTTGCTTTCGAAAATTATAGTGTTCCTAAAAGAACCATAATAAACATTTTGAAAGCTTTATATAACTTTACCATTCTTTCTTCCTGGATGAATTGTTTTGTGAACAGATAACACTGGCATGAAAGCTAAAACTCTCAAATCAAATTTTTGTAGCACAGATTTGTACACGCTCTTTAAACTTTTATTTCCTGCAATGGATAGCAAAGCTTCAAATATTAATATGATTTTAATATTACATAGAAAAAGACAGAAGGTTAAGACGTTCTTATATCTTAATATAATTCCTACAAAGTAAGAAATGGTTATGGATTATCAAGGCTTGATTTAGCTAGTGGCACATCAATGGAAAATAACAAATCTGAATGCAACAGCATGAAGAATTCTGAGTTACTGTTTCATTATTCACTCCAATCTCATAACTTCAGTGACATACAAGGCATGAAATACATTGTCAAAAATATATCGCTCAGAATACAGTCCCATTAAATATTTTATCCAATTGGCAGAAGTGCTGCAAAAAGACTGAACATTAAACTGAGCCCCGTTCTTCAAAAAAATGACATTGCACTGTGCTTTCCAGCTTTTTCAACAGATAAAAGTTTTCCATCAGCAATTTCCTTTTAAGTAAAGTTAAGCAAGTCTCTCTCACTCTCTCTTTTTGTTTCCTCCTTGTGAATATGCTGCAGAAATTCTCCACCTCAAGGCAGAGTTTAGTCTTTACCGTGGGACATAAAGGAAAACTCCTTTCTGTGAATACTGGCATGCATATTTGACAGCACTTTAGCTATTTTTTCCTTATAAGGTGAATTTAGAATGTTTTTTTAGCATGATAAAAAGTAAGCAAATTCTGAGTTACAAAATGTGATATCTATTCATGCAAGGGAGAGATTTCACACATGCACACTAGTAGTTCAGGAATTCCTTATTTCCTCAGCTCATGGTGAAATAAATCTACTCTATTCTACACCAGTTTCTTACTATGTACCTTCTCTGTTTTTATTAATCTTATTTTGCCAGGGACAGTTGGGACATTTAAAGAAGTTCTTTGTCATCTTTAACTAATAGCCCAATATTTTCTTTCCACTGTCTCTTCTGCCGTGTTTATGTCACTTAAAATGGTGTGAATTATGGCCATCAATGTATTTCAGAAGATTGTCCAGAAGCCCTTTAAAGTCTGCATTGCATTCAGTGTGACAGAGAACAAAAGAATAGTCTACTTTCACACAAGTAATTAATCATTTTCCTATAAATCTGTTGTCAAAATTTTCACAGGTTGTGAGAAAAAGGGATTTTTAAGAAGGATCTTAAAGGATAGTACTGAGATGACTTATATACGTTTAGGGAGAATTTTTCCCAAGTGGGAAGGATAGCGTGAGAAAAAGGATTTTGTCTGAAAATCTGTCCTTAGTGCTATGTAAAATGTCCAGCCTTGACTCCTCTGCCCAGTCAAGCTTACATTAATATGATTGTGAATTTATATAACTCTGTATAAACCAATAATATGAATTCATATAATCTTTTAATGCCTTTGGAAAAGGGTTTCTAACTTGCTTAACTGCTCCTATAACCTAAGATGTAGCCAGTTAGTGGTTGGATAGAGAAAAATACAGAAACTTTGTTCAGTTAGGTAGCTGGTCACATATAAAATATGTGTATGTATGATATACAGGACACATAAAAGTTGCCAGCATCCATGTTCTGGGGAGTCTTGCCTGACTGGCTGAGGGTGCCTCCACAAGGAAGCAGCAGAGAGGACTTTGTTAACACCCCTCTAATCCTGACTGTCATCCTGTCCAGGAGCTTTCTGCTTGAGCTCTACCCTGTTCCAAGGACCCAAACACATTGCTTCAGTTGTTCATGTAATAAAATGGCAGCATGGGTCTTCTCTTGTACTAGCTAGACCTTATCTTTATATCACTCCTAAAATGTAGGCTCTTGTGGCTGTTTAAAAGGACATGTGGTGATAGGACAAGGGGGATTGCTTTTAAGATGAAAGAAAGTAGATTGGATGTTACAAATAAATTCTTTTCTGTGAGGGTGGTGAGGCACTGGTACAGGTTGCCCAGAGAAGCTGTGAATGCCCCTACCCTAGAACTGTTCAAAGCCAGGTTGGATGGGGCTTTGAACAACCTGGTCTAGTGGAAAGTGTCCCTGCCCGTGGCAGGGGTTTAGAACTAGGTGATTTTAAGGTCACTTTGAATTCTTACCCTTCTGTGATTCTATGATCTCAAAGCCACAGTTTCTTTCATTATTCTCATTTCTTGAGTTTTTGCTTCCCAAGAGCTAGTCCTGATGCATATTTCAATGAGTTTGAATCACTACACATCATAGATTATGAGAAGGCTGATAATGGTGTGTTTTGGGGGGGCAGGGGGGAGCTGGCTTGCATGCAATAGATCAAACTTGTGTAAAACTGAGGGTGACTTTCTTAGCAGCTTGCTTGGATGGCAGATATAGTTTTTGTTAGGCAATGATTGTCTAGCTGGTGTATTGTTCTATCTGTATTGCTCTGTTAATAAACCACATGTTGCTGTTTCTGGGCTCTGGAGCTCTTGATTAGTATTCAGCAAGTGAAAGACCTTTTTGAGGGCTTAGGGGTGAACTTCAGTTCAAAATTTTTGTGAGCCTTTTTTGCTTGTACCATCTTTTTGCCAGGTCAAAAGTGTGCAAGGGAGATTATAGGAAGCTGACATTTACATTGTTTGTGGAGGGATGAAAGCTAGTTTTAAACTAATATCACTCCAGCCTCTGTGTGGGAATCTATTGCCTATGCAGACACATTAGGTGCATGGGGCAAGAATTTCATTTCACTACATCAGAAGCAGCGAATTCCTACCTTGTCATTGCAATTTTTCATGTATTTTCAAGTTTCTCTGTTTCCAATATGCAAGTAAATTCATCTCTTCAACCTATTGCCACAAAATGCCAAAGAGAGCAAAAAACCTCAGCTGAGATTCACACCAAATGAAAACATAAAAGATAAGAGTTAATAGCCACAGCCAGTGTAGTGGGTCCTTTACAGAGGAGCTTTGCATGTTTTGGAACAAGCTGAGACAATGACATGAAATTGCTTTGATCTTCTTTGTGGCCTATCTTGTCTACAGTCAATAGGGAGTTTTCCAGTGGGAGAATGCAACTTCAGTTGCACTTTTGAACACCTCCAATACCTCCTAAGTCTTCCTAGCTAACGAACTGTTAAAAAATTCCTACATTTTCTGATCAAACTTTAGTCTGGGCTGAATTACTTACTGCAGCAGTGCACACAGGACACCCAAATATCCATGTATTTGGTATGATTAAAAGTTTGAAAATTAGTATACTTGTTTGTAAGCATATGTTGATGATTTTAACAAATCAATTGACTTTATGTTTGTGCCTATTCTGTGTTTGGTTTCTGCAGCACCTCCTGAAATTTTGTTTGGCCACCCTAGAGAGGTACAAAAGTAAAACTTAAAGCTTCTTATATACAGATATGCAAAGGACTTTCTTAAAGTAACTTTTTCTGAGTATGTCTGTGCTCATATAACTGCACACAGTATTGCCTTCAAGTAATTGGTTTGTCTAGCGCAGGATGCCAAAGCTGCTGCAAGGATGGGCTGCCTGTGTGCTAGCAAATAGCCTGTGTGACATTGCCCTAGCTGGTCTCTTCCTCCTATCACTGGATACACGCCCTAAGAAAAGCAGAGTTACATTTAACCATCAGGCAACAGAGACAGGGGGTATCACATCACACAGATAGCCGTGAAATTGTTTTTTGATAACAAGCATAGGTGGGAAAGAGAACTGCAAAGCAGGGGATGTGCTTCTTAAACAGCTCAAGTGTTGCTCCTACCTTAGGATAAAGCAATGTGCATATTGGCTTGAAAATGGTGAGCTACTGAATGCATTTGCTGACATAATTATGTTGTGGTGAGACTAAAGGGCTCATTTAGAAGGAGAACAGTGAAGACTTGTTTTCCTCCTTGACCATTCCAGAAAAGACAGGGTCTTTCTGATGCCCTGTGTGTGCTACATTTTTATCCAGGAAATTATTTTAACAGAAATGGAACAGAAAATATGGACAATTCAACCAGAGAATAGTCATAGTACACACACAAGTAATAATGAATTAATGGAACTATTAAATTAAAAAAAAAAACCAAACAAACAACCCAACAAACAGAAAACCAAGCAAACTGCAGTCTTTTTGCAGGAATGGGGTTTTGCAAGTTTTAAAGAGAGAAGAATTAGGCAGATGCTAAGAATGTTTTTGAAAATGTTATCTGGACGTTTTATTCCATCCTATCTATGCAAATATTTAGCAGACCATCTACCCACTGGCAGTATGAACAGTTGGTAAGAGCAACAAAAACAGTGTCATTCACAATGCAGGTTGCCTTCCATTTACAGTATTTTATCAAGATAAAATTCCCTCTTAGCCCCCCTGGCTCCACCCCTCCCAGAAAAAAGAACTAAGTAAATAATTCTTCAACATGTTTTGCTGACATTTGTAAAATTAAAAACCCCACCATAAACAAATAAAAAACAGATAATAATTATTTTTGTAATAGATCTTTATTACTAATACATTTACAGCAGTGATTAAACATAATGCCATGTTCAGGGGATTCGGGTATATGGGTGTTAGCAGAGAGGAAGTAGTTACCCTTTTACCCTTACACTGTTCAACTCAATAAAATGAAATTAGAGTTGTAGGAGGATAACAGGATTATTGTAGAGTCATCATTTCCTGCAGCATTTATCCTTTAAATTTGACCTTTGCTGGAGTTCATTATGCCAAAATTGATAGACCATGCTCATAGGAAAAAGTCATCTGAAACACCCGAGAGCTATTGAGCTAACTAAATAAGCAACACGAGACAGTAAATGTATAGATGTAAAATAGGTTTGTGTGTGTTTGTGCATATATATATATATTTGTATATGTATATGCATATAGATGCTGCAAGACCTTTCCCGCGTAGTTCCTTTTAAATACCATTTGTGAATATAAACAGAAATTTAGTTATGATGGAAACTAGCACAGTGCTTAAAAAAGATAGCAGGAAATGACAGAAATACAACAATCCAATGGACAGCCATATGACCAAATCTTCAGAACAGTGAAAAACCACGGATTTTTCCTTCCCCCGCCCCCACCTTCTTGTTCTAGATAATTGATGAGATGAATGCCTGAGGAGCTAAGGAAGACTGATGTGAACCTTCAGGGGGATAGAAATACTGCAGAAAAACAATGCTCTCGGTTCAATCAGTCCTAAGGGAGCTGTTTCCAGGCCTTCAAGGAGTGCCAAGCCTTATCTCAACTTCAGGATTTGCTTCTGAAGAATTACAGAATATCCATGAAACAAGTGCCTTCCAGCAGTTGTAATATACCATCTTTAAAAACCAATTGTCTACATTAGTCACTGCATCAAAGATGGAATTAAAACCCAAATCAACTTTGCTATGCCCATCCCAAGATATCTCAGCTCTCTGAAGAAATAATGACTGTGTTTATTCTCTGGATTCCATCTTCTGTAAACAAGCGTATCACTGCCCAGTTTATTGTATCGGAGCTAGAGTGTTCACTTTAAATGTTTTAATCTCCTAATTCTTTTGTGGTATCTAACAGTCTATTTGAGATACCAACTTTTAGAGAGTTACGTGACCTCTTTAATAAACTCATTCTCTACAGAGATCCTTAATAATTATTTTTTAATGTAATTTCTTGCTATTCCCTATCTTTCATTTCTAAGGTTGAAATAACAATGTCAAGATATAGCATATTTCATCAATTTATATTAAAGGGTTGGGAGAAAGCTGTCAGCCAAACAAAGACCTTCAAACCTTAAAAGAATTTACAAGTTCCCCTATCAAAATGCATATTATTTTCCCTCTGCTATGTCCCATTCAAGTTAAGGACCAAATCCATGCTGGTCCTATAAAATGACAGTGCTGCAAACACCTTTAATGCATTGAAGTGTCGTGGATGCCTTGGAATGCAGGCAGAAAAATAGTTCTGGTTTTGTTCCCTAGATTCACAAGAAAAGAATATGCAACCAATAAACTGCAGTGGCATTGTGCTGATCAGAACTTCCTGTGCTGAGAGAAGAGACAGAACACACTGAGTGCTCTCCTGTTGCTGTTAATCCTGTGACTGGTTTGGTCTCACCTTTTCTATTTTAATATTTGCTGGTGGCCTATAAAATTGATTAATGCTCATTCATTGTGAAAACTATTATCCTTTCACTTTTTTGCAGATGAGTAACTTCTGAAAACCCACAATATACTGATTCATTATGTACTAACTACAAAGTAGCTCATACCACTTTAAAGACATGTTTTGAAAGATTTAATGGATGTCTGGCTTTGTTTTTAGAATGTAGTATTAATCTGTTTTACAGTTTTTTATTTTCTAATCAGTACAGGTAGATAATACTACAAATGAAGGATCTCATGTTAGTTCTTGGAGACCAGGTATTTCAGATTCTTATTTGCCTGGATCAGGGTAACTCTCATGAAAATGACCTTGTGAAACTGATATCTCTAACGGTGTCTTTCTTGTGTTAAAATTAAACGTCTTTCTAATTTCACATATTAAAATTAGCTGGGTTGAAACTGGTTCTGATAAGGATCTTTGCAGACTTGGTTATAAAACATAGATTAAATTTCTTGCAGCAAATTTTAAAGGTCTTTGTACTGGGACTTCTACTAAGATTCTTTTAATTTCAGAGTTTTTTTCCTTGATCTTTGATAAAATATATGGTTAAAATTGATTCTGATTGAAATAAAAGATTATTTCTAATCTAAGATGGCTGAAGATTATAGAATGGTGGAGAGTGATGAATATTAATTATTATTGAAGATAGTAGGGCTGTATCCTGGGGCTATATCATACTGTATTTTGTACTTCTCAGATTACACTGAGTATTTCTGATGAAGATGCTATTCTAAGGAGAAGACTAAGACTAAGTGTGGAAGAAATTCTTGATGAATTCTTAGAGAATTTTCTAAGTTCAAGATTTTGCCTGCTTCTTTTGTTGCCAGAAAATCCGTAGAGATTAATTTCAGGCGAACACAAAGTATTTTAACAAAATAAGATGAAAATGTGTGTTTTAGACACACATTTAGTTTCCCATATATTCATCATAAAGCAAAAACTATCATGACTTGAGGTATTGTTTCTTCATTACACCAGAAAACAATTGTGCTGATTCCTTATGTATTGTAGCATTTTGAAATACTACGAGCCAAAAGGAATACTCATAGAGCTCTATTGTGTACCTCTTTCTAGGTTCTTTATTTTCTTACAGAGAACAATATTGCACTCACTAAACTTCTGTGAGTTAACCTATGGATCAGTGACAATACAGATCACTAAAAAAAAAAAAAAACCAACACAACTATCCAAACCAACAACAAATTTAAATAAAGCTATCTGATATTTCAAAAGTCTTTTATTTTCCTACATTTGCAAAAGTTCGTACTGACTTTCTTCTCTTGTTTTTAACAGGCAAAACCCTTTCACATATGCAGGGTCCTAGAATGGCAGAGGTGGCTGATCACACAGATTGGTCAGTATTAGCAAAAATGCAGTCAAGAATGAGGAATTAATTACTTCAAGTTTACTACTCCAGAATATCAAAAGCTGGCTTCTGACAGGACAGATCATTCCTGGATTTTATCAAGTTTAGTGCAGTGAAAGGGGTCTAGGGAATATATGTTTTAAGGATAAATATAGGGCATTATCATACTTACAATGAAGGTAATCCCCAACATATTGACTGGGAAGATTTTGTCTCCTTCAGGGAAGATTCATCTGCTGAAGCAAAACTGTAGAATGAGAAACTCAGGACTTCAGTTTATCTCTCAATGTCTTTTCTTCCAGATGAAGAAAGATGTTTTGCTTTGGAATTTTTAATGGACATACAGCTGAACAGTTGCTGCTCTTTTCATAAATGAAGCTTTAAAAGGCCCATCAGATACAAGCAACTGGATTAAAATTGTCACACTGTTGTCAATGTTGTCATCTCTTCCTATTTTACATAACTGTATAACTACAATAGCTATGTTTTTTACATAGACAATCCAAGCACAACAGAGAAGTGTATTAACATCTACCTTCTTTATTGACTGGTAGCTGTTAATCTTTCTACAGTGCCTGTAATTATTTATTGTCCTCTTGTTATTATTTTGCCTTAAGGAATACAACAATCATCCCTTGGGAATGGGAAGAATAAATCAATAGAGAGAAAGTCAATGATTGGTGTCATCTGCTGCAGACGAGCCCTAACAAAGATGTTTTCTTATGGTTCAGTATCCTGGGCTGCTTTACATAGTTGTTAGAAAGATGAAGGACAAGTTGATGTCCAAGCCATGTCTAAATTAAAGCAAAATGCTGAGTATTTTTCTGTGAAAATACCCTTTACCTGAAAAGAATTGTACTTTAGCAAAACAGAGTTGTGCTTATTTTTTTTTTTCTGCAGGTTTGTTTGCTTTTTTTTTTGTTTTGTTTTTGCTTTTTTTTTTTATCCAGCTGTGTAGAGTGCTGTGTTGCTATACTGTCTGTGATTTAAACACTTCTCTTTATTTTTATTCCATGCCTGTGTTGAAATAACTTCCCTGAAATTTCTGTTTATGGAATCACTCTGGCCTCTGTGAGCCTGTTTTCCTTTAGAATAATTATTTCTGCTCAGGGTAGAAATCCAGACTCTTTTATAAAACAAGGTTATATAGTTAAGCCCCCTGGAGGCAATTAATTCTGTGCTTATGTTACAGAAAATTTGTGTGGGGCAATTGCCTCTCCCACTCCCTCTCCCTGACTGTAAGGAGGGCTGGTTTAGGTTAGCCACAAAAAGGCAGGGGACCCAGATATACCTCTCCAGGTATATCCATTGCTTCTAGAAAATGAGATGCCCTTCAGAAGGCTGGATCCACCACCAAAGTTAAAGAATGAGAAAATCTGCACCTAAACTAAAGCCTGAGCTAATCTCCTCACATCTGAGACAGATGAGTGTGATCCTGTAATGGTCTGGGCATACCAAACTTCCCTCTTACCCCGTGTACTCTGGCACCAAATGTTTAGAAACATCTATGTGGCAATTACTATCTCAGGAATATTTCCAAAGGGTAAGTTTCTTGTTCTATGACTTAAAGGAGTTAGTAGGTCAGTCTCTTCTCCCAGCTCTGCTTTGTTTCCGCCCCCTGCATGTTTCTGTGATATTTCTAAGGATCAATGGGTTCTTTTGTTTGAAGGAGCTCAAGGACTGAAAATTCATCCTCGTGGGGCTACAGCAAAAGCTCAGCATGCAGTCCTATTTAGTTCATTACAATGTTGCTATTTTGACTTTGTTGATATTTTATTTCAACCAAGCTTTTCTTTTTCAACAGTAGCAAAAGATGCCATTTGATGCCACCTACAATTTCAGACGCAGTCTTAACAGTACTCCCTTAAGCAAGGGATGCATCTTCACAGCTTCTTTTTTCTATCACCAAAACTATTTTCAAAACACAACCAGCTCAGATGATTGCCCTACATTCACAACAATTTTCACTTAATTTGTTTGCAGTCACGGAAATTAGTGTAGCCCTTGGAGGACTTATTCAGCACCATTTATTAGAATTCTCTGCTGTGAAATAAACTGCAGTTCTTCCAGTTTTGTAGCATGAGTGTGAGCATTCTTGGAGAGAGAATGCTGCTAGGAATACTGATAGGAGAATCCTGGTTCTGATGTTCAGCTTATCTGAAATTTTTGAAAGCTGTCCCTAATGTCCGTAAGGTGCAGTTTCTATTTTATCTGTGCTTGATGTTTTCCTGATGTGAAATTTATTTGTGCAGCAAGACAACTCTCAGACCTTTTCAAGAGCTTGTTGCAATTAAAAGGATCACCTTTAGGTGATTGATGTGGCTCATGAAGCAAGCTCCCTGCAGAGAAGTACATTTCTGCTTCTGGAATATCCTTGGACATGATAGCATTTTAAAATTTGTTTTAGTCCAATGACAGAAGAATATTTATTTAGTAAACCAGAAAAAGAAATCCAGAAAATACAGACAATTTTTGCTGTACTTTTGATTGCTTTATTATTTTTCTTTTTTCATAATGAATGTTTCCTTTCTATTTGCCTCTGAATCAGCAAGGGAATTTTTAGCTTGAAGATTTGCAGAAAAAGCTCTAATTCTTGGAAGAGCTGAAGCTTGAGTATTTAATCTTAGGACAAACAAGGTAGAAGATTGAAGGTCATGAGCTTGGGCTAGCAAGCAAAACCATTTGTCTAAATCTCTCTCATCAGTAACAGACTGGAAAGGATGTTAAGCATCTTTCTCACTTTTTTCCTCATGAGGAAATTTTTGTACTGAAGTATCACAAACTTTCCTCAGGCTAAAGATTTTGTTATTGATAAAGTGATGATCCTCATGTAGTTCATATTCCCATACTTATTTATTTGATTAGTTATTTTACCAGAAATCTACATGGTCACTTCTTAAACCACTCAGTAATCCTAGCAGTTCCATGTGGGAATTCTCAGGATTTTGTTGCTTTGAAATTAACTCTTTCAAAGCTTAAATATTTATAGTAAAAATTAGAGACCTAGAGTACCTACAGTCAGTCAGGATGATTTTTGTTACTAATGCCCTTGAACACTTTGGAGAATAACCCTTAAGAGGTTGGGGCTTGGACAGTGCCTGGAAAACCACACAGAGTCACCAGGCTCTTTTACAGTTGATAGAGAGAAATATAATTTTGCAGAGAAATCCAGAGTTGGAGCCTAATTTTAGTTTTCATTCACTCTCTGCATGTGTCTTTCCCTCCCCAGTGAATAAAGGACTCTGCAGAGACCAGCCTTGCCAGCTAAAACCAGTTGTGGGGATATCCTCATGAGGCTTGTAAATTGCATAGATATTTTTATACATTTTAGGGAATGCCTTTTCCCTTCTATTTGAAATCTATCTATCATGATCATAAGGCATTTATTTTAGGACTGCTGTGAATAATTTTGTGTGTTTGTAAGATGTATTTTTACTATCTGTATAAAGGAATATAAAGCTGAAAGAATATAAAGCTGATTTCAGTTGTACTTCAGAATTTCTCTATTCACGAATGATTTAGACTTATAGTAAAAATTTGTCTAAACAATTTAGCTTTAATCAATATTTTCATTCCTGAGCTAAAAGATAAGGCTACAAATTTGAAATTGATTTTCTTTTCCTTCTCAGTATTATATGAGGTTGCATAGGTGCTGGAGTGCTGGAGAGAAAATTGATCTGCATTTCATTCTCTTGGTTTGTTTGGATTTGGTGGGGGATTTTTGTGGACTTTTTTTTTTGGTGTTTGTTTGATTAGGTTTTGGGTTGTTTGGTTTTTTTTTTAGAAAATGCTGTTCCGTTAGTTAAAGCTTCAGAAAAAAATCAGTGCCTGGAGAAATGTTTCTTTTTGCTCTTCTTTTTAAGCAAAAGAATTCAGATGATGATAAAATTAAACAGAAGCACACTTCCAAAATGGCAGAAAAAGATAGGAATAGGAATAAATAATGTTAAATATCTGTTTCAAAAAGCCCAAACCTTGCTTTTGTGATTTAATACGTATTTCTTAAGATGTAAAGTTTACCTTCAGTTAATATGGTTTCTTTCTAAGCCTTGAGAATGTAAACAATTTTTTAATTCAGGTTTCAAAGCTTGCTCTTGCTTTTCAGTGCCAATTCTGTTACCATTTTTTGGTTCCACAGAAACTGCAGTTATTTGCCCAGGCTTACTCCCACTGTGCATCAGTTCTCTTTCACTTTTTAATGGAGTCTGAGTTATTTTAACCTCAGTGAAGAAAAGAAAATAATATGCAACTGTCTTCCACATTTTTATTAAAATGATTTAATTACAGTTTCATCATTAAAGCCTCATTTGCAAACACCACTAAAATATGTATTCCTACGTAAATGTGTCTTGTTTAATTATTAGCATGTAGGTGATTCACATATTTGCAGCATATTTCAACAGTGATTTATTATGGCTTTGTAGCACAGGTAAACAGATACCATTAGTTTCAGTATTTTCACAACACAGCAGGCATTTACTTAGGTTTTTCAGGGTTAGCCTTTGCAATGCCTTACAATCTCTTGCAATACCAACTCTGGTGAGCTGAGTAACAGTAGACCTGCTGGACAACTGATTGCCAGCTAAAAAAGGAAGAACAACAGCAATAAGGGAAGCAAATAAATGTTGCAAACTGTTGACTACTGCTTTTTTCTCATTTCTATTGCATAGCATATAGCAGCTTTGAATATCAAAAATAGGATAACTCAAGTCTCAGACCAGCCAAGGTTTCCTGTACTGAACCACTCAGTCTGTTACAAGAGCAAATCTCACATTTATACTTTCCCTTATCCATCTTTCCAGTGCCAGGTAGCAGCTATGATGGTTCATAGCAAGGGCATTCAGATAAAAATTGCTTCATTAAATGGAGGAACTTAACCATGACCTAGCACAGGGAAGTGGATTAGGTGATATCTATGAGAGAAGAGGGGAAAAGAAAAGAAAAAAAATGAAAGGGACTTCCTTATTTATGCACACCATGGTCCACACCAGGATCCTAGTCCAGGACCACACAGAACCGTGTTTGTGTTTTGCAACTGGATGCTCAACCTAGTGCCAGGGGCAAAAAAGGAATGATCATCATTCTGGTGGGTTTAGTGAACTATCCACTGCATATCACTGTCAGCAAGGACAGGTATAGCTGTGAGATGCAGCAACTAATTCCAAGGCTGAAAATAAAAGGGATGTCTCATTGAGACTTTACAAGTGAGGCACATAATGCAGAAAAAAGCTTTGTTCCATTTGGCTCCAAAAACCTCTTTCTCAGTCCTCTTTTGTGCCCTGTGGTATCTCATTGCTCCCTCTTGTGTCACTCGAGAGCAGCCACTGTTGTTCAGTATTGTTCTTTATGATATTTGGATACCAGCTTGGCTCCAGGCAGTGACTACAATTGATTAAGTTTGTGTTGATATAGTTTAAGTGGAAAAGTAAAATTTGACTTAGTACTTTCTTTCATGTGTGCAGAATAATAGTGTTACTTCAGATAAAATGGTCAGAATAAAGAATGAGCTAGGTTGACAGACTTATGTCTTAATAGCTGTCAAATCTGATTTCATTGCTCTGAATTTCTCTCATCTGTACATTGTGAAATTTATTTATGTTTTAAGAACATGTACCATGTTGTGTTATGCAGTGAAATTGGCAAAGTAAAAGAAGAGTAATATTCCTTGGGTTGCTGGGCTAATAATTTTAATATCCATGATCAAAAGTAGTTTCCAACTTAATTGTGACTGAAAAATAAACAATCACAATTTTCTCCATAAAAGGTGTAAAAATTCATTTTTTTCATTTCAATTACACAGTTTAAATTAGTTATGAAACCCAGTCAAAATAAAAGCTGTTCTCTAAAATTTGTGTTCTTAGAGTGTTGTTTCATATATTCTATATCATTTTTTTAAGCTAAAACTTTTTCACCACCTAATTGACAAATTTACAGCCTGAATTAGATGTGAAGCATTAATGATCAATCTCTTTTTTCCAGTTTTTGAACTCTGTAATATTTAACAGTATCACAGGATCATTGAGGTTGAAAAAGGCCTCCAAGACTTTTGGTCCAACCCGTGACTGAGCACCACCTTCTCAACTAGACCAGAGCAGTAAGTGACATGTCCAGCCATTCCTTGAACATCTCCAGGGATGGTGACTCCACCACCTCCCTGGGAAGCCCATTACAATGTCTGACAACCTTTCCTGTGAAGGAACGCTTTCTGGAAAAAACCAAAAAATCTTCCTTTGTTATTTGCAACAATAGAATTTTTTTTTTTGTACGCATTTGTGCAGGATCTGTATGTACTTGACAGGCAAGAACAGGGCAATTATTATGTGTAGAAAAAATAGTTAAAGAATGTATAATGGTTTTGAGCTTTGAGTTGAAATTTTGGTGACACACTAGGCAAGCTAGCCTTTGAAAACCATCTTCATTTTCATATCTTCCTGTTTCCCAGAAGAGAGTAAAAATATTTTGAAATAAATCCATTAAAGTGGAGTGCTCAACTGCTCCCATTGTGGGAGGCCCCTGTTGTATGAGGAGTATTGTGTGTGTTCACTGTTGCAGCATCTCAGTGTCCAATGAATACAAATCAGTGAAACCTGAACTCACCAACAGTTTACTCTCACCTTTTGTGCCTCTGTGGGAGATCCATTGTGCAGCAGTCCTGGGGTAGGACATTTTACAGCCATCACACTTTCAAAGCATTGGCAGTAGGGAACTTAGAACACATTTTTCTAATTTATGATATATCTGTATACCCTTATATCTGTAAAGCTGCACTGTTGAAGCAGCTCTCCTATTTATCCCTTAACCATGTTCCATATTGAAAGTAAGACTGGTAAAAATGGGTCTGTCTGCATGTGAATATAATGAGAATGAAAAAGCTGTAGCTGATTTTCTTGTTATGCAGAGGCTCAAAGTTATGCAGCAATGAATGAAGCACTCTGCTGGGCTCCTTCCTTAGGGCTATTTTAGCAGATTAAGCAAAGTCTACTAGAGTGCAGTCATCTGTGCTGCTGAGCTGTGAGAATGGTTGCTAGCCTGCTCTTGGCTCCTGGTGTCAGGCACTCTCCCAAATGATCCCACCATGATGGGCACGGTGTGGGACTTCAGACATTCCAGGAACTACTGTCACAACAGACAACAGTAGACAGTTTGTAGACATATTCTTTTTTTTTTTTTTTTTTTTTTTGAGTTTACCAACAATGACAGTGACTCTTCCATAGCAATGTTGTGACTGTACCTGCGGATGTTTAATTCCTTGGACCTTGGCTGCTGATACTATAAGATATGATTCAAGAGTTTTTATCTTATCTAGAAACAAAGAGAGGATGAAATGGATTTCATTCTGATTCATAAACTACTCAAGAAATTTACAGTTAAGCATTCCAATTCTGCTTTGCAGTATATTCCTATAAATCTGTCTCCTACTAGTGAGGTTTGGTACATCAAAAGGGTGATTCATAACAATATTGTTAATGCTAAGGCTGAGCAAGTTAGGTTCTTGCAGGTGTGAGACATGAATGAACAATACTATTGACTTGCCCTTTTTTTTCTAGGCTTTATTTTTCACCCTGTTCCCTAAAACTGTGAAGAACTCCTTTCTAAATAAAACTGCAATTTTCACATTTAAACATGGAAATGGGAGTTTACCAAATACTGTGGAGTTTGGGATGGATCTTTGAGAGTGGGAAGTGTTATAATCATGAATAGCCTTATTTCATGGTGGAATTGTCTCCTGGATTTGAAAGTTTGTTTCTAGTAGACGTAGAAGAAAAAGGAAGATTTCTCCCTGGGATCTCAAAGTTTTTGGTTACGTTTTATTTCATTGCTTTCCAACCTTTACCTAATGAATCTGTAGATACTTAAGGAAATTTATCAGTGAAAAAAGTAACTATAAAATATATAAATTTATTCTGGTCCAATGAAAAATGTGACTCTATTTGTCAATGTAGATGCTGAAGTTGCATGTCTCTAGAACTGCAGTTAGATGCCATCTGTGATGTTAAAATATCACACTTTCTGAGAAGCAGTAAGGAGTTAAAAAACAAAAGAAATTATTGCTGCTAATGCCATGGATATAGTTTTAAATATTTTCAGGAACCAGAAGAAATATCACTTACAATATCACTATCAATATGCATTGAACTTTACAAAGTCCATGCTGTAGCAATTTTTTACCTTATGTTTATATTTTTAATAATACACAGGCTGTATATGCAAATTTTTTGTGACTTGATTTACTTGTCTCAGTGGATGCCTGGGTAATTTATGTTAGTGTGAAATGTGAAGGTTTCTTGACTCTAGAAAAGAAGAGCAATTTGCTTCTATTCACCCACTGACACAGAAACAGGTAGCTGTTTACATCTGATGTTTAATGACAATCTATTTGAAGAATTTTTTACCTTTTTTGTCATCACACCTGTCTTCGATTTAATTTTGTTAAAGTCATTAATGTCACACAGAGGATTCAAGGCTGAATGGGAGCAAAATTAAATAAAGGTTACTGTTTGACCATAGTTTAGATATATGCAGTAATATTTTTCTACATCTCATTGTGGTTTTTGTATAACTGATTTTAGTAAAACTGCTGGAGATACAGAAAATATGTTGTCCAATTCCTTCCTTTTCATTTTCAGATTTATGATAAAATATAAGTAAATTAATAGCAATACATCTAAAACTACTTCTCATATGATTTTAGGATTACTTCCTATATAATGTGAAACATGGACTGCTGGTACCCAGCTCCTTTGAGTTCCCATCTCGTTTGCATATTTTAACACTGATATTATAATACCAAATTTAAAAAAATTCAATATTTACTAGGTTCAAAATTCCAACAGTTCTAGTATGTACTAAGATGTTTTTTGAATTCTTCAGCTGTAAAATACTAGTCTCTTGAATATCAGTTTTGTATGGGTTTTTTTACCTTTTATTTTCCACTTAACACTTTAAGGATAATGGGATTAAAAAAAATGAGATTAAGGGATGCTTCCTACAGCATTGTCTTTTCCCCCCTTAAGCCTCCCTTTCCCTTGCTAGACTTGCATTTCAAAAGAATTTGGTCTTTCTCTTTCATAGCTTAGTGGGCAGAAATAGCAAAAGCCCGGGCAAAAAACACTCTGAGTGTGTATTTGTTTTGCAGACTTCAGTAGGGCAATATTTGGTTTTGATATATGAGCATCTAATCTGATATTTTAATAACAGTAGAAATATTCTCATACATCACAGGAACAGGCACAGCTCCTGATGATTTCAATGGGACTTATGGGTGCTTCATACTACCCAAAATACCATCTCTCAGTAAGGATTAAGGCTGTCATCATCCTGAGTCATTATAGTTCAGCTTTCATGATGTAACAGTTATTTTAGCCACATTTTCATATTGTCTAAGAATGCAGATGCAATTCCTTGGTGTTTTAAATGGTCTGAATTTTGCTGAGTTTTCTTCTGAAGTGTTTCTTCTTATTTGGCAGGTGTAAGTGAATCATAACAGTAAGGCAGAGATACATTGATTTGACTTTGACTTCATTTTTCTTAGCTGTTCTAATAGTTGTATCTCCATAATGTACATTTGGCACATTTGGCATTCTCCGTTTTGCTGCAGTTATCCCACACATACCAGGGTCAGCTGAACTCAGCAGAAACTTTTCTTCATGTTTTTTTACATGTATAAAACATATTCTGTCTCTACTGATGCAGATAAAAAAGAAAACACGTTCCTTCTTAGATCATAATTTGGGAATCAAACAGTTGCAGACACTGATATGCATTGGTGTCCGCTGTTTGCCTCCTTCAGTGGAAACTGTTCATACAACACCTAAGGCCAGCTCTTCAGCTCTCCAGCTCTCCTTATCTGCCTCATAAAGAGGATTCCAAACAGGCTTGTACCACTGGGGAATGAGCTCTTCCCTTTGGCTAAGTCACCATCAAAGCAACCCTCCCTCCTTGTTAGAGCTTGCTGCCAGGGTCATCAGTTAAGCACTTAGAGATCCCCAGGTGATATCTAAAATAATTTTCTTAACCTTGTCTTTTTATTTTTCTTCTAAAATTGGCAGTTCTCAATCCTTTTAGAACAAACATGGGTACCCCACAGTTTCTCTGAGATAGAACTTGCATGGCATAAACTGCACAAAATAAAACCATATTATGCTGTGTGTGCTTTATTAATGAAACCCTGAAAGGAGAAAGCAACTTCATCTTGTAGCATTCTTAGCATCTATCTGAAGGTGCTTATTTAAAAAATAGAAATATAACTGCCTAATCCATGGATATAAGATTCTTGAATCAGAAAAAGTCACATCATCACCATTTTAATAACATTAATGAGCAAAATTATGCAGAAAACATCTACTGATCATTATTCCCAATTTAAATCCTTGTTGCCACACACTAATTTTGACCTGTGGTAAATACAAGTTTGAAGAAAAATGGCTAAACTTCATGGTAGTCTGTATTGAGAGCAATGGTTGAGAGTAAATGATTTATGCACTTGTCACCATGGTGGTGTGAGTAACTGTGGACTGGGAATGTCAGTATGAAATGAACAGCAACATTTCTGCATGCACTTTAAAAAACATAAAAATAATAAGAAAATATAAGAGAAAAGTTAGTCCCTGTCAACTGAACTCTTTCAGTGAAGGGCAGGTGCTACCTGGGAGATGAATATGCAAAAATTATGCCTGTTCTTGTTTGGGCATACAAGAGAGAAGCCCCAGAAGAGATAGAATGTGTGGCTGACATTGCAAAATCTGTACGAAATTTACTGGAGAGGGGCAAAGTGTATATAAAAGGAACCAGTGTAAGAATGAAAATGTAATGATCTAAAAGCTGGTGAAAGCATCATTTAGGGATTAATGTTCAGGAACTCTCCAGATAAGCTTGCCCTTGACATTGTGAATTGCTGGGATTTCATACAAAAATTTCATGCTTGGTTTCCCTATTTCTGCTTCTGTTTGTGACTGCTTTCATTTTGGAAACCCTCTTTCTTGTCCTTAGACATACATTTGCTTCCTAAGGACTTTTGATGCTCAAGTTTTTGTTTCCAGAACCTACCTAAAAGCTTGAGGAGCTCAATATATGGATTATAGATCCTTACTAGGGAGATGATTTCCACGTTTCCAGTAATTCTCTCAGATAACTTGGTGAAAGTTCTAATTGCTAGAACATACACCATCCTTTTAAGGTGGACATGGTGGTATACAAAACCGTGCCTCTAGGAGAGAAATAGTGTGGGACTCTGTAGCCCTATAAACAAGTGAGCTCGGTGGGAAGCTGTATACAATTTAGGTTTCTTTTTTTTCTCCCACAGTCTTTATGCATTTAGTATTAAATAGTGTTTGGCACTAAAAAACTAATTTCCACTCTCCTAAATGTGGCTGATGTTCCTCACATATATCTGGGCTACTCTGCATCTTTGGGTTTGACATGTATATGTTTCGTTTTAAAAGCGTGAATTTGTTTTATTTCTGCTTTTCAACTGAAAACCTTGTTTTCCCCAGAGCCTGATGTGCAGTTCACCAAATTGTCTAAAAAGACACTTTAGAACTGCAGAAGAATTGGATTAATTTTAAAATGCGGGAATTTAATTTATTTTACATAAGAGAACAACCCAATCAGTACATTACTACACATTTTCTTCATCTTGATAAGTGATATTATGTATTGCTCCTGGCTCTTCTGTTCTATGGATTTAAAGTGATACATAGCTGCTGAGTCATAATGACTTCTAAGACAGCTTATGTAATTAGTAACTGTTGGAAGAGCAAAAGACTAAGGACTAAGCAATGTATCTCAGTTAAATGCTAAATATTGGGAGAGTGAGGCTGTTGTTCTCAATAAATTTGTAAGCAAAAAAATTGGCAATCCATATTTCTGAGCTATTGCTTCAGATAATCTGGAAGGTGTTTTATGGCATATTGCCAAGAAAATTTGAAATCTGTGATTGCTGAAATGAAAGTAAATAAATAAATAAATAAATACATAAATAAATAAAGAGTATTTGATTGAGATTTTTTGGGAGATTTAGGTGCATACTGTAGACACATGTAGACATAAAATACTATGTATTTATCCTAGATGTCTTAGGGAAAAAAATTAAAAGAAACTAAAAGAACCAGTTTCTGGAAGGAATGGCTTTTTATGACCTTTAAAATATTCCAGAGAGACCACTTCAATAAGCTGAGCCAATTAGAGTAAGTTTGCTGTGACAAACAATGAATGTTAGACATTTTAAGTAAGTTTTGTGCTGTAAGAGAATCCAGGAGACAGAATCACATACTATTCAGCCTTTCAGATATCACATATGTTTAAAAATTAAAAATACAAAAAATTGCAGGAGATCATCAGTTGCCTGGAATAGAAGAAAAATTGTATGGGAAGGAATTTCACAAAACAAGTTTGTTTTAGTTTGAGTTTAAACAAACTGCATCAGTACAGATAATATGTACTGTTACAGGAATTTGAGCATTTTTCATTAGTTTGTTACAAAGTTAAAAGTTCAGCACAGTAGAAAACCATTTTGTCATTAGGAGATGGAGAACTTTAGGAATAAACTTTTCTCATGCTAGGGTTAAAGTATAGTTCAGTCTAAATATTGGACAAAACTGACATTAGATTTCTCAATCACAGAATGCAGTCCTTAAAGAAGTGGCAGTGAATGAGGATCACTCTTGTTCACACACTTGGTGAAGATATGCATATATCCAGTGCTCTGAGCTAGTGGCATAGGGACACTTTGTCAATATTGCTACAGTAAATGTTGAAGTGAAATGACAGATTTTCCTCTTGGGGCTCCCATGAGAAGCTGATGTGTAATCATTATTGAGACTTAATTTCTTTCCTGCTCCTAGCTGGAGGGAATGAGAAGCTCAAAGCCAGAAAGGAACCTTCAGTATGACTGAGAGAAGGAGTTTTGCATGTAACTTTCAGAATGTGACTTGAATCTGCAACCTGGAAGATGCTGCTCATTGTTCTTGTTACAGTCCAATGCATTCATCAGTGCATTGTCTCCCTCATGCATTGCTATGACAGATGATATGATCAAATGTAGGGGTTAGCATCAGGGAAGATGATCCCAAGACTGAATCCTATCCTACAGACAGGGTTAATGGAGTTCTTAAATAGGAACAGTGTGGTTCACCAAAAGATCTAACTGAGAAGAAAACTGAAATTATGGCAAGTAGAAGAGGACTGATTTATGTAGAAAAAGGACATGATAGTTGGACAGACAGGAAACTGCTAAAGGAAATTTGGAGGTGATCTCTTAACTGGGAAAGACTGTGACAATAGGGAGATATCTGAGTGAGGAAAGGCTGGCATGGTGGGGCACACAAGATATACAAATTATCATCTCTTCAGCTGCAAGATCTCAGACTATGACAAACTTTAGGTGGAGAAATTCCAAAGGAAGTGACAAAATCAGGATGACATGGTAAGATGGCATGATAGAAATGTGGAGAGTGGGATGAATATTAGAGATAGAGTTAAATGTAACATTTTTCAGCTTCCAGGAAAAGTTTAGGTACATGTAATAGTTATGTGTCTTGTCTTTCCTCCACAAAACAGGAATGATATACTTGTTTCCCATGAGGATACAGGCGGTTGAAGTGTTTGTCCCAAACACACTCTTCTCAAGATGTAGAGCTCTCCTGAGCCTAGCCCAGTCCCACAATAACCCTGAGATCTCAGGCCTGTAATCACATTTTGACAGTCTTTGATGTCCTGATAGAACAACTGCATTGTTCACTTTCAGTCATACGAGACAGTAGTTTACAGGGATGGTTAAAATAGCCTGCGTTGTAAGGAGCAAGGCAGGAGAGGAATAAGAGAAATACTAAGTTGGAGACCATCACTTTCTAGACTCTGGTGCGTCTTTCAGCCCACGTCAGTTTGTCTGAGGTACAAAGAAACTGAATATTACTTATAAGCTATGCTGGAGATCCTTTCTATATAACCTTGTTCTGAAGGCATGGTAAATTTTCATATCCCTGCTCAGACACTGAAAACATATTGCTCAGCAAATTTCCCAGAGCAGTCCTGGATCTTTGATCAAATCAATCAAAAAAAGACTTCTGTAGGTTTTGGGTTTTTCAGCTGGGCAAGAAGTCTCAGAGGAAAAGGAATAAAAATGGAAAAAATCCTGGCATAAAGAAAAAGCATGTACTTTTCACCTTTAATTTTCCTTGCAGCTGTTTATATTTTGAAAGGTGATTCCAGCTTTTAGTAATGCTTTACTGTATAGAAGCACTGAATGCTATCCTAGTTTAACTGTCCTGATTCTTGCTCTATGGTCTTTTTATGGTGGAATTAAATACATTACAATATGTCCAGAAACAAATGACAGTGAATTTAACGTACCAGCAGAGTCAAATATGTGATAAAAATATTAACATTTCCCTTAGAAAGTAATCAGAAGTAGTGAAAATACTTCTGCTTTCAAAGACCAAGAGGGGTTGAAAAGACATCTGTAGAATGAGTTGAGGCTTTGAAAAAACACCACCAGGATATTTCTGTAGCAAGGATTCCTTAGTGTGCTCCATATATACACTTTTTCAATACTTCAGGAAAATCTTTTGAACTCTCTGTTTAATCTCCCATCTGGTGAGTACCTCAGCACTTGCTTTTCTAAACATGAGTGGGTATCAAGCTTGATACCTGTTCTTGCTTGATACTTGCTCTCAAAAACCACCCATGGGTAATCAATATTTTCACTTGAAGCACTTTGTGTATGTTCAGCACAGAAAAAAAGGATTGTTTTCTATTTAACACTTCTGATACACCATACTGCTTAAAGAGGATGGAGTAAATGTGCCACGTGATGAAACAAAATATATTGCGCAAGGAGCTACCATAGAAGCTTTTCTCACAGAAATATAAAGTAAATTTGATTTCAAATAGCCTGTCCTTTCTGCCTATTGACAGATAGCCCTTGAGATTCAGGTCATTCTGAGAACATTCAATTAAACTGGGTTCATATTGCTCATCATTAGCTTTCCTCTGTGCTGATTTTCCATTGTGAGCTCATAAATGCTATCATTAGAAGAACCTTTCAAAAGAGGTTACATTTTTGAAAGCATTTAATTTGCTTTTCCGGGTGGATTATTACTGCTGTCGTGTTATTAACCAGCATAAAGAATCATGCATCAGGTGTACTTAACATCAAGCTGTTTAAATAAGATTACTATTGTTAGAGATACATGGAGCACAATATTCTGTACCAGGTAATGCAAACCAAGAAGCAAAAGCCACTGTACTTGAAACAATGGACAAAAGCTTTTGTATCTTTCTTAATTTTTCAATTTCAATACATAGATCTGCTTCCAATGAACTTAATTGCAGAGTTATGAGTTTTTTTAAAAATTCACCTGAAGTGCTTTTTTTTTTATCAAGCATAGAAAGAAAAATAATTTTCTTCTCTTTTTTTCCCCTCAGACTTTATTATTTCCAGTTAGTAGACTGAAATGATTGCTTCTATCTCTTGGGTCTAATAAAGCAATTTGGCTCTTTAATGGGCCTTGTTAGGGTTGAAGACCAATGTCTTTCTGGTATTACTTTTTGCATTATTGGTGCACTGCCTGCTGAGTCACCAGCACAGAAACCAGAGGTTAATTTCACTTTCACTAAATGAAGCAGATAATCAGCCATTGGAGGATGGCTCCTGTACTGTAAATAAGTCTTGACAAGCTGAGGGACATCACTGTGGATCACTCAGTCCTCTTCACGCCATCTGTCCACAAATTAAGACAAAGTATGGATATTAATTTGTTACATTTCAAAAGCTGTCCTGACAAACCCACATGGACATTTTTAAATGGCAATGAATAACTAAAACATTTTGTTAGTATTTCATTGAGTCATGGGTTATATTTGTTATAGTTATGAAAACTTATTTTCCAATGGTGAACGTGTAGAAAGTGTCTTGACCAGATGTACAGCTAATGACTGTCAAAGCAGATACATTCCAAAGTATTTTGCTACAGAGTATTTTTTACTTAGGATGAAAGTGGTATGGCACAAGGTGCTGATATCCAATCTGTTGGATATGCCAGAGATGTTACATGGAGAATAAAATTCCAGCTAATGGGGATGCTGTTACATGGTTTCAGAGGCCAGAAACATTATTGAAAAATAAGAACTCACCGGAATAATGAATGGTGGAAAAAATTTTTGTAAATTGCTGAATTGAGACTGTATCTTATCTATTTCACTAAATCCATGTGACATGAAGGCAGAGCAGTGGTTTAATTGAACTTACACTAAATCACACTGGCTTACTGTGGACGTAGGAATGGATCTACCTGCAAGAGAATTAGTTTTATAGATATGTTTTAATTATTCATTACATGATATGTCTATTCATGTACAACTCTTATTTTCAAATAAAAGAGAGTTCAAAGGGTTCCAAGGTCAACTGTGTATTAATGGGGGACTAGAGCATAAAAATATTACAGTTTATTCTAATAATCTCCAAACCAAGCACTGTGAAAATAGGAAATCCAGAACTGGAGTCAAATTGAAAAGAAATGATGGCAGAAATAAATTTTCATTTTTCCCCGGAACAGTGCCACACAATACCTACAAGGCTATGAAATAACTACAGGGCTATGATTAATGAGTAATATAGCTTCCATATCCAGATTAGGCTAAACAGCTTTTTAAAGAAAGTATTTTAAATTTTCCTTCTTCATTAGAAGACAGAGATAAAATTGGGTATCTAAACAGAATTTAACAACAAACTTTTTTTGCATAATGCTTTTTTTTAAATGGCTTTGAGGTTGCAGATAATAGGACCATAATTATCCAGTTTAATGGGTGTTTGGACATCTAGATTACTTGCTGTCACCTGAATTTAGATGTCATAATCTACAACTTGTTCCTACCTTTCTACAGCTCTCTTAGAATGGAGCAACTCCCTTCAGTCATGTGTGGCTCTGCATTTACTCTGTGGGGATCAAAGGTAACAGTCTTAAATTAAGGAGCTAATTTTTCATCTGCTAAACTGAGATGAGATAGGAGCCACCTACGGTTCAGAGAAGTACTTTCCAAGCATTTTTAATTAATGTTGATCAGATTCTCATTACAACCAGAGGACTGTCCCTTAATTGTGTCCTCAGAAAAAAACCCATGTAGAAAGTAAATGAAGTCACACTAGAGTTTTGAACTAGGTTATTGATGAAGTTTGTTTCTATGTGAAACTTTTATATTATTAATTGCAATAATCTATTAGGTCTTAAAACCTTTCAGTAGGTTTGTGAAGTGGCAAGATGTTAAAACCTGTAAGATTCTTGAACATTAATTGGTGAAATGTAAATTTCATGACTCGGTATTACTAAATTAATCCACAGTATCAATACACAGTAAATAATCAGATTAGCAATTATTAAAAAATATTTTTGAAAGGTGAATTTAGCCTATATTTAGTTACTTCCAGGTTTCTGTTCTTTGCTCTGAAGCATTTGATCCTGTTGACTTCCTGGAGCCTGGCATCTGTTCTCATTTGGCAAACTGATGAGTCATACACCAGTAGGTTTTGGTTTTGATCCAGGCCCAGGTGAACTAAACCTCTGTAATCATTTATTTAACGTCATCCTTGCTGACAGCACCATCTAGTAACACAGTCTTTCTCTTTATTCCTGTTATTTTCTGTTGCTGCTTTCTATTTAATCATCAAAGATAAGATCCATCATAGTTGGCTCTAGAGACCACATTTTACTGAATTCAAGTGTTGAAGGTGAAGTAGAATTAAATTATTGGGGAGAGAAGCTGTGAAACTTTCCTTTGATTATTAGGAGGTGGGAAAGAGAAGATAGTTGTAATAAAATACGTTAGGAAGAGCTGGCTAACTTGGGTTTAGTAATACTTACCTAAACTGTGGTTATATAAATTTGTTTTGCCTATAATATTGCTAAAATATCCTTTTGGATAAATATTGAAATTAAACTGTGTATTTCCTTTTCAGCAATTCAAGATGTAGTTTTTTAGAGTAAAATGAATGTTCAGGATATATTCACTTCATAGTTTCAAAGGTGAGAATCTCTAAGAACTGGTGTTGCAAAGCCCTGTTTTTAGCACAATAAGCATATAAAGAAGAAAAAACAATGTGCCAGTTTGGCCAAATTTGGAAGCAAATATCCCCTGAGGAAAAAGCAGGTTGCTTTTCCCCACCACCCCTACCCCTACCAGGTTTGGGGAAAAAAAAATAAAATTCCTTGGAGGAAAGTGAAAGAAATAAAAGCTATTTATTTAACAGAACACACAGAAAAGGATAATAATGCTAAATAATAAAATCTCTCACTGTGGAGAGAAACCTGGAAAGATTTAAGAGTCCTTCCATAGGTGTAGGTGTCAGTGTCTACATCCTTCTCCTCAGGGCTGTTGGCGGGCCCCTACTGGAACCTGGGAAGAAAGGTCTCCCAGTGTGCTCCAATGTTGTGAAACCGTCCTGAAGAGAAGAAGAAAAGAGGAAAAAAATTCCAAAAAAATCCCAGGAAAACTCCGGAGGAAAGAGTTGAGAGTAGGCTGGAAAGCGAGTGTGCTCCAGTCCCCACTGCTGCAGAGTAATCCCCAGTAGCCTGTCTGTCCTTGAACATGAACTTTGTTTTAAAAACAAAAGTCTCTCAGTTTTTCTTCCCTCTCTCAGGCTCAGTTTAAAGGCACCAGAGCCAGCCTCCAGAGCAGATGAAATGGGAGACTAATTTCATATCATAATGTCACCCCAGGACAAACATAAATGAAATTATAGATCACAAATTCTCAAAATAGCTGAGTTGAATTGTTTTTGGAGATTCTTTTGATTGTGTGTAGCTTTAGTAGCTTAGCTGATCACAGCAAAGGAAATATACTCTCCTGACTTAAAAAGCTTGGCTGGAGAGGGCGTTTGAATTAAAAGGCTCGTTTTGCTTACCTCCTCTCAAATAAGTCCCCACAACAAGCACTCCAGAAAAAATTCTATATAGTTTACTGATGGGAGGTGGAACCCTCTCTTCTTATGTGTTGTTTCATGCAGTCTTCCCTCTCCAAAATGTTAACAGATGGAGTTCTGATTCCCATTAAAAGAAGGGAAAGCAGCACAAAGGTTGAAAGAGCAATATGGTTGGTTTTTGCTATGGTGTTACCTGTGTTTTTTTATCTGAAATACAGGAAGTGAGATAGGTTCCTTGGAAGTTACTACAGACTAGTTTATCTTGAAGAAAAGGAAGTTAATTCTATTCCTCAGTACATAGAAAATTTCCTCTTGTAAGTTACTCCTTTATTAACCTCTCTGAAAAGGTGAATTCTGTTATTTAACTTTTTAAGTTTTCATGTAGTGTTTTCTAAATTTAGAATAAGAAGTAACATACAGGTTCTAGGCTATTCTTTCTTAAAGTTATCACTGCTCCGTTTTAATGACAAACTGATATTCAAGAAATAATTCACTCTTCCATAGCTGTACTTATTTCCAATAAATGTTATTTGGGAACAGCAAGCTGAAGTAGTTTCTTTAAGTTTTGGATCTATGCAGCATAGTCTATAGATTGGAACTTCCTTAGAGTCTCTCAATAGTGACTTGAGAGAAAGAGCTTTACAATGAATTTCCTTCTTCTTTATTCTCACACTCTTAGCTGTAATTAATTTTAGTTTTAAATACGTTGATACTACTCAGAAATGAGGTCTCTCTGAGTGCAGAAGAAAACCTACATTAGCATGTAAACATGAAGGGCATTTTGAAAGTTCTCTAGTACTTTTCTCTCCCTTTTCTTTTTGTTTTATGCTTCCTTGGATTACCAAGATGAAACAGAAGAGGTTTAAAATAAATTAAAACTTAATTTTGCATGCAAGCAGTGAGCTCATTACCATGGGCAAATACCAGCCTTGTTTGCTTTGAGGAGTCTCTGTTATTATGACTTTGAGGACTAGCTGCTTGATGGCCCTCGGAGCATTGTGCATGCCACTTTTCATTCAGCATAAGGCTTCAATAAACATTAGAAGGAGCTGCTCACACTCTGTATGAAACAGCCTGATCAAAACACAAGCTCTTATTTATTTATTTTCTGGGTAACACATTTTTCTGGGTATTCAGGACTGCTTTGCTCTTACTCCAAGCAGAGCTTACCTAGTATTGATATCCTGTTGTCACTGTGATGTGGCCATTAACTGTATTTAAGCTGAGATAACAAGTGCAATCCCAGAAGAGGCAGAAGGACCACAGAAGAGCACAGGATGGCATTTGGGAGGCTCATTGCACTTCTTTGGTTCACTTAGCAACAAGTATCTACAACCTCTGATGGCAGACCAACAGGGAATTTTGGGAATTTCAGCTGTCAGATTTGGCAGTCATTCAAGCAGTGTAGACAAAAGGAGTTTGAACAAGTCCTTTCAAATGATCATTTTTATTCAGTGCTGACTTAAATGATTTCTCCCTTTAAATTCCTTACTCTGAGGTATGTACACTACCTCTTTTCAATCAACAGTGATTTCATTCATCAAATAACTTGCAACAGTCATCTTCTCTCACCAATTAAAATTTTAATTGTATTTCTTTGACTTATCCTGGATTTATTAATGAGCCTGCTTTTTCTTTGAGCTGTATTTTAAATGCTTAAATTTTTTTTTGCATGCTTTCCCTCTTGCTTGAAAAAAAATCCATCATCCATGTATGTTACCAAGTAGAAGTATTTTTGGTACGCTAAAGTGAGAAGCATCTTAGGAACTGTTACAAACTGTTGGCAAACTGGAGACACACTCAGTAACTCAATAGCTGCTGTGACACATAGACAAGGGACAAAGTGTTGGAGGTGGAATCCTGCAGTCTCCTATCACGAATCCCAAGCACCTCCTATCAAGTGACAGATTGGCAGTTCTTGATCAGCAGTTTACAGATCTCCATGCAGAGAAATGCAATGGAAAGGTGTGCCTCAGGGCATTATTTCAATTGGCAAAATACATACAGTTTTCTTACTAGGTGTACTTTATGAAGGAATTTTAAAATACTTCATTAACAACTGAGGAAAGCAACGTGATTACCAAAGTAACAGCCACCTGTGCAAAACATTTCTTATTTATTGGAATGGAAAAGGATAATTTCCCTTTGGAAAAAAAAAAAATCTTACTTAGTCCTATTCCCATCACACCAAAGTGGGAATATGGCTTGGGAAAAGCTTATACTGCTAGAGTTCAAGCAGTTTAAGGCCTTTTTCTGGATGCCCTCATATTTCACCTTTCAGGTGTTAGGAGGTTAAGTTCTCCAGCCTGATCTGCTGTGATTATTACTTATTGCCAACAAAAACTGTCAATAACAGATTAAACTAAATATAGGTTAAAACCAGCTCAAACACAAATATAGAGAAGGACAAATCATGTTTTGCACTGCTTCAGAAACAATTCTAGCTCACTGTCAAATTTATCCTCTTCCTCACATGGACATTTCTCAATGATGTTTAGTGATGTACAAAATTAGGAGAAAATCATATTCTGTTTATCAGAGAAGTGTGAGGCTCCAGAAGGCTATGCCAAATGGGTTGTTTGTCCATTTAGGATTTTTGTAAGCATTTGGCTTTAAATATCTTTGCATAATGATCTTGGAAGGAGAGGACTTTTTTCTGTGTTATCACCAGTTATTTACAGATGTATTTAAAAGCAAAAGTATTTCCTCTGATGGAAAATATGTAACAGGATATCCTAACATTTCTCATGGCCCTATTGTCAGAGAGCTTGCATCAAAATGACTGGATGTGTGTGGAAATGTATGTATTCATTCTTCATCTGGTTTAGGGCTGAGGTTATCAATTTTCTGAGGATTTTTTTTTTTTTTTTTTTTTTTAAATATCTTTTAGGCCAGCCCTACAATGGTGTAAGTTTGGATTTAAACGTATATATGGCCATACTCAATAAAACTTAATAATGGCCATACATAATAAACCACTACTTATTATGTTTCATACGTATTGTTTCTTGCTATATGCAACCCAAGGAGGCAGGAAGGACAGAATTCAATTTGAGATTAAGACTGCTAACTGTAGATGTCTGTGTTGTGTAAACTTCCTTTCTAGTCAACAGTCAATACAGGCAGCAGAGCCTGGGGATTTATTCACCTGGCTGGCTAATAGACATCAACTTTTACATTGAGTTTAATCACATTCTATAAACTCTGCTCTCTCTACCGACAATATCTCTATCAACTACCTTGGCAATTGAAAACACTTAGCTCACCTATGGACAAGCAAATTTAAGTATCTTATTTGGTGACTCTTCCTTTCCCTGCTGTTTGTTTTAGTGCTTTCTTATGCTGATGTCCATCTGCAGTCCACTCTGGTGATGTGTTGCCCTCCATTCAGGACCTATAGAGACTGAGTAATACACTTAAATCCACCTATCTGAAACAGTATAATAGGAGTTTTTGTATGGAATTTGATGTTCAGAGAGTCAAATAATCATATTTGCCACCTATTCACAGCATTCATGACCTTATGACTTAAAAGTACTCATACACTGGCAGTTTCTGAAAGCAGTAGAGACAAAGAAGGACTCAAATAATAGAAAATGTGTCAGGCTTTGCTGTTCTTTGGATGGACTCTGACTTTGTAACATTTTGTAACCTTATTTCATCCACCACTCTCTCTTCATGTGTCTCCTTTATGGCTTATTTATATAAAATACCCCCTGAGGTGCCATCTTTGAGATTATTTGGATCATTAAGCCTGTTGATCATGAGATTTGCATCAGATTTTCAGTTTAAGTTCAGAAAGCAGCTAAAGGTGTTTAATTTACCCCTGTTTAGGACATCTTTAGATTCTCATGTTTAATCAATATTTAAGTGCTGTTGAAAGGAAGATGAGATATGTGCATAAAATTTTATTTGTGAGGTCCACAGATGATTGCATAAATTGACTTTAAATTTACTTGGAATAAGGGAGGGAGGAAGGAATCTATATGAGTGAGAGAAAAGAGGAGGAAAGTAAAATTAAAAAAAGAAGAGAGAAAGAAGAAATTCTTTCCCTGGTGGCTAGCTGGTAAATTAAGTGGCAGCATCCCCAGAAGAACACAGTCCTCTCTCACATGTCTTTTCCAGTGCAGTGGTGTAGCAGGCAGTGATAAACATGATGATTTTTCCAGACATGCTTTTTCCCTGGTACTGTATGGCTTTCCTCAGGATGCAGAAAAGCTTGCTGTTTTTTCCCCCCTATTTATTATGCTTTTAGTACTGATGGGAGCATGCTTAATTAGGTGCAAGTGTTATGCACAAGTTGGTTTGCTGAGTTTTGGGCCTGCATGTTTTTGGGTAATACTTATCAGTGATTTGTGACCATTATCTGGAGTGTTACTCTCTAATGCTGTATTCCTGCAGTATGAATTAAAAGTTACAAAACAAGGGACAGGGGAGGGGATAGGGGAGTTGTTTCTCATACCAGTGGAAGTAGCTTCTCATGAGAATCTGCCATTGTTACAACATCAGAGTTGGCAGGTGCGAGACCACGAGAATAACATGAGAAAACCAACATGGGCAAAAAAGTGGGAAAATACTGCAACATCAGCTGTAGTCAGACTAGAGAATTGCAAATATAGGGGCCTTATCTTTAGGATGGTTGAGACTCTCGAGGGACTGTGCAGTACTGAAGTATGTGCTTGAAGACAAACACACATTTAGGTGCACTGAGAAATGGGAATGATTTTCCAAGCTGAGAACCTTGAAAGCTATATTATACAAGAGGTTCAGCAGTAGTCAGGTAAAGCCATGAGCTGTATGGCATTTTGATTATTACATGTTTTTTCCTCCAGGGATTGATACTTACCATGACTATTTGCAGGACTGTATGAATGGCTGGATGGTTATCAAATCATTATGTGGTATCCTCAATATGCTGATGGCATAAATGTCATATATTTTGTGATAATATGGTAAATCTGTGTAACAGGGAGTGCACTACTCAGTAAAGATTTATTAGCATCTCACATACCATGTGATAAGGTTTTACTAAAACTATTGAGTTTAAGCACATTATTCAGGTGCACTGTGACTTCCTTTCAGAGGCTGATAAAATCCATAGGGTTGGAGGGTGGAATTGCACTGCCCTGAATCAGGGCCAGTGATTTAGAGCAGTTGCTGAGATGTTTTCTAGTCTAATATAGAGAGACTGGCATTCTCAGGGTATGATTCACTATATCTGAAGTGTTGGGTAAAGCACCTGTTGATGCTTACTGTTTACCAATAAATTAAACAAGGACAAGGGTAGATGTGTGAAGAGGCAGAAAAAGAGGATGATCGGGAGCCAAATATATATTGACATCAAATGTATTGACACTTTAGCTGGGTAACATGATGGAGTGCTTCAAGAGATTATTTAAAAAATATACAGCTTTCTAAAAACACTTTTCACACAGCACATTATTTGGGCAACAATTTAGTAAGGAAGACATTGAAAGTGTCATGGACATTGTACTTACTCCATCCATAGTTTAAAAGTTTGTAGTTTTCATGATCCCCTGAAATTAGCTTTACTAAGTACAGACCATCTACCTTGAGTTGTGGTTACCTCTGAATCATAAACATATGCATCATGATGGAGGTATTTTTAAAATGTTGTGAAACAAAGCATCTTCCAAATTACTATCAATCAAGATTTCTAACTACACAGATTTTCACTTTAGAGTCCATTTTGTATATCTGCCTGGGATGAAGCAAGTAAAGAATTGCTATGATAATTATATTTCAGGTTTTATTGGTGCTTCCTTTCCTTATTCCTTTCCTTCTCTCTACTATTATATAATTCATATTTCTTCTGAATAAGAAAGTTAGTTTTGCAGAAACATAGCAAGCTAAGCAGAGATCAGCTCTGAAAATATTGTTGTTACCTGTTTTGTGGAAGTTCAGTAATACAACTGTGTTAATTTACTAAAGTAGGAGTACCTCTTTTCAAACAAGTGGCACATGTTTAATCCTCATGGACCTCACCAGACTAGTTTGCTGGGCAGGGGTTTACATGGGCTTCTAAAGGAAACCCAGTCACAATAGAATCTGAAACTAATGTCAGCCTTTTGGGTCTTTGCTGGGAAGGGTTTTTAGGTCTTCATGTGAATCTCAAGTAAATATGACCCAATGCACATTCTTCCTGTCAAACCTGACAAAATTACAGGCAATAAATTGCACAGAGAGAATGGATTTTTTTTTTTTTTAGTTAACCATAGCAGGCTTCTCTAATAAAATATCATCAATATTTTATTAGCTTTTTATATTATAGAGACAAAAGATTTACCAGCCTTTAATTAAGGTTCCATCATTTCTGTTGCATTCTTTTGCATTTTTAATATTTAAATTTTGCTGTACAGTATCATATTTGCACATTAATAATTGACTTTCTTTCTACCATTACACCAGATAATTTCTCTATTGATTCCATCACTTAACCAAAAGAACAGCGTGTTTTCATCTTTAGTTGGCAAAATGCATCAAGTGAAAATTTTCCAGTTTAGTTTACCTGTGTTAAATAAAGACTCCCACTATAATATGAATCCCATTGCTAACAAAGACAGATAGATAGACAGTGCCCATTCCTAGAATAACAGAGATTAACTATTCTTTTGCAATGCACATCCTTTATTTATTAAAAGGCTAAAGCGACTGAGCAGATCCAATGGCCTCATTCTCTGGATACAAAGAGTCAGGCTGATCTGATGAGTCATGTTCAGCCAGGTATTACTCTTGATTTGCTGTCAAAACAGGTAGATGGTCCTTCTGATAAAACAAAGGATATTGTATTGGAAGGTGTAGTGTGCCTTATTATAACAGGACTAGATAACACATGGATGGCTCTGTCTCCCATTGATTACTGGGATATAAAAGACCTTGGGCTTAACTTTGACCTTTGGATGGTGTCATGGTTTAACCCTAGACAACCACTAAGCTCCACACAGCCACTTGCTCACTTTGCTCTAGTGGGATAGGGGTGAGAAAACTCATGGGCTGAGAGAGAGACAGTTTGATAGGTAAAGCAAAACCTGCACACACAAGCAAAAGCAAAACAAGGAATTCATTCACCGCTTCCCATGGGCAGGCAGGTGTTCAGCTGTTCCCAGGAAAGCAGAGCTCCATCCTGTATGATGGCCACTTGGAAGAAAAGCCCCATCACTCCCCCACTTTCTTTCTCTTCCTTTCAGCTTTATATACTGAGAATGATGCCATTTGGTCAGGAATATCTCTTGGGTCACCTGGGGTCATGTGCCAGTTTGGCCAAATTTGGAAGAAAATATCGCCTGAGGGAAAACTTTTGTTTAAAAAACAAAAGTTGGTGTTCAAGGACAGACAGGCTACTGGGGATATACTCAGCAGCAGTGGGGAGTGGAGCATGCTTCCTTTCCAGCCTGCTGTTTAAAAAACAAAAGTCTCTCAGTTTTTCTTCCCTCTTGCAGGCTCAGTTTAAAGGCACCAGAACTGACCGCCAGAGCAGAGGAATGGGATACAAATTTCATATCATAATGTCACCCCAGGACAAGTCCTGGCTGTATTCCCTTCCAGCCTCTTGTGCACCCTCAGCCCACTCATGGTGGGGTCAGGTGAGAGACAGGAAAGGCCTTGACTCTGTGTTGGCACTGCTCAACAGCAGCAAAAACATCCCTGTGTTATCAACGCTGTTCTCAGCAGAAACCCAGAACAACCCAGAACAACCCAGTCCCATACAAGCTACTACAGATAAATTTAGCTCTATCCCAGTCAAAACCAGTCCAGATGGTCATGACTAGGTAAGATTGACTTACACTTTAAAACTTTGTTGAACCTAAGTCCATGAAGTGCTTTGCCCTACTGGAAATCAAGAGTGGCAAAGTTAGGAATTCTCCCCTACTCTGTTCAGGTCTCCTATAGTTACATGCAAAGATTCTTTTTAAGTATACATTTTTCCAATTTCAAAACAAAAATAAGATTTTTTTTTTTTTTTTTTTTACAGGATCACAGGATGAACTGAGTTGAAAGGGACCCTAAAGCATTGTTGAGTCCAAATCTTTGCCCTGCACAGAAGCATGCCCAAAAGTCCCACCATGTGCCCAAGAGTATTGTCCAAATGCTTGAATTCTGTCAGGCTTAGTGCTATGTCCACTTCCCTGGGGAGACTGTTCCAGTGCCCAACCACCCTCTGAGCAAAGAATCTTTTTCTAGTATTCAACCTAAATCTCCCTTGACACAACTTCAGGCCCTTCCCTCTGTCCTGTCACTGGTCACCACAGAGCAGAGATCAGTGCCTGCCCCTCATCTTCCTCTCATTTGTAGAGGTCTCTCTGCAGGGCCTCCCTGACTTCAAGGGAGTCAACAGCTCCTCCCACTTTTATACCATCTGTGAGCTTTCTCAGTATCCCTTCCAGTCCATTAAATAGACAGTAAATTCAATATTTGTAAAAGAAACCAACTCTCAAACTCAAAAGAGAAAAAGTATTAACTATATCCATTAACTATATTTAGATAAATATACTTGAAGCTTGAGTAGTAAAGAAATGGGATTTTTGGTGAATCATACTTTGTATGTTTTAATGAGGTGATCATTCAAAAAAACTAAAGAGAGATTTAAGCAGGTAAGTCTTCCTAAATTTATGTGCAAAACCAGCCCTGTATTTTCAGTATGTGTAAATTGTTATGTATCTGCAACTGTGAAAGAGCATTTAAAATACATTTTTTTATTTAATGCATTTGCTTTTATGTTGCAAAGCATATTTTAATTTGAGCATCAAATACATTCTTTATGACAACTTATTGAAATTTCATATATATGGTTAAACTGCCAGAGCTGTTCTATTTAACTGGCAGAGAGGAAAATACACTCTGCAGACTATAAATAAATAAAACCAGATTTCTAGAGAAGGACATTATTGGCAGGCTGGTAAAGGGGTTAACAGAATTTCACAAAGGAAGTTCCCTTTTATCAACTGACTGCAGACTGTTGACCCTGCTAAAAAGCTTTGTCTTTGTAAAGGAGATGGCATGTCTCACTTTTCTCTTGTTGGTGATTTGTGTATTGTTTGAAACCAAAGGAAAAGAAAACATCACAAATTTTCTAATATTCAGATTTTCAGTAAAGAGAGATGCTTGATAACAAAAGGTTAACATACTCTAGAAAAAATGCTAGAGATGGAGAAATAATTCCTTCATCAGGATCCGCAACATTTCTCTATGTACACTGAGGTCTGTAAAACACCTTCAGGAATTCCAGGTACAGCTTCCTGTTCTAGGTCCAGTAGTTTTTTCTCTCACTGACTCCACCCTAAGTCATGGTAATGACAAGACTTTTTTTTTTTACTTGATTAGGTAAACAAGAATATCTGCTCTTCAGTGATATCCCAAAAATATATTTTTTTTTGAAAAAGTTCCAGATTCTCTTGTGTGTTTTGCTTTTATTGTATCTTTTTTTTTTCAGTGGTTGACTTAGTTGCCTGGAAATGCCTCCTCATTTTGGCATATCCTAGGTGGAAGTCAGGTTACTATTTCAAAACTAAGTCCAGAAGGATAAGTGTGTTGTTGTTGTACCTCCTAGACTATTGCAGGCAGTCTAAGATACTAACCTTGTTAGCAAACAATTTTCTGAGACTTCTGGGTACATCAGTGAAATAGAAGCCAGCAAAAGCAAGCAGAGTTGCCATTTTTCACACAGAAGAATGCCTGAAAGTGTGGTATTATGCTGTGAAGTGGCTCTGCAGTTGTTGGGCTTTTGTTTGTAAATTGTTATTGTTTTTATTTTTGGACTGTTCTTGATGGAAATCACAGATGCCGCTTGACATAATAAATGCCTAGAGAACAAGGTTTGACTGATTTTTATCTTTTTTTTGGTAGATGAAGTCAAAGCCCATGATTTTTCAGCTTCAGGAAACTACCACAGTAGGATTCAGGTGATGTCATCCACTGTGAATTATTGGAAGTCCCTCCCTGTTCTCAGTTTAGGAGATGAAAATATGCTCTTTTACCCAAGTTCAGAGCTCCTTTTATTTATACAGCATCTATCATATTTCATCTTGTGGAAGTTAATGCATTGCAAAAGGCAGAAAAGTGCTGAGAACAGTAGACATGACACTTGGACATGCATGTGTGTGTGTATGCGTACATTTCATGTGCTACACAAGATGGTTTATTCAAAGAAGTTCAGTCTGAAAGACTTTTTATTTTTACTCCAACTAGCATACACAATCTGAAAATATTTATTATTTCTCCTTATAAACATTTCCTTCCTTGTTAAAATGCACTTGTAGACAATATATATTATTAAATTATTGACCCACATATATAATGCAGTAAAATAGTTATTGTACATCATTTAACCTGACTTTAGTTTTCAAGACAAGATTCAATCTCTCCAATTTTTCTTGTTGAACAAAGCCTAATCCCATAAATCTTCCCAACCCAATTTCCATATTTTGCTTTCTTCCTTGTATAGAACTTATTTATTAAAAAAGCCCTTAAAATACATTCAAAACACTTATTAAAGATAAGCATAATAATCTATATTATCTGTGCAAATTTTCCCAATAACTATTCTGCACAGACTAAAGTAGCATTTAATGTGAATATGCATAGTAGGATTTGAAATCTTAATGGTACAGCAAAGTCCTAATGTTGTTAGGATTTGTTACTATCAATACCGAGAAAGGTAAAGGAGAGAGTTGTTTCAATCCATCCACCAGTCAAGAAGACTAATGGTCTTTCTTTTGACTTTTCCAATGCCATCGTTTATGATGCAGAATGAAATGAATGTAATTTGCATTTATATAATCTGTCCTTTTACCTCCCCAAAACGTATATACTTATGCAGCACAAATGATTCGCACTGTTTCCTTACAGAGTAATGACACCAAATATTTCATATATATGGTGAGCAGACTTATTTCTTTGGGTGTTCTTTTCTCTGGATCTCTCTTCTCTTGTATTTTTTTAGATCTTGACACTTTGACCTTGGTACCTGCTGTTTTCCTGAATGCAATCACTTCCACAATATCCTGTCCTATATGCTTTCCAATCAACTCCAATACGTAGGTGGCACTATAAGAAATGAGATGTGGGACAGGAGTAGAGCTTTCCTCAACTTCTGTAATACGCTGGTGCTTGTTGCCCCACAAACATCAAATGATGTAAAGCAGTCAGCTTATACACAGAGAAAGAATATTAGGAAAAAGCCCTAAAGTTAGTATTTACTGAAATGAGGATCTAATAAAAATAATAAAAACTCAGCAAAATCTTTAAAAACTTGTTTCTGAAATGTAGCAAGTGCTGTGAAGGGAACAGAAGATGAAATCTTAAATACTAATTGAATCCATACTTTAGTTGAGTACAATTTACAGTCACTAGCAGGGAAAACTTGCAACTTTTCTTGACATCCTACACTTTCTAGCAACCTTCTGCTATCTCTTTTGAAAGAGATTTTCACTTCCCAGAAGAGCTACTATACAAAAATATTATTTCTGAGTGTTCACTTTCACACTACGTGTAATACTCCTTTACAAAACTGCAGTAGTGCTGTGTGACTTAAAGCATCAAATAAGACAAATATCTGTGGTATTTCAATGAAGTTTATTTTCATTCCTTTCTTCCCAGAACTGACTTAACATTTCTTAGTTTTGTACTTCTAATTCTGACAAACATTATACCTGATCACAATTTTGGATAATTTTAAGCAGCTGAAAGCAGAGCACATTTTATCCAATACATTCTAAATTGTGCTGGGATAGCTTGAGGCATTTCAATCTAAAGTCAGCCTGCATAACTTGTCTGTCTCTGTTGCGCTTTCTAATTCTATAATTTGCTTTTCAATTAATTAAATTTTTTAGCTTCAGCCTTTCCATAAATGAATATTTTTATTTGCTGTCATTTCATCTGAACCTATTCACTTGTGGATTCAATATACTGTCATTTACGTTCATCTTTTGTTTTCTCACCGCATTAATTTTCCACAAAGGCTACATTGTTTTCCAGCCTTTCCAAAGCTGAGTTTTTGGAGATATTCAGGTAACATAATCAGATGCTCTACCACTCCCAGTCTTTGCAGAGACAGTGAGAACAACTGGCATTGTGACTTCCTAGGAGTAACATAGCAAAAATTCTCCTTTGTAATGATATTTAATTGAGGTCTGTTCAGTAAAGATGAGAGCTAGAGATGGCTGTTCCATTGGACTAATACACCAATTCTGCTAGGGCACTAACTTAAAAGGCTACTTCCTGAGCAGAGATGTACAGTGATTTTCAAGCCTATTTCATTCTTTTTTTTTTTTTTTAATGCCATGTCTAGTTCCAGAGATGTGATGGTTGATGCAACTGAGCTGCTGCAGGAGTTGAGCCTGCACATACTTATCAAGCCAGTAGCATCATTTGTTTCAGTTTTATAAGTAGGCAATTCCTTCAAATGCTTTCATATGAAGAACGGAAAGCAAAAATCCTTTTGTTCTGTGAATAGGACAGCCTGGCATCACCACATATTTGGCAGTATTCCTTTTTTCCAAGAGTTTTAGCTGGCATCCTGGACTGTACATCAGTGTACTTTATTAATATAACCAAATTTAAGTGTTCCTGTCTCATTCACTCCTTTAAGCTCATTCTTTTTTGCTCTCTTTTTGTTTTTATAAAACATGGTCTTCAGAATAATCAAATAATTCTGTAGCACTGTCTGCCAAACCATATAAAAAATCAAATACAGAGATACTGATAAAAGTGAACTCAGATAGTTATTTCTGATATTGTAGTTAATACAACTGCATAATGTACGTTAAAAATCCAATGTGATGTGATACATCTTCAGGTTATTGTGAAGTAGCTGTGACCAGCAAGGAGACACTACAGCTCATTTTACTAGGTACAAAACCTTTATTACTCATAAATAAATATACAATCATATTCCTGGTTTTCCAGACTAGTTTCTCAAATACATATATACATATATATACATATATGTATATATATAATGATATCTCTTTTTATTCCTTAATCTTAGAGCAATTAATGACTTTAACATGTTTTAAAACCCTAAAATAATACCTTCAGTTTTTACCAGAGCCCTTTAACTATGCTCTGGATGATACTATGGCATGCCTGCTTGCTGTGGTGCTCCTGGGAAAGAGCTTCCCTTGCAAGACAGAGGCAGTGACTAAGTTTGCTCTAACTTGTCTAAACTTTGTGAATGAAGGCAGCTGCACACCCATTGTGTCAGGATAAATGTAGATAAATAGAGCAAAGAAGCAGCAAGTAGGTTCATTCTGTGCAAGTTTTGAAGAAATATGCCCATATAAAATGTGCAAGTAATCGGAAAATCTCAATTTCATAAATTTGAAAGCACCAGGGCTCAGATTGATTTTCTCCAGTAAGACACTGAATGTTTGACACCGATGATGTCCACACTCCGAAAATAATACAGGAAAATATCTTTGGTTGCGCTGAGATAGTCTGAACTTGTATTGGGTAGCAGTCCTGTGGGTCAGTTTTCAAGGTAGTCTACAGACTGAGGTGAACTGCTTCTGTCAGAGAACTCACATTTGAAGCTTTATCCATCATCCAGTTAATGCATAGTCTCTTCATAGTGCAATATAGTTGGTATTGATAATGTACTTCAGATATATATATATGAATTTATATAAGTTCAAAAACTTATTAAGCAAAACTTAATAGATAGACACCACCAGAATACAGAAAATCCAATTTTTCTTACTAGGGATTTTTAAAAGTGTGTTGATCAGTGCTTAAGCCAATGTGTAAACCAGCAAGGGATATTAGTGGCAGTAGCAATTCTTTTTCCAAGAAGTGACATATATATCAACCTGAACACAGAAATATCACTGTATCTCTCATAAAAATGTGTTTGGAATAATTCAGAATAGGCAGGATTTCAATCTGCTGAACCTGGTACAATATTGAATTAACTTTTCTTCTGGGAATTACAGTTGGATATAGTGTTATTCATTACAGCTAGGCTGTCTCCAGTTTTATTTTACATGCATTGCTTGGTATGTATAAGTTGTTTTGTCTTTCCAGATGAGAAACACAATTCATTAGAGAATAAATAAGTGAAGAAAAATGTATGAATCAGGAGTTATTGCCCTGAACCTTGTTTTAAACAGGGTAGATTTCTAATGGTTAGATTAAATCCACACTATATTAAGTGGGGAAGTGATTGTGAACTGGCTGCAACATGTGACTAAATGAAAATCTTATAAGAATATTTTATGTCTTTCTCCATGTGTGTGGAGGTAACAAAAATGTATGCATAGATAAAGGAAAGTTATAAAACTTTCTCAGGTGTTTATTTTTCTTTATTGCTTGTCTGTGTTCTGTTTTAGAAAGCTGACCAGAACATGAGACTCATTTGATGAGGAATGGCAAGGCTTTAGATCTTCTCTGTTCATTTTGTGAAGAAAAATATAAGTGTTCTTTATGACTGGATCCTAAAGACTAATCAGATTCTTGGTCTCTCTCTGTTAGAAAATATCCTCTTGATATTTTAAAATAATCTTTCATTGTGAAAATGTCCCAAAACCAGGCTGAAATATATGGTCATAAGCACAAATACGATCCCATCTTCAGCTCTCAGAATGAAGATTCAGGTTCAAAGAGGTGGTCCAGATATTGCACAGTGACGACTCTCATTCCTGTGCAAATTATTGTTATCTCTTCTGTGGTGACACATCCTCTTACTTCTAAACAGAAAATCTAATTTTTTAGACTCTCTGGTAAAGTTGTCTTTAGACATCTCCTCCAGCCTTTTCCTTCTGAAAACTAGAAATATTTATTTTAAATTACTCATCTAAAAGTTCCTCTCCAGCACTTATAGAAGAGAGAAAGAGTAGTAACCCTTTCCTGAAACTAGTCAGGCTGCCAGAATTTCCCCCTTCCTTTTCCAACAACTCTTCCACATTTCAGAGAGGATTCAATGTAGATCATAAAACAACCTCAGCCTGAGAAAGAGATGGTTGCTATAGCTGACTTATGCTTCTGTCCTCCCTCATTGCTCTCCAGATCCTTTCCTCATGGTCTGATGTGTCACTGCTCCATTGGTTAGCCAGGGACACTGGCTGTATATTGGAGGGTAGTCAGCAAACAGCTTCCAGTGGCTGCCAAATCCACCTATTTACATTGACCTAGAATAGAACTAACACACAAGTAATTTCATCCTTCTTTAGGAATTGTTTCTCTGAAGAAACAAATAAATTATTTTACAAGGCCTCTAGATAGTTACTACTTTCCTTGTCATTAACAGGGTGCAGCTGCACTGCACTTGGAGCAGTGGAAGAAAAGATTTTAGAGAGTAATTCAAAAAACTTACAGAGAGTTTAGAACTCTATGTAAGTATCTTGGATGAAGTAATTAATCTACCAAGTACATATTTTGTAATGATTATTTTGTATTATCTTTCATTATAAATTATTAACACTTTATAAGATAAAATGAGCTTGTGCATAAAATACAACCCTTTAAGGAATGTGGTGCAATTTTTTGTGTTTTCATAAAGATTTTTTATATTGATAACATAAGTAAAATCCTTTGACAATGTAGTGGTGCAGAGCTGCATCATGATGTGAATCTGTGACTGTGCTCCGTCAATTCCTTTTAAATTCACCTCAGTGCAGCAACCAGCTGCATTACCAACTATGTAATGCATTCAAGGGAGTTACAAACAGACCAGTGAATTCAAGGAATGTACTGTGGTCAGTTTAGGATAATCCTACTCTTTTACCCATCCTTTCTTTTCCTATTTTCTTCTACTGTCTTGAAATCTTAATCCTGATGTCCTAGGCTTAACAAGAGAAAATTTGGTGGTGTGCCCAGCAATCACAGGATGGAACAGAAGCTTGTCTCAACATGGTAATAGAAAAAAGAATACATATATAATTATACTATTATTGTTACTGCTATTGTTATTATTATTATTATTATTATTATTATTATTATTATTATTATTATTATTATTATTATTATTATTATTATTATTATTATTATTATTACTAATAGAATTCTCATGGGCTTCTGGTCCAGATAAACTTCTCCCCCAGGCTAACCAGAGGTTCAGGGTAAAAGTAAAGTACAGCCACATATTCCTGTGCCCTTGCAAAATAAGAAATTTCTGGTGACTAAACATTCCACACTTACTGATTTAAAGTAGCATAACATGTGAACGTGTTCTGTCATGCTCCCTTTTAAAAATCATTATTACTTATTTTAATTATGTGCTGGTGTTTTTATAATATGAGCAGTGGATGTGAAAAGCAATAAAATAATAAAAAAACCTATAAAAATTTCATAAACATTTTGAACTTGTATTCATTATAGATTTTTCTGATCTTGCTCTTGGGACATGCAGTGATTAAATACAAAGTGTATGCATGTGTGCATGTGTGTGCAGGTACAAAATATGTGTTCTGTAAGCATCTTCCATGTTAAAGTTTTAGGTGCAAAGTATTTATTGGTGTGCACTAAGAGTCAGTAGCATGCTCCACATGAACCAGTTAAATGTAGCATAAACTAGTAAACATCTTCTTTGGCAATGACACCCCCTGATAAGGGTTAATATTCCCATTCTGTACTTTTCTTTTGGCAGCAGGTTCTTGCTTGTATTGCACTCTGCTGCACAGGAGGAGTGAGGCTCATGGGAGCTGCGTACCAGGCACTCTCTCCCATTGCCAGGATTGCTGCTGCCAAAGCAGCTGCAGAGATGTCCAAATCCTGCACAAACTGAATAATGGTGGTAGGAAGTGTAGACACAGAGGCAATAATGCATGAGACTGACATCCTGCCAGTTCACAACAGGGGCAAGTAGATGTGCATATGTGCATTTCATCCTGAGTCTGCAACCCTCAAGTGCGTGCCTTTTTACCACGATTAAGAATGTCTTTCTTGGACTGCCACTCTACCTCAGGCTTGGAGATGTTTCCACCCCTTGTTACTTTTTGTTTTTCTTCATCATTCCCCTCTCAGGCAGACCACCGAGTCAGGTAGTGTGATGAGCCTTGAAATGGTGGGCAATGAAATAAGATATAGGATTGTATTTTTCATGGATGCAGGAAGGGATGAGCACCTCTTCCCTGGCACAAACCCACAGTTTAGCACTATGCTTTAAGCCTTTATATTTTTATTTCTTATTTTAGTTTCTACAAACAACAGGTGAAAGTCATAAAAGAGGACAACTCAATAATTCATAGGAAGATCTTTTGGCTCTCCAGCTGAAAATACAAAAAATTATCGTGATTTTTGTATTGGGGGCTGGTGGTATCCTGCAAACTTTGCTATCAATATAAAGACCCATTTGTTGTTTTTAGGTTGATTAACTGCAGATATAAATGACTTGAAATCCTCAGAAACAAAAAGAAAGGTGGCAGTTTGAGGGATGGTGATCTGTCTTTGCACACTAAAATTTATAGAAGCCTTGTTACTGAATGGTTTATTATTGAATAGAGGAGTTTGGTTAGGATCTCTGTAGATTTTTTTACCACTAAGCTCATTGAGAGGCTTGAATGACAAGCCTCTCAATGGGGGCTTGGACATCCCACATTTTGTTGCAGAGAAAAAATAATCAGAAAAATGCAAGTAAAATGGTAAACTGGGCAGATATCCCAGGTGCCCTTGAAGTCCCAAGAGAAATGACCCACCAGCTACTCGTTAAAGTAGAGGAGAAGGAAAATCAGGACTGATGTTTGAGGGTCTCATCAGTGTGCATTTTCAAGCCATTTATGTCATGTGATCCTAGACGTAAGAAATTAATAATAGATAAGCAAAGCCACGGCCCAGATATCTGTCAATTAGAAGCAGAAAAAGTTGAGCAGGCTGAAAAAAATGCCCAGGGATTAAACACAATGAATTTTAAAATGCTTGGCAGAACAGCAAGGTTGCAATCTCTGATTAATGCTTTCACAGCAGATGTATAAATAAATGGTAGAACATATGTTTAGGCCATTTCTTAAAGAAATAATTTGGGAAAGAAAGCTAAACCACGTACCTAGACATGTATGATATCAAAGTAGCTCAGCTGGTTAGAGTATAGTGGTAATAATGCCAGGGCTGTGGATTTGAGCCCCATTTGGGCCATTTACTCAAGAGCTGGACTTGATGATCCCTGTGGGTCCCTTCCAACTCAGAGTATTCTGTGATTCTGTATTTTCCATAATGTTATTACACTGCACATACTATAGCTTGAAAGAGTCCCTAACTGTGTATTTATTTACTTTTCCTTTCTGTTTCTGCTGGTCTTTTCATTAGGGAAAACTACTAGCAGTGGGGAAAAGTGCAAAAGGAAAATGTTTATACATAAATATAACATAAGTATGTTCAATCTTTTCCCTAGGGACTAGAATGTCTGAGGCTTAACTTTTCCCTGTCCAAAGGCTACCCTGAGACTGACCATGGAATTGATACACAGAGTTCAGCATTTAAGTAAAATTAATCTGAGGTAACCCTGCAGTCCTAACTGATATCTTTCCTTGGAGAATACACTAGGAATCCTGTTTAAAAATATCTTTTTTTTTTTTTAAGTAAATTAATAAACACCAAGGTAATTAATTGTAATAAAGAAATTTGTGACATCTTCAATAAAGTCCCTCAGCAGCAAGGGTCCTTCAAAGGCAAATAACAATATCAAGTAACATCCTTATCCACTTGGTATTACTCTTTAAGATGCTTAAATGAGGCAAGATATTTGTGTCCAAATCAGTGCCCAATGTTACAGGAGATTTGAAAGAATTTTGTTACAACTATTTTCAGAATTCCTGCTCAACTTACATTTCTGGATGTAGTCAATTTTGATTAATGGCAATACTGTCACACTGCTATGATGGGAGTGTGCATTACACTGATGGAGAAGTTCCTAGGTGCCCTGGATAGGCTGTGTAAAAAATAAAGAGCTAAAGATGGAAAATGGATTATGAGTTCAAGAATCAATCAGCATATAAAGGACAAGGCTGAAATTACTGGGCATCAGAAAGTGACAAAGACAGTTACAAACAATTTGAGAAATATTAGTGGAGGATTAGCTGTTCTGTAAACCAGTTTTAGCTATCTCACCTTCACACTGCAAAGTCTGCTTGCTGTCCTAACCTCCAACTGAACTTTACAGCACCGTCTATTGAATATATTTATGAGAATCCTGATACCTATACATTAGTATGATCTAGAGAGAAACTTCGTTCTCTTTCATCCTTATCACTTTACACCTCTTGAGATCTCTAGTTCTACGTAAGCACTATTATACTTACAATTCTCAAGTACTATACATGTTTTTGCTAACATATAGTGACTCAGTTTTGCAAACATATTTCCCATTCTCACTTGGACTCTTAAAAACACTCTGTGCAATCTGAAAAAACAGCCTTAATGTAAATTGGGATATCTTTAAACAGACCTAGAAGTGGATACAAATCACTCTGCCCAACTTAGAGCTGCCAGACCTGATCAGCTGTGACCAAGTGCCACACATCTGTGTTAAGGTAATGATTATCTGAGCTGATGCATTCACCTGGGATGATAAGCACATCAGTATGAGCACAACACTCTCCTCACATGACTACACGGTTAGGAACTGGTGCTCACTGCAGGTAGAATGAACCCAAGTTGCCTATGTGGAGATATCTTAATGCACGCTGGGGAGAAAAATGAGGGGAGTTTAAGTGGAGCCAAATTAGTTGAAACGTGCTGGTTTGTTGGTGGAGGTTGAATACTTCACATGCTAGTTTTTTAAGAAGAGAAAACATTAGAAATACATGAGTTGCTTTGAAAAATCCTGTTCTGGCAGTTTTTAAATGATGGGGTTTTTTTTAAATTTTGTTTTGCAATTAGTTTTATTTTCATTTTTAAAAATTATATGCTATGTCATTGGGTTGTGTCAAAGAAAATTTTCCTAAAATAACTTTCCTATATTTTAAGAATAAAACCTCTGGGTATATAATCCAAATAAATGATGAGATCTCCATCACTTTTGAGTCCTAAGGAAAGACCTGACAAACATCTGCTATGAATCTTTTGGATACAACTGAAACTGTATGGAAAAGAAGAGGCTAGGCTGGAAGCACAAGCGCAGGGTGTACAACACTTGTACCAGGATGATGGGATCTCACATAGGAGATGCCATGCACAATGAGATTTTGATGAGGTGGCCTCACCAGGAAGCAGTTTCTGCACCACACAAAATTTTGACTTTATTCTAATGAGGACAGTTCTCTGTAACAGAACCAAGGTTCTACTGACCACCCTATGTCAAGTTTTCCCTCTGAGCCACAGAATTTGCTGACTAATGGCAGAGTGAACTTGTTCATTTCTTGGGGAAAATAAAGCATTTCTTGTTGAAACAATATACAATCTGAAACAATATTTCAGGAAGACTGCTGATCCTTGGATCTAAGAGAACACCTTAACCTAAGAGAACACCTCAGATTTCTTTCTGTGTCATTTTCTGTTTCAGTCTTACGGTGCAGAAAGTAGCAGAACATTTAAATCATCACAAAACCAAAAGAAAAAAAAATAATATTTTTATTTCTTTTGATAACCATTCTGAGTTATTTTTAATTCAGCTATATATGAGCTAAAGGCAGGATATAAAATCTGTAAGTTCATTACAATTGAATGTCTGTTCTCTTCTCATCTCTAACAAAGATATGTGTGAAGGTCTAAATTTACGTTCTGATTATTGATTAATTTTCACTAGCTTAGATTCCATTAGTACCCAAGGGGTACACAGAACTGAGGAGCCTGAGTGATTCTTCATACAGTCCAGGAGTAGCATGATGCTGCTCAACTCTACAGCATCTGAACCAGGGCTGCATCTCTCCCAGATTTGGTTTCAGCTTTCTTATACGTATGCAGAGGTATCCTACTTTAAGAAAACATTACTCAGTGCTTAAAAACAACAACATAAAAAAAAAAAAAAGGAAAGAAACAGAAGATCTCATTTTGCATTGCTTGCACTTTTTTTTTCTATTACTGAAAACTAAATAGTAAGTGGGAAGGGGGCTGTAGGAAGAGATGAGAGAGTTAAGGTAATTGGTTGCTCATAAGTAGAATTCATTTCTGTCCTGCTGCTGTGAGAGTTCCTATGGGTAAGTTGCTTGAATCAAACTCTACAAAGTCAGGCACTAATTGTATGTTTAGGCATTAGCTGTGTTTTCAACTTAGCATCCTCCGCCTGGATCTACATAATTGCTGTGCATTCAGAGCAGCAACTGAAATCACTGAGAGCTGGGCTTTGTAATCGTTCTGCACAGAGTGAATGAGTATAACAAATATCTCAAACTGGGCAGACTAAGTGAAAATTTTGTCTTAAATTTTTCCCCCTTCCCCTATAAAATGGAGATATTAATAATCACTTATCTTACATGAGTGCTGTGAAGATAAATGAATTTACACTTGTGAGCTACTTCTGTGAGGACTGCTGTAAGAGGCTATATGGGAATTCATAATTCTGTCCTCAGAACTGTGCTGGTTTTGCCTGGGGTAGAGTGAATTTTCTTCACAGTGGTTAGTATGGGGTTAAGATTTGAATTTGTGCTGAACACAGGGTTCATAATACTGAGATTTTTTTGTTATTGCCGAGAGGAGCTTGCACAGAGTTAAGGTCTTTTCTGCTTTTCATACTGCCATGCTGGGGACAAGACTCGGGGTTGGGAGGAGACACAGGTGGGAGAGGTGACCCCAGCTGACCAAAGGTATGTTCCACACCATATGACATCATGCTCAGCACATGAAGTAGAGGAAAGGAGGAGGAAGATGGAGACATTTGGAGTGAGGGTGTTTGTCTTCCTGAGTAACCACTATATACGATGGGACCCTGCTCTCCTGGAGATGGCTGAGCACCTACCTGTACTTGGGAAGCAGTGATTGAGAATCTGGAAAGGCTGGAGTTAAACTAAAAATTGTATAATTGAGGAAATAACCCAAGGCTAAAGGCAATTTAAACATGGCATTTTATATGCTGTAATGGCTTGATTTAATAATAGTTCTCCTTTAAGTTTAATGTCTGTGAAACTAATAGCATTGTAGATACTGAAAATGACTGACAGCCAGCATACATAAGAAATGTGATTAATATGATGTTATGTGGGAAGGAGGCATGGAGATGCTTTTAAAAACATATTCAGCTAAGGATGACTTTGTAATGAAATATAGCTTTGATAAGGCAGGAGGAGAGAAGGATGGAAAAGGATGTAATTTAAAGGAAAAACAGCATGTAAGCAAATGCTGGTAACAAGAAATAAATCTCATTTCAGCTTTTCACTTGTTTGGGCTTTTTCCTGTTGAAAAACTGTAAACTGTGCACATAATTAGACATTCATGCTGCCACAACAAATCACTTTTCTGAATACACTGATGCACCCTGACACACTAAGCCCAAGATGGCAGGTTTGTGCTAAATGAGGATCTGCTGAGTAGCTGAAATGAACTTCTGATGCATTTCAAATAGAGACAGTGAGAATCCTCTAACAAGCATCCTCTCTGTGTTTCAGACTCCCACATAGTCTCAATATTACTGATTTATCAGAACACTCCCGTGCACATACTGTACATGAGTGGAACTATGTTCATCACAACACTTTGCTGATGAACTAGGATTCTTGTTCTCCTAATTTTTTGTTATTTTTTCCTGTAGAGTTTGTAGCATGCATGAAACTTTCTATATATTCAAATGTTTCTTCAAGCACCCAGTGCGCTATTTGACCATATGACACTCAAAATTAATAAAATAAATACAGCCTTGAAAAGACAAAAAAAGTTTAACAGATCTTTGAAAGCAAAGACTGCAGTTAGAAATAACTTTCAACTTAGTTACATGAAATGCTGTTCAATTCTAGCTCTGGAAAATGAGAAGTACTGAAAAAAGTATGTAAAATAGAGATCTAGGAGAAGCTCTTAATGACACCTTAACAATTAAACATATTTCTGGTGCCTGGGGTGTCCAGCAGAGCAAAGGCAGTGTGGGTCTTTGTGTTCATAGACATTTCCTTGATGAGCAAGTGGAAGACCAACACCTTTGGCAAAGCTACAGCTATATTTGATGGAAATGATCAGGTACCATGGTTTAACCCCAGCTGGCAGNTAAACCATTCTTATCTTAACCCATGAATTTTACTTTCTCTTCTGAGTGAATGTGTGAAATAAATAAATAGCAAGAAAAAAAAAAAAAGATGGNACACCTTGCAGCTACTTGCTCACTTGCCCCTGCTCTGCACCCCAGGGAGGCAGAGAATCAGAAGAGAAAGTAAAACTCATGGATTGAGATANATTAAACCATTCTTATCTTAACCCATGAATTTTACTTTCTCTTCTGAGTGAATGTGTGAAATAAATAAATAGCAAGAAAAAAAAAAAAAGATGGGTAGTTTCCAAAAAATGAACAGAAAAACCTGTAGGTATCTTAAGAATGAGATTTCTCCTATTATTATTTTAGCTATTACTTATCTGATGATTCAAATCTCATTATATTTTTATAGATTTTTAATTAACACCTTGCCTAGACATCAGATTATATTTTGATCTAGGTTTTGAAATAATTTTCCAGAAAGTGCAGGTTTTCCTTATCAGCTCACACCTGTCTTGAAGACAGAACAGAGTGTTGCAAATAATTTAATAAAGAAGGAAACAAAGCTTCTAGCTCCCTTTTATCTCATAATCTACAGTCAGATGGTGACCTGTCAGTGCTGGCAAGGAGAAATGAGGCTGACGGTTGATTGATTGGAGAATGCTTTGGCAATTGGACAGTGTTCTGAGGCAATGCAGCAAGTGGCTTTGGTCTTAATAACTTTCTATTGCACACACTTCTTGTGGCACAAGCAAAACAAGCTTTGATTTATTTTTGATGGATCTTCTCCCCACCAGTTTTAAAACTCATTCCTTGAGAAACACCTGAAGCTATTTTATTGCTTCCATAAAAGCATTAAGTGGTTTCAGGTGCAGAATCCCTCCATATTTTACTGTTAGTAAGAGAAGTTGCTTGCTAAAAGGTTTTTTCCTGCTATTTTAACTTTGAAAAGCACTCAGATAATCTGTATGTTTTTGGTGCATATTGAGTAAATAAATTGAAAATGCAAAAAAGACCTGAGGTTATTTTGGCAAATAGCTGCAAAAACTTCCCGGAATCTTCCGGCTTATATTAAAGATTCATCACAATATACTCACATTCTGTCTTGAGTAAGATAGGTTCCAACAAGCCATCTGTTAGGCTTTCATTTTTAACCTGATAAAGGCCTAAATTCTCAGGTTTGATAACAACCAATCCATGTCAGTTTATTCAAAAAGAGAATTTTAACTCAGGTTTACTATTGCTTAACTGTTTGTGAAACTGAACCTTGTATCAAATGATAGTTCTATTCTATAGCCTTGTTGAAACCTCTCTTATGCTTAAGGAATAAATCAGCAAGGAGTGAAAAAACAGTACAGAAAAGAGAAAGGATTGGATGCTGACTGACAGGGAAAGGATGTCAGAGATTTCATGTGAAAAAGAGGTAGACGCATTTTGAGCAAGTAAAGAAGCATCTTCTGTAGAGTGTTGCCACCCAGGGTGAAAAAGGATGAGTGGCATACATTCCCAAGTAGGGTTGGGAATGCACAGTTTAGGAGTGGAGGTGCTGAGGAAGCTCCTTTTCCAGAGATAAAGTGGGAGAGAAGCTGTTGGCAGCAGTGAAATGGACAAATACATTAAGCAGAAGGAGAATATCAGCACAGACTGTGGAACATAGGAGCTGACACTGGGGGAAGGATACATCAGGGTAGGATTGACAAAACTGCATAGGAATGAACCTGGGGGAAAACATATTTATAAGGATAAGGCCAAAAGAATCTTAAGTGGCAATAGCATTGGTGTCTAGGGATGCAGTCCTGAAAATGCATTCTTGGATGTCATACACTAGTTTGCAAATACACACCAGTTTTTCTACTCCCACATGGGTTCTTGGGATGAATTGGGATAAGAATTAAGACATCTATTTGTACCCATTGTACCCTTTGTCAGGTAACAGGTGTTTTCTCATCTTTTTCATTAGTTGATGGAGGATTAAAACCAGTTAATCTTATGTGAACTAAATAGGCCTCAGTAGATGCTTGTTTCCACTGACTGTAGAAGGTACCATACAGCCAAGGAGGCTTCTAAATTGGCCTCAGCTATTACATACCTAAAGCTAGAAGTGACAAATCCTGTCCTGTGTCAGACAGTGGTTTCCCTCTCTTTTGTGATAGCAACTGAGAGAAAGGATCACAAGAGAAAAAAGGACACAGCCTGGGGATTGGATTATTTTCAGTTGTAGTGATGACTGCTTATTTGTATCAGATTTTTATCATCTGGACAAATAGCTGTGTGTCCTTCTGTCCATATGACCAGCAGAAAGCTCGTTACCTGCTTTCCACACATATGGAGATGTCACAGTACAAATGAAACTGTGCTGTGAACAACCAGCTGCTATCAGTGTCAGGTGGCAGAACCCATCCCAGTCATCTATTTCTGACAGGTGCATCTCAAGTTTTTTAGATTGTGTATCCATCAGTGGGCACTTAAGCTGGTTACACATGCAGCTGACCTTAGTTCCAGACACTGGCTATGCTTGGAGCCACCTGGATGCAGAGTTCATGCAAACATACCCCAGCAGGCACAAAGCAAGTATCTACATTGGTAAGAAGAGCAGACTAATACCTGTGAGAAAGGCATGCTTTTTCCCTTCTTTTTTGAGGATATGAGGGGTGAAATACTCTTTTGTCAAAAAAGAATGAGAGAATGACTATTCAATTTAATTGTGGAGATTTATTTTCACAAAGCACTATAATTAAGCATACATGGAAAAAGATTGTCAAACTTTACACTGGCTGTCCTAGTTGAAAGTCCAAAGTTTCAACTAGTTCTCTTTGTTTTATGTATAAGATGTAGGAAATGTTTGTAGCTTTAATTTTCCGAACATAGAGCTACATTATAGTTTTCCACTATGGCAGATATTTCTGGATTCCTCCATGGTCTTCTTCATTTTATAATGAGGAAATTTTATAGGAATGTATTGTGCTCAGTTTCTAATTATGATACCTTGATCACAGGGCTCTGATCAGGGACAGCTCTTTAGTGAGAGTAACAGTGGATACAGCGATCAGTATTGCAGCTGTTCTCTTAACTGAGATCTTAAATTATATCTTTTATTGCTTATTTTTTAAAATGTCTGTTTGGTTCACAATTTTCTTAGTGTTACATTGATTTAATTACTTTGATTTATGCATGTTTTGATGTCTGATTAGAGCATTGTTTACATGCATTCGGTCCTCAAAAGTCCATTAAATGAGTCTTCAATCGATTAAATCAAATTTTATTGTACAAGCAACTGCCTTTGTAAATAAAAATAAATATGCAATCATTACATTTAATTACAACTGAGAAATGAAGATCATATGAACCTATTAGATGTCAGACAAAAGCATCGATATGCCTAGAAAATACTCTTCAAGTTTTATATTCATATAGGGCTGGAATTGAATTTGATAATAGGATTTGTCTTTATTCTCTGCAGACTGTGACAACACAAATAGCAGCCTTAATTTAAGATAACTGGTAGTGGTACAGAAGGTTGCTTGTTCAGATAATGTGGTAGAACTTTCCTTTCAGAATGCAACAGACAAGGAAATGTTTTAGAATTAATGTTCTAGTTCTAATTCTAATGTTCTAACATTCCAATAAATGTTCTAGAATTAATATTGGTGGGCTTTGATTAATTTCCTGCTCTGCCAAAGATTTCTTTTTGGCCTTCAAGTTGCCACATATACCCCCACCCCTAATACCTATCCCTTTTTAAAGCAGCCAAATATTTGCTATAATCTAGTCTTCAATTTCCTCACCTGTTAAAATGTGGGGTGGGGGGAGGGTGGGAAGGGGGGGAACCTTTGTTAGCAAGGTTAATAATGTAAAGACTGCAAGGCAGTTTAGATATTATTCTGAGGAGATATGTATAATTATCACCGACTGAAGTAAAGAATGAAAAGAAATATTGTTGGCTGAGGGATTCCATTTCTCTGCAGGAACTGGAAGGTGAGCTAGCAAGGACATTTCATTGCTGCATTTCACATGGTGCTTGGTCTGAATTAAAACAATACAAATGTGTATCAAGTGCCTTTTTATCGATGTCTCCCAAAAGCTATCTCAGCTACTGAGATTTAGGGAGTCACCCCAGAAACAAAGGACCCAGATCTCAATTCAGAAGGTGCCCAGGCACTGGGCAAGCATTTGAATGACTTGTCAAGGCATCATTTGCATAACAGTCATAAAACATTTCTCATGCAGTCTAATTCCAACTGACATTTGCATTCTAATCAATATGAACTTAATATTTAAAGTCTGACTATTCATTTACTCCTGCTAACATCCACATGGCCTTTTAGCATTACTTTTTTATCTAGCATTTTGAATCATCATGTCCCATTCCTGACCTGAGCATCTCTCACTGTAGCTGTAGCTACTGTGGCCATGACCACAGCACTGCTCCTGGTGACCTTAGCAGCTTCTTTTATGTTCTTAGCAAAAAAAGATGGCATATTATTTTTCCCTTGTGATAAGTATTAATCACTCTGTAGTAAATTGCTTACAGTGTGTGAAGTCGCCTGCTGGCAGTCCTTGTGAGCAGTTTATCACTGACTCCTGCTTCGTTAAATGTCGAGGCTTTCAAAAATAAATTGCTCTCTTTTTTAAAATTACACATTTACATATTTGACTCTGAGACTGCAAAATCTACCTAGCAGTAAGGTAAGGTAGTAACTTGTTCAGCACCCAACTTTTTTTAACTCTCATTTTGTCCAATGCCTCATGCAATGAGTTTCATTTCTGGCCAGGGCTGACTGATGCTGGCACTGAGTGCCAGCCCTTGCTCTAAAAGAAAAACTAACAGTCATCCTGTGCTCAACTAGACCAAGGTCTAGCTACGCCAAAAGTTGGCATTATTTATCTGTGTGATCTGAGTTTGATCTTTTTCACCGAATGACTAGAACTTAAGGGTTCAAATACAAATATGGCATTATGAAATACTTGGATGTATGTAGGGAGTAGATGTGGCTATAAGATACTAGGAGTGAAATTAATGGGAATAGAATTTGCTCAAAGTAACAGAGGCAACAGATGTTTAATTTAACTGAAGCATTACAAATGCAAGTTGATACATATAAGATCTTAAAAAGTATTTTATTCTTTCTTTTCACTAATGCATTCAGAGACCGATTATGAAGTTGAATGGAACTGGTTCCATCCAGTAAATATACTAACACTGCAAAGATGAACATACTGCTTGAGCTTGATAACATGTGATTCATTAAAATTACCAGAAACACTTTGAAGAATCATGCTAACATACAGAATTAAAACCCTTGTGCTTGTTATCTGTCATGAACTAATGCGATTCTCTTAATAGGAAAGCCATTGTCACTTCTTATCTTCAGTGACTGATACCATGATTGATCTTGAAAGTAAACTTAAACATTTTAACTTTTCATTAATGCAACTCTTGTCACTCAGACAGAACACTGAAGTTAGTGAAATTTTTGTTTGAATGACAAATGGAATACAGATAAATTACAAGTTTTATGTTTAATTTAGTTAATGACTTTAACATGCTGCTCTTCTGCTGTGATATACTTTAAATCACTGTATGATAAATTTATTTTCCGTGATTATCACCATAATTTGTTATTGTAACTTACATGCTGCTAGTACTATATTGAGTTATGTAACCTATGTACTTGGAAAAAAACTGTAATTTAATTTAGGAATTGTTGTAAAATGTAGAAAAGGTGCAGAACAGCATAAATGTGTGTAATAAAATAGGCTAACCAAATGTAATTCAATTTCAGAATCAGGCAATGGATACAGCAGTTCAGTTAGGTATCTACTTTTCTTTGTATGCATAATGACACTGCTCATACCATCCTCATCTCAGTAGTGATGAGGCAAGGCAAATGGATTTCAATGGAAAGATCCCTCTCTCCTTTGCCATCAAATTAAGACACAGTTTCATTAAAACTATAAGGACTTCCTAGTCTGATGGTATTTTCTGTTGTATCTTCCTACTTTTTTGAGATTTGTAATTTATTCTTAAACCTGTATAAACTAAACATCCTGGAATTCGACTCTCTGCCACCCTACCTCTCTCCCAAGGGTTGTGCTGGAATAAGAACACACTGACACCACACCACAGGGGAGGCATGGACAGCCAGACACAAGAAACAAAGCTATAATTGCTTCTAGAGTCCCAGCACAATGATACTACTCCCTTAGGTTTCCAGGAGTAATATTAATTCTTAATCATCTGCGTTGTGTTTTATCTGAATAATTGCTAATAACCTGAAACAGTCTTTTGAGATGTTCCTCTTTGTTTGAATAGTCACAGAGAATGGATATGCAAAAAAAAATTGTTCTTGTATTTTTCTAAACACAAACCCTCTTAGGGTGATAAAAGATTTCCTAGACAAGAAAAAACAAACAAACAAAAAAACCCTGTGCAATTACAACTGTTACTCATGTTAAAGTATATATTTTCCAGGCAAACGGCTGTCATCCCTTTGAATGTCCTGCACCTGTTGTTACCATTGCTTTTGTAGCTCTTGGAACTTAGCTTCAACTGAGATCCAGTAAGACTTAATATTTACATAGTTTGAAAAAAGAGAAATATCTGTCGTTTGTTACATAGTTCTTTGATTGTTTTCTTTGTTGTTGTTTTTGTTTTGTTGTTGTTTTTGTTTTGTTGGTTTTTATTTTAAGCCTGCTTTGCTAAAGTAGTCCACTAAATCCCAGTGGGGTGTAGGTCCTGATGTTTTGCTTTTCCTGTTTTTGGTTCCATGTGGATAGATAAAAAAACTTTAATGTTTTCATATATGCCTTTTCTTGCTGATTGAAACAGGGAAGCAACTGTCTGTAGCCTGGGGTGTTCAGTTATTGGGTTTGAGAAATCCAAATGAAGGACTTGAATGCAAAGTTGTTTGTAATAAGCTCGCTGCCAAATCTTTATCCACAGACACCGTGATTTCAGACTCAATAAGCTAGTGCCCAAAAAGGCCTAAGGGATGAATTTATGTCCTGGTATCAGAGAAGAGGATTTAACTATTTGTGATCATTTAAAAAACAAATGGTTTTTGCTTTTTTGATTTTCTTTTTGTTTCTTTTTTAGTTTATTTGGGCTGAAACCACAGAGCTCACAATTTTTTTTGCTAATCCTGCACTGGTCTCAAGAACAGGAGCGGGAATTGAAATGTCTTTAAAGCAACTTTGCACAGACCTTGACATCAATTAAGCCACTTTCACAGCTATTTTAACTTACTCCCCACTTCCTAGGACCCATTACTCTCAAATTTAACAGAGACTCACGATCATATCAACAGCTACACTCTCCTCTGGCTCTGATGCTTCCATTTAGTGTACAAATGATCCTTTTTCACCAGGCTCCAAGACATTAATTATGTCACATGGACTGTTTTCTACGTTTTTTAATGACTCTCAGAAAAGCTGATTCTGTGGGATTAGTAGCTCTGAGTATTTTATTGTAGGTGTAGGGAAGAAACTTAAAATCACTGAGTTCTGTACATATAGGTGAAGGAAAAAATAATATAGATTTCAGTATTTTCAGACAATATTAATGTTTCTTCTTTAGAACAACCACTGACTTTGGGTAGCTATTTCTATTATACACCAGTAATTTTCATTTTATATGTGCCAAAAGGAAATGTGAGAGAGGTTCATTGCTAATTGAAATGAATTATATGAAAAGTGTGGATAAAGATGAAAGCTCATGAAAAAGAGCTGTAGAAGGTAGAAAGGTATCTGACTTCTTGCAGGCTGATGAAGACTCATCCAGTAACTGTGTGTGACATAAAGTAAGTCCACCTCAAAATAAATAAACAGCATCGTGTAGAGGGAACTTCTAGTCATCTCCATGATAGACAGTGATTTTTATAGCCTGATCTTGTTTGCCACTTGCTCTTTTTGAAAGGGAAAGAACTTCTGGGTGAGACCACTAAGTCACACAGGCATTTCATTTGTCATTAGAGTCCAGGCACTCATTTACTGGAGACACCTTTTAGCCTTCATTCCATTTGTGAACACGTATGGTTTTTTTTAATCTTGAAGAATTCCATCACATTGCAGCGATGGGCTTCTCTTTAGATGGTTTTGAGCATGTAGCAGAATGAGTGAAGGCATAAGTTTCAGGCTTACAATTCTCTCTCAGCAAATATGGGAGATGAATCTGGAAAAAACTAATGGGTCAATGTTCAAGAACATTTTCCAGTGTAAAGCACATGTGCCATTTTCCAGGCTTTTCTCTTTTGGGGATTTGGATGTTTTTAAAGGCCCTCTGGACACTCCAGAAAGCCAAAGTAGCTGAAATACCAAGTCTTTTTAAAAATCTGATGTTAAAATATAAGATATCTTTACAGACACTCCTCATCTGAGATTTCTGTGAATTTTCATAAATGCTCAAAACACCTGAGAAGAAGCTCATGGTTTGGACTTATTCATAAAACAGACTTTGACGTGCCTGTTAAGTAAAATGATCACAGATTTTGTAGAAATATCTTTTATGCCAAATAACTAGGGGTGTTTGCTTTAATTAACTGACAGTATGTGGGATGGAGAGAAAAGTGAGAGAAAAGTGAGCTAAAATGAATTCTGAATGGAAAGAAAAATAAGCATTGGGAACAATCAGACAAAAAGATACTAAGTGACTTTCTGCACCTCCTTTCCCCTCAAGAAAGAGAGTAACCTGGAAGACATAACATGACAGTAGGAAAAATTGATATTCTGGTGCCTGTTACAATGACTATTATATATAATTCTGCAACACGAAAAGCTAGGAGAAACTCTTTCCACCGTGTTTCAAACTCCTAGACAGAATAGTTAAGAGCAGGGTTACAGCAACTAGCCAGAAATTTTCTGGATCTGAAGCCCCTTTGATTGAAAGTGCAGTCTCAGAAATCTTCTGGTTTTTATGCTTTCTGTGCTCCTGTATTTATGTTTTTTAAAGATATTTTGGTTTCTAGTAGCTGATATTTTCCCACATAAGGTTCTTTCAGTGAAGAGTATCCACGTGTACTCTGCCTAGCCAAACTCGAAGTAATGCTGTTACAAGTTTAGCTCTTCTCTGTAGCTCATTTTTCTCAGATACAAAACTATTTCTATTTTTTTTTTTTTTGTTTTTTTTTTTTTTTTTTTTTTTTTTGGTTTGTTTCTGAAAAATGTTCTGAATATTCCTGAAAGTATGTGTTGGAGTCATGCCTGTGACTCTGAAAGACAAAATTAGAATTTGGCAAAAATATTCTCACAATTTTGCTCAGAAATAATTCATTGCATATCTTAGGATTTTGTTTCAGTAAAATCTCTAGCTGCCACATCTTTTAACGTCAATTTTTTATATCTATCACTCAGCAAGAATGATTACTTTGTTATATTAAACTTTTCCTTCTTGCAGTAAAGGCAATACTCAATGTAAAAGACTGGGACTGGTGCTGGAACAGCAGAATGCTATAATTGCTTCCCACAAAATTAATTGATGAACTGTTGAATTGAATAAGAGGCAGAATATAAAATAGAAAATAGATAATTGGTCTTTTTCCAGTGTTGGAATGTAGAATGAGTTTTAATACAACAGTTAGGGGAAATCCTTATGCACATACATGTATGCATATATATATATATATATATATAGACAAATGTCAGAACACATTCAGGCACATATTTTTGTCGACACATTAAGAAATTGTGCTGCTTTGCCTGGAGACAAAGTCAGATATGACAGTAGAATATTAGGATTTTCCACTCTCTCCTATGTGTAAAAATGTCCACATTATAGCTTTACATAAGTGTGCAAATGGACGTGCATGTTTCTTCTGTTTTTGAATATATTTGAAGAGATGTGCATGTATACATTCAAAAATATCCAGGCAAAAGAATAATTATGTCCATCTAAGTCTATAAATATATACAGAGCATGTCAGAAAACAAAGATGCAGACAATAGAATGTGCCAGTCCTGACAACCCCAATTTTTGCTTCTCAGAAATTTGTTTTCGGATTCTCAGTTTTCTTTTTTGATATCCTGTTACACAATAATAAAAACCCCACCATGACTGAGGGTTCCCAGCCAAGCTTGCTTCATGGTTATCAGTGCAGCAAAGTTTGACCTTGGTGTGCAGGAAATCTGTTTTAAATTAGAGCTTGGTCATAGCACTGCACAACCCAATCAATTAAAGTGAAGGAAAAAAAAAGGAAAGAAGAGAAAAGTGAACACATTAAAGAGAAGATAACTTTCAGCTCAATGCCACTAGTTGTATTTTCTTGGGTTCTGTGTAGATTCACTCTATACACTGTGCTTTAATTGTGTCTGCATTCTTAAGGTTTCCTTTGTCTTCACAAAGAGTCACTTGCCTCCTGCCAGCTTCCATAGGCTTGTGCCAAAGGAGTTATTTGTTACCTGAAAGTGCATTGGGTCTGTCTGAGATGGAGCTTTTTTCCCTGTAGCAGCCCTCACAGTTCTGAGCTTGGCACTTGTGACTAGAAAGGTGCTGGTAACAATCAGTGTTTTGGGTACATCTGAGCAGCACTGGCACATAATCAGCACTATCTCTCCAACATTCACACATCACTAGTAGCTTGGGGGTGATCCTGGAGGGAACACAGCCAGGATAACTGAACCAAACTGACCAAAGGAATATTCCACACCATATAGGGTCTGCTCAACCATAAAGGCTGAGAGAAAGGAGGAGAAAGCATTTGTTATTACAGTGTTTGCTATCCAAAGCAACCATAGACTGAAGCCCAGCTTTGTAGAAGTGGCTGGGCATTGCCTGCCTACTGATAGGAAGTACAGAATAAAAAATATTTTCTTCTTTCCTTTCAGGCTCAACATTTGCTTTTACTTTATTAAACTGCATTTATCTTAGGCCATGAGGGTTTTGGGTTTTTTTTCCATCTTATTTCCTCTCCCTCTTGCCCCGTGCTGCTGAGGATGGGAGTGATAGACTGGCTTGGTGGGAACCAGAGAAGGTTAAGCCAGCACAGAAAGTCAAGGCCTTGTGAGAACTGTCATGAAGCTCATTGTACTCAGTGCAGCTGGCAGGTTCCTCCAGTGCAAAAGAATACCACAAGTCACTTTTCTGACTAGTCACCCTCAGATATAGTGAAAGAAGATATAATACACCTGAAATATTTATTTGGTGCTGGTTAGAGTTGCTATTTGTACTGACTCTTTGTTCAGGCCTAGCCATTGACAATAAATAAATTACTCCCCTTTAGTAAATTTCAGTAGACTTTTGAGGTCTTTGGACCAAAAGGAAAAGGTGATAAATTGTAAGTCATAAGAGGTTTATCCAAAAATATTCCCTCTATTTAATACAAGACTTTTTTTCCTATTTTAAAGATATATTTACACAGAGGTTAATTTGCATCTTTGGTGGAGCTTTTATATTGAAGGAAACCATAACACAATCGTTTCTGTAAGTATTATTTTCAGCCTTAGTAAAAAAAAAGAGAGAACAGTATAAGAAAAGACTGAGAATTTCCTTCTGGGAAAAAAAAAGAGGATATTTAAAGTCTCTGCCCTGAATTTTCTTTTTTTACCATCCAAAATAGAACAAGCATGCTTTCCCCCTCTCTTTTCCCAAGCTTTACTTTTGCCAGGAATATTTATGGACTTGCTGGGACCAGAGCATCTCTCCCATTGTTTTTACTTAGAGAGAAGACCAGAGAAAATTCTAGCACTTGAGACTATATATCTTAAATGACTCAGATAATTGTTTCTAGTAAATACCTTTTTCTTTTCATATTCGAACACAGATCAGCAGAAAGCAAAATGCCTTTCCTCTCTGACAATGTCTGAGCTCAAAAGAGGAATAAATTCTGTCACTATGAACCAATTCCTAAGTGGGATAAAAAATTCTTGACTAAAATTCAGCTACTTAAAATTCAGTTTACTGAGATGTTTTATGATCACAAACCATAAAGCTTGGCAGCGAAGCTGCCCAGAGGATAACGGCATTAACTTTTATTCTGTTTTGGTTCTGGGGAGGTAGTTTAGAGAAGAAGATTCTTTCCTTTTAGGCTTATTGTTCAAGAGGTTTAAATCATTATATTTATGAAATCCCTGTTTAAAACAGATATGAGTTGAACTAATGTATTATACAGATCTGTGTGTCATTTATACCTTCTAATTTCAAAATGCTCTTCTAGTTTTCCTCTATGAGGCCAACTGGAACTGAAGTTCAGTTTATTCTTTCCAGTGAAATGAAAAAATACATTGATCTAAAAAACAAACACTATTCTTTTTAAAGAAGATTGCAGTACACTGAAAATGAGAAGTCCATTCAAGAGTTTCACTGCAAATTCCAAGTCAAATTAGTAGTTCTTTTTATTAGTCAGCAAGATGCACCACAGTAAATTGATGATTGTCTTCACTGCTTCACTGCTTAGCTGTTTGCTTTTTGCTGCTTTAAGCAATGCACAAATCAAAGCAGTAAAAGTCAAGATGCCTTTCTCTTCATCATTTCTCTGTGTCTTATTGTGTCTTCTGGTTGTTACCTCACTTGTCTGAGCTCCTGGGGCTTTTTTCTTCTTTCCTATCATATATGTTGGTAAAATATTTTCTCTGATTCAATTATAATGCCTTATAAAATACATCTGTGCAGATCTAAATATAAAAAAGCTGATTGACCTTAAGTCCTATTAGTTTCCACGAAGAGTGATGAAATCCTTCTATCAAATTCCATCCTTTTAAATGTATAAATGAAAACTTCTCAGTACTATGTTAGCTGATGATGGAAGGAAGAAAGTGTATGATTGTACATAGTAATTAAGGTTTTTCAACATAAGCTTAAAATATGTGACTAAATATATTTGGCCTAGCAGTAGGGTTGTCTGAAACTGTTGGTTGAATTAGAAAACTTGGAATTTGTCATAGCTATGTGAAAATGTCAAGGTAATAATTTCCAAAAGCATTTGTTGTGAAAATATGCACGTCTGGATAGAAAGAAAGATGTTTCAGATGTCTGTAAAAGTGAACAAGTACATATAGAACTGGGTGTTCTCAGAACTTTATTTCTGCAGTTGTCACCAAGTTTATGTGGAAGTGTGTTCATGACCTAGTGTGTTTCTTTTCCCATTTCCAAGGTTAATTTCAGTGAACTAAATTTGAAGGAGAGTTTCTTATTCCTTCTAATAAGGATCTAAATTCAAAATTAAAATCTAAATAGAAAAAATACTTTGTTTCAAGATGCCGAGCAGTAGAAACCCTAACATTCTTTTTCTATCTCATTATTTGTGTTTACTTTGTTTACTATCGTTGTGCAAAAAAAGATGTGTCTGCGCTTCTACAGAATCACACAGCTGCAGAAAGGATAAGGCTGGAAGGGGCCACAGTGGATCATTTGGTCCAACCTCCCTGCTCAGGCAGGGTCATACTATAGCTGGCTGCACAGGATTGCACTAAGAAAATTCTTGAATATCTCCAGTGAGGAAGACTCCAGAGTGTGGTCATCCAGGAAGTTCTTCCCCATGGTCAGATGGAACATCCTGTGCCTCATTTTCTGCCTGCTGCCTCTCATCTTATTGCTAGCCTAGGTCTTGTCGTCAGTGATGGTTCTTCCACTATTGTAACTTGGGGGTCTGGGAGTTCTGACAGGTGTCCTAGTGAGAGGGAGGGGCTGGTGCAGCCTGCTGTGGTCCAGGAGAATGAAAAGGGCTTCACTTAGCATTGCTCTTTGTAGAGCAATCATCACAGGATGATTGATTTTGGTCACCAGTAATTTCCCATCCTGTCCATAATCCAAGCGAGTAACTACTGTGCCTTTTTCACAAAGTGCAGTAACAATGGCACTGCTCCACTGAAGCTACAGCTACCAATGATGCCACTCCACTCCAGCTCACTCCACTCACTCCACTCGATTCAGGTAAATGGTTTAGCATGGGTACAAAAGATAATTGCTTGTTTCCTTGGTTGGGCAGCTGATGTTTCTGGTTGATCCCACCCCTACCATACAAGAGTTCCTGGTTCCTGGTCAGACTCAACTCATGGCTCAGTTGGTGTGGTCAAGGGTCTCTTCACACTCAGCTGGCACAGTCAAGGCTTATCAGGAAATTCTGAAATTGTAGAGCAGGCCTGAGAAAAGAGCTGGGGGGCCATGCACCACCACATTTATGCATTTTCTTTTCCATCTTTAAAATTCCAGAAGATGAGTTTAATGAAAATGAGAAGTGTTTGAACTTAAAGCAGAAAACAAGAAAGTTTGTGGTCAGAAGCCAGGAAGTGTTGAAAGGTTCCCATCTGTTTCCATGACCCTTTCTTCAGTTTTGTTGGGTGATTAGCATGCATTCAAATGGGAAGAGTAGCTTAATCATACAGTGGGAAACACAACAAAAATCTCAGCATGCTATTTTGACTTCTGTAGAGCATGTTACTGTGTGAGTCTGGTGTGTGGCTTTGCTTTCCTCTCATTTAACAGAGCAGCAGAGCCTCATGAACTGTTAATACATTATAGGAGTGGGACACATAAATGAAGATCACTGGCCTTTAATAATGCAATCTCCTTTTTATTCTATCATTTAATAAAAATAGGCAAGATTGAAAACTTTTGACAACACTGATAGTATGATCTATAGTGGTATGATAAAATTGACACTACTTCAATGTAACTTAATCTAGTTTAACTAATTGTATTGAAGGAAATATTGATATTCATGTCAGCAAGCTTGATGCATAAATGCATCATCTAAATGAGGTTTTACTTCATTAAAAAGTGAATAAAGGACTTGACACAAATAAATAAATAAACCTGTCAAGTCCAGAAATGAGGCTTTCAAAATGATTCTAAGATTTTATTTAAGATTTTTCTTGGAGAATTTGAAGGTGGCCTTAATTACAGATGTCATGTGTAATATTCATAAGAATTTACAGAATTCGAAAATCGATTATAAAAATCAAACTACTTTCATTCTGATTTGAAATCAAATAATTTCAGGGTGAAAGAGGCGTAAATTTATGAGCATGGCTTAAATATGGTAGAAGTCCTCGTTTCCTGAGGAGTCTCTGTTGATCTTAAATCTGATTTTTAGACCTCTAGAATTTCACATTTTAGATCTCTAGAATTTCAATCATAATTTAAGTTGTAATCATATTCTAAACCAGATATTTAAGACAGGAGAATATTCTCACTGTGTACCTGTACCTCTTGCTGAGTATAAGGGGGTTTCTAATTTATACTAGATATCTAGCAATCTAAACATTAGTTGAGAGAAATAACTCTGATCTTGGTGTAAAGCTCATAATTTCTTAATAATTAATCTCAAATATTCTCCCATGCCTCTGGTTTTCATACTCACAAATGTTCTACTTAATATCATTTAAATGTTCCTTTCATGTAATGGCACAGCCTGGTAATGACAAAATTGGACAACCTGGGGAGATACAACAATGGCTGACTACAGGTAGATTCACTCTATCTACTTAGAACTAATCTTTTGGATCGGTGAGTAATTTTCTCAGGGCACTGAGAAGGATGAGGGCACAGCTTGGTCTGATCTGTGGGCCAGGAGCACTTCCACAGGCTGAGCATAACATGTGCTGCTTTCTCTGCTCATTCCCTTAACTTTTTGGGAGTGTAGGCAGGTTGCACAGCCCGAGAGAGGTTATGCTGTGCTCTGGGTAGTACTGAATGATCAGGGGACCTGCCCTGAAGTGTTCAGGCATGTGGGTTCACCAGGTAATGATCAAAGTAGTGGCATAGTTATAATATCTTACAGGCTGGGCACAGAACTTAGGCTAGCGTACCAGTGACCAAGGCCAATCCCATCAGTGGCAGTGGCAGCCCTTGAGATAAAGTATTTAAGCAAGGTAAAAACATCTGTGCAGGAGCAATTTCAGCTGGAGAGAGGAGTGAGCATATGTCAGAGGAACAGCTCTGCAGAGACCAAAGCCAGTAAAACAGGAGAGGAAGGAGAGTGCTCCAGGTGCTGAAGCAGGGATTCCCCTGCAGCCCATGGTGCAAACCATTGAAGACACACAGGTGGCAATGAAGTTAAAAATACCAACCCCATTCTCAGAAAAAGGGTACATCCAGAAACAGTCTAAAGCCTTTAGAGCTTTTGTCCAAAAGGGAAATACAGGCTTGACAGGTTTTACAACTGCTCTGAGCAGAAATGCTTTATTACCCTAACAACAGCAGAGGTTTTAAAACAGGTACTTGTTTTTTTCTCCCTTAGATTTCATAAGAAGAAACATTTTAATAATTCCCTCAGGTAACTGGTAGTTGTTGTTGAACATAACTAATGAGTGTTGGATGCCACAAGTTATGGTGATGTGTTGGATGTGATAAACCAGTTTCTGTTTCTTATGATGAAAGTCTGCTGTTATTTTGTCAGTACTGTTTTATTTCAAAATACTTTTCATTTTCTATTGCACAGATGAGTTGCAAGCTGTAAAATACACATTATTTTTAGCACTGTGTTCCAGCCAGCCATCTGATATGACTTTTATGATCATATTTCTGCATAGGATTTAGTTGTATTCTTGTTACCCTGATTTTTTTTCACCTGCATGTCTTTGAATGGACAGTAGCATATATACCAAAGATGAAGACGTGGTGACAGTGGATGTGTTGTTCAGTACCACTCCCTGACCATTTATTTCTCATCTTTGCAGTGTTACAAATGGAAGACTCTTCTGTGAAGTCTGCCTCACATTCAAAGGAATATGAGTTGTTAGTATTCAAGAACCTGCTTGCTCATGTAATTGGCATTTACACAAATCCTGGCTCTCTTTCTCTGAACAAAAAAATCAAAAAGCTGACTGAGCTTCTACTTTAAGTGTGACAAGGTTTCTTCACCCAGCTTCCAGGCTGAACTGCAGAGTAGAATCCCAGTTCTGCTTAGAAACTGCCATATGGAAGGAATCATGGCATCTTTTCCTAAGACATGGGTGAGTTTTGGTGCCCTTGATGAGTCAGAATGTAGAACTCATCACTGATACAATTAAGTTAGGGTGATCTGCACAATACCATATTTATAGGTTTTATCGATGAGACATGCATTCAAGTACATGTACATATATAGTTCCTCTTCTATTATCTTATAATTTAAAAATTTTAACTGTATGGCATGTTGAATGACAACAAAAATAGAAGCTAGAGAGAACTTTGGAGGAACTTGTTTGCTCTGTTATATACCGCGCGTTAAATCCAGACCTTTTTCTACATCTGAACAGAAAGTAAATGCTTTTAAGGCTTTGGACCAAATCTCAAATTCTCCTAAATCCTTGTAGCTTTATAAAATTCAATACCACTACCTTGCTTCCCATACACTAAGAATCTATATCATTTTCCAGAACAAATTTCATCAGGCTGATTTGTTACATGTGCACAGGAGGTTATAGAAGAGGAAAATCTTTTTAAGCTAGTGTGATCTTGATATAAAAGGCACTTCCCTAAGTTTAAAAAAATATTAAGAATTATCATTGCAGTGTCCATTTTATTTTAGATTTGCCAATTTAATTTTAGTTTTGTTTTCTTCAAGAGTTTTTTGTTCAATAAATGTCAGCTTCTTTCAAGTCACAGTCCTTCCATGGTGATAAACTATCAAAACCAGAGAGGGGTATAGTTTCAAAGTACTGCGTAGGCAGTATTAGCAGAAATCCTGTTATACATGAACAGATTTGAGCACATACCTCCCTTGCAGTGCTTTGAAAATGTATCCTTTCATATAAAAATACCTGCATAGATGGCAATATAGAGAACAGACTTTGTTTTGTTAGAAGAGTTCTGCATGTTTGAAGTGCCTAAAATAATTCAAATTAACCCTTTTTGTAATGAACAAGGGAGAAGTCTGAGATTATACAAAATCTGGCAGACATTTTTTCAAACGCCCTTACACTTTGGTTAGATTTTTTTTCCAGCTTGATTCACTAATCCAACAAACAACAGAGAAGCAACATTAAAACTAACACAAAAATACAGCAAATCAATAAAAACTCAATCAAAAAAAAGTGATCAATATGGATGTGGAAGAAATCCCTTTTACTTATTTCGTTAAGAATTACTTTTTCTTAACATAAAACATGTACAAACTCATGAGCTTCAGATGACATATTTTCAGCACATGATGAGAATATAACACATGAGCACAGTATTTTTTTTAAATGAGTATTCTATCAGCAAAACCCTGTCTACCAAATATCGGCATAGGATATTGTAGAATCAAAGATCTTTTTGTTGTTTAGGGTTAAAGATCATACAAGAGCCCTCTCTGACACATATTTCTACCCAACAGTATTATGTTTCCTCCAGCTTTCCTCCAAAGCATATAACCTCTGGAGATTATCTTATTGAATTAATAGTAACTAGCTTCCATAATCCTCCTTTTTGATATTTTTCCAAAATAAAAATTAGTTCTCATAGATTACATGCATACATAAATATAATTTACATGTATAGTCTTATATGTATTAGGTATAGAATTATTTATTATTTTATCCATTTTACGTAGGCTGTCATTCAGTTCTGTTAAATCCTGTAACTTACATTTTAAGAACAGAGAAGTCAAAAAAGCTAATTTTTTTCCTATATTATTTGTTGATTACTTTGTATAATTTTATATGAATTTGTCTTTCTCATATGAACACAGAGCCAACACATGACTTTGAACAGGTCATCTTCACTGGAAATTATTATGGAGAGAGGTAGAATTTAGAATCTCAGGTTAAAAAGAAATGGTGTTTTAATGCTGTAGTCAATTTTCTGATAGTACTTCCATTTCACCAAACCCCTTTTGTTTCCAAAAAAGCTGCAAACATCTGTGCAGACTGGACACATCTCCACCTGTACAGCAGGACACCTGCCTCCTGAATCAGCTTTGTCACAATTTGGAGGGATGCTCCAGCTTTGTATCTAAGAAGCAGGAGCCTGTCTTGCATGCAGTAGTGTCAATTATCACACTCATCATGTAGCATGAGGAAGAAACTATCTTCCCTTTTTCAGGATCTTCAGACAGAATTTAGTTGGAATCACTGCAATTTTGAACTGCTATTTGATCAAGAACAAGGCAGGACCTACTGGTTGCTTTGGGAAAGACAGATTTTTTTATGGAGGTACACATTGTTTTCTCTTCCTCGTTTGAGAACTTTGGATATGGGGCAAAAATGGAAGAAGACTTCTACCATGAGAAGTTTAGCTACTTACTCACATCTGGCATTGTTTTGTCTGTGAGGGAATAGACAAATGGCTTTCCAGCTGGGTGGGAATATATTGATCCTTCTAAGTGGGCATCCTGGAGGGAAAAAAAGCACTTGAGGATTGAAAAGAAAACATTCAGAGGGATGCCATGCATATTTAACTGCATCTTAATAATTGCCTTATTTATGATGAAATTAAGTAAAAATATTTTCTGCTTCTTTGACAATAATGTAAGCAAACTAATGTTTGGTACAGCACAGGTGGTATCCCAGCATTTTCTGGTTTACTACATCTTTTAGAAGCTTTCATTCATACAATAGAATACTGTATGATTATAACCCAGGGTGGTATTAGCTAAAAGTTGAACAGCTCCTCTAAACTGCTGTTAGGACTAGCTTAGGAACCTCTCTGAAGACGTAGATGTATCCTATGTAATTTGCTTTTCCATTTTACATCACTATTAAAAAAGCTATAGTTGTGTGATGAATCAAACCCCAAAGGTTTTATGACATACTCAGCTGTGAGCATGCAAGGAAGTGGACAGCTGTTCATTAGAGAACTAACACAAGAACTTAAGTACATACCTAACAAACTTGGTAAAAAAAAAGGATTTATGCTTGTCCTTGCAATCTCTGTAAGGATTATTCTGAAGACTTTTGTAGCACTATAATCATGTTGCATAAAAAAATAACCAGAAAACACATGAAGATAGAATACTAAAGATTGAATAGGATTCTCTATTAATATATTTCAGCTGATTCAACACCAAGTGAGAATAGTATTTCACTTTCACATTTTTTTCTAAGGCAAGACACAGGGGTTCATTCCATTTTTCTCCTCTCTCCTTCTTCCCTGCGAGAAGCTTGCAGGCTCATCAAATTCACATATGCAAACAGACAAAAGCAATCCTCCTGGCCACCTAATTCTAATTCAAGCTGCTTTGCACAGCTACACTACTAAAAGGCCACATTCTTGCAGAATGATTGCCTTCTCTGCATACTTATTAACTCGCTTGGTGCCTAGAAATGTTTTTTCCTGTACTGCATAACAATTTTTATATGTCCTTTTTAAAAAGAAACTGTACCTTACCTGCATCACAGGTCTGGCTGTCATCCAACAACACATCACCTAGGTCAGACACACCTGATAACTGTGCAGTGAGTTATGCAGAATCTCCTAGTCCTTTATGGGATAAATCTCATTTAATTTAGCAGAACAGTACCTTACTACAGAACTAAAAAATTAACTTTCAGGTGTTTCTGTAGCAGAAAAAATACATATCATTAACTTTTATTATCAAAAACAAAAAAGGAGAGAGGTAGAAAATATTTTCTATTAAAATCTAGACATTACTTAAATGATTCCTGCAAGAACCTTTCTGACTTTCAATTCTACAAAGTATTATACGAGAATTCTCTTAGGAACACATAAAGAAGTGCATATAGAAAACTCCAGGAATACCCAATCCATAAGTACTGTTAGGACTTCATTTTAGATCATTATCTACCTATCAGGACTTGAGGAATAATTTACATCAAATGATAAACTGAACAAATTTGTCTTTCTTGGCTAGTGAAATGGCAGTGAGTTGACTTGGATTCCCTCTGGTTTTTATTATTTATTCATTTTATTTCATTACAGAATTGGGGTTTGTGTGTTTAATTGCAATTTATTACTTTTCCCCTATATTGAAATAATGGAAAAGAAATATTCTTCATTTATATGGCATAGCTGAAAGACAAACATTATTTTACCTGTTACACTGCTTCTCTTTGTCTTTCTCTTGGGGTTCTGATTGCACAAACAGCAGCTTTGGTGTGTGATTAGAAAGCTGAAAAATGCCTATGCCCAAATAGTCTCAAGTATCCAAATTGACCAGTTCCTTCATCCCTTCCTCTGCTTTATTTCTTCCACCTTGATGAATAAGATAACATTGCAGTTGCCAGCTGTTAAACTGATCGTGCTGTTGGGACCCATTATTTATGTTACCTGAAGTAAACCACATAGCTGACCACATGCTATGGATGACTTAAACAATATAGTAATAAGTATTGGAAATGTTACTGGCAAATCATGAATTCAGCTGGCCAATTTCCTATGAAGCAGAATTTTGGGCAATATGTTAGTCATGTCCTCTTCAGTTGAGAACCTGTTCCATCCAATTTGAAGCCAGTATCTCTGTTCCTTAAGGACATTTGCCCTGACTGAACCTTTCCTAGATTTTGTCATGTATTTCATAAAAAGTGAGCTCAGACTGCAAGCTATTCATCAGTGCACATGCTAGTAAGAAACACACATTTTCAAATAATTTAATGAAATTTAATACCTTTGAAATCTTGCTTTCAGTGGATGGAAAGATTTAAAAGTTTTTGAGCATACATGTGTAGGAGGGAGGCAGATGCTCATATATACCTGCACACACAAAAGCAGAATACAGTTTCATAAAATTGCATCCTTGCAAGGTTTGGTTGCTAAGTTGCTGATTGTTACAGCAAGTGGGTGGAAGTTCTTCTGTGTCAGACTATAAAAAAGGAGGATAGTGAGGATGATCCAGGTTCTTATGATAAAATTTGGAAGTCTGTCCAGCTGTGTGTCAGGGCAAGGGAAAAACAGGAAATATTTTGAACATAGTCACTGGAAGGCATGTACACATGCCTGAGGTGATTTTTAAAATTCCTTTTTAATAGATGAAAGGTAAAATTTAGTATCCTGTCCTCCAGAAGTTAGCTATTTATTGAAAACTATTGATAGAAATTCCCTCTGTATTTGATAAATAAAATAACTTCAGAGGGTGATACAATGTATTTTAAACATTTATGTTTTGTTCATTCAGAAGGTATTAGGTACTACATTGGCACAGACAGCTGAAGCTAAGGGGAATGAATCCCACCCACTAAGTATTATTATTATTATTAGTATTATTAGTATTATGATATCACCTTCTATATTATCCTTAACCTTTTTCACCTGCAGCAGGTTTTTTTGCAGGAAGTTGGATAAGTTTTGGTGGGTCTACCTGATGTACCACTGTTATCACAGCCACAATTGACATGCATTTTTAGCACATTTTTAGCAGGCACTAATAAAATATCTCTAGGAAACCTCTGTAGATTCTGGATGAGTGAAAAACATATTAAATTATGAAACCATATTATTTGAGTGGGAACTAGATTATATTATGAAATTTAGGACACATATTTTAGTGTTCCAGTGTTTCTGGAAGTCCTGATGATGCTGAGTGGAATTCTGTGTGTTTGCAGGAGTGATCCTTCTATGATATAAACAGAAAATATTTTCAATCCAAAGAGAGATTACTGCCATGAGCCTCTTATATAGAGTTATCCATGGATTGTCATCATGCAATAGAAAAATGGAAATTCATCACAATGAAGTATTTGTGAGATCTATAACAATCCCAATTCTTACAGAGATCACCAAGGATTTCCCTCATAAAATCTAAAAGGCAAGATATAGAATAGGCAGTATATTGGAATAGAAATGACGAAGTTGCTCTACATGACATTTCATTTCTGGATGGCAGCAAAGATCAATGTACTTGGCTACACCTCCTGAATTAATGTCCCTTTCTACCACGGAATAGAATACTGTTATACAGCTTCTTACTCTGCATTTCAAGTCTCTCATCATAATGACAGAATATTCTGAGTTGGGAGGGACAAACAAAGATCATCAAATCCAAGTCTTAACTGAATGGCTTGGATGGGGATTGAACCCTCACCCTTGGTGTCATTAGCACTGTTCTCTAACCAATTAATTAATATCCCGTGACTTTCAATGAAGTGGATACTTTAAGGGTAGTATCAATTTATAAAATAATTTAAATTATGATTTATTGAGTTATTCTGCATTTCTGTTCTAAGCAATGTTTTTTTATTGCTAGAGAGCTCAAATGCCAATAAATACAAAGTTCTGTGCTGCAGTGTATTTCTCTGGTAGCAGCTGTGTGTGCAAACAAGGGGCAAATCATAGTTATTGTATCAACTCATTTGAAATCTCCTACAATAAAGGTCAGGTTTGGTTTTTTTTTGTTGTTGTTTTGTTTTTTAAATCAAGTTTTCTTGGAGAAAGATTAAAATGCTTTAATTCAGTGTTTTGCAAAACAGCCCCTCTTTTGTTGTATTTATTTATGAAGTTGAAAAGCCTCTTTGGAAAATGTTTTTTTTTATAATAAACCTGTGATTCTTTTTCATTATAATTCACCTAGATTTTGATAGAGTTTTTTTTATTCAGCTGACATTATTTTTTTCTAATTTTTTTAACCAAACACTCTGTATTTAAAACATTTACTCTAGTAAAGCTTGCTTTTAAAGAAGATTCTGGCTTCCTGAATAAAAAAAATTTCCTTGGATCTTCACTATTTTATACTTTTTTATAAGTTTGACTTGACTTTCAGAGCTCCTGATGAATATTGTTGCACTAAGCTGTCTGGATATAAAGCTCTATATGAGATATGATACTAATAGGGACTTCCTTGGTACAGTTGTAGATTCTTTTATGGAAATTTTGATATGCTAAACACCTGTCTCATTATGGACAACTAAAATAATGTGTTTCAAGCTATAAAACAGTAACAATAATCTAGGTTTGTTATCTAATTCTTGGGTTTTTGATGTGGGATTTTTTTATGATGGAGGGAGTGCTGCTGTACTTAAATACAGTAAAAAAAAAGCTGCAAATACTGTAATTTTAATTGAGCATATTCCTGCACACCAACATAATTTGAACTCCTCCTCCTCAAGTCTCATTTAAGCAGCTTGCATTGCCAGGCCCTGGAGAAAAATAGCTGCTCAACATCAACTCCCACTCCTCCTTTAACAAAAGATTGTTAGATTTTTTTTTTTTTTTCTGCTTATATTTGACAGCTAGCAGGGCATTTGGTAAACAGGCCTGGAAAAAAGTCTTGAGGTGGGAGCTCAAAGGGGAGAAGATAAGCTTCAGAAATTATGGAAAGAAGGAAATTTCCCATTTACAGGAATGTCTGTGGTATAGTTTGCTACTATCCAAGCAGCCACTGAAAACTGATGGACAGAGAGTAAAGCCCCAGCAAAGTGATCACTCCTTCAAAGACAGGGGGGATGAGGAAGACATTTATTTCTGAACTTTGAAGACTTTCTCACCAAAAAGAGATAGATATTGTTGCACAGTTTTCCTGTTCTGACAGGATAAACATTAAAATGCTGTGACTTCTCTTTCACAATCCTCTGAAATCTGGAAATTCCTCTGATAGACTTCAATAGTTTGCATCCTGGCTCCTAATGATGGCACACTGTATGTTTTGACATGTGCAGATTATGGCATTAGCTGGTTAACAAATTTTTCAGTGTTGAGAAGCACACAGGTAAATTGCTGAATTTTTATCCATTAGCCATGCTTACATAACATAAACCACTGTAATACAGTGGGACCTGAACTGAAACCACAGCTTCCTAAAATTACAAGAGAGATTTAAAGAAGTGCAAATACTTGGAAGTCAGTGTAGGGTTTCTGGTCTGTTAAAACTCATTGAATATCCTTACTCAGTGTAGCTAATGCCTTAGGTGCATTCAGCTACACTGAACACGATTCTTTTTTCAAATTCACTCTTCTATGAAGTTATTTAAAATGGCATCAAAGCCCTGTACTATAAAGGAATCAATTTAGATGACTTCAAAAACAGTAAAGTTTGATTGAGACTTTAATTGAAAGTTTAGTTCTTTCCCCTCCTCTCAGTGATACCAAATTATTTCCTATAAAAAGACTTTTTATAAAGACTTTATAAAGTGAAGTAAGAGCTAAAGGGTGTATATACCCAGGATTTTTAAAGCATTTCTTAGCACGAAAAAAAATGGTAGCAAGCAGCAAGCCACAGTCACCAATATTTCTATAGTTATCCATTAAGATGGTCACAGAACACACCCTGCTCATCCACAGTCCAAAGCCACACTGCAAGGGCTGGCTGCTAAAGGGAAACAGGTGAAGCAGGAATTTTTTCATATTCACAGTTCTCTTGGAGTGCCAGTGTCCCATGGCAGCCCTTGGGAAATACTTTCTCTCTATAAGAATAGTTCATATCATTTTTTCACTTTTCAGAGTGACTTCACTCTTTTTGTTTCCCCATTGAAAATTCTCTAGCTCCTGGCTATTTTGCCTTCCAGAACTGATATTCTCACAAGCCTGAATGGGATCTAGGATTCCTCCAAACAGCTATTTGTAAATTTGATGCAAAAGATGGAAAATATATTTAAAAAACTGTATATGCCTGCCTTTATAACTTAATGTCATTGCCAATTTCCTTTTAAAGTCTTGTAACTGTCTGTGGTGCACTTTTCTTTCCTCGTTGAACTATGTAAAATTAATTCTACTTCAAGACCATTAACAAACACTTTCATTTTTAAGGAAGGAAGATTGAATCGTTGCATTACCAGGTCACCGTGTCAGAATAATCTGACATCAGTGTAGGAATATGCACATTGAGGATAGAATCAGCACACAGGGAGAGGTGTTGACTCTGATGAGGTGAATAAGAATAGGAAGAACTTTAATGTCAAACATAATAAAAAAAAGAACAAAGGGATTGTCGTAAGATGATTAATAACATAGTAAGCTATGTTATATAAAAAATAGTTTAGATGCCTTACTTGTACTAGAAACCTAACTTTGAGATATCTACTGTTCATAACAATGAAATTGCTGTAGAAATCACAGGTTTTAGGAGACAGGCATTCATGAAGTTTTTTCTTGCTTCCTACTGAAGACAAAAATGTGACTAATTGGTATTGTTGCAGTGCTTCTCAGGTTAACTATAATTTCATTTAATTTCCAGAAAAGCAATTTGTTCTCTAGATGAGATTAATATATAATAACCTGGAGGAGGAAGTATAGTAAGGTAAAAAACACACAAGTTCAAGGACTTTCTGTCATGCTGAGACAGAAATAACAACTCTATAACTTATCCTTCCTAATAATTTCTTGGTATAAAAACCATGTATAATCTACTTTTTCTGGTAATTATCCAGTTCTGATCACTGTTGAGGTAAGATTTTGAGCATGATAGAGCTACAATCTTGCCTTTGCAGCCACCTTGCTCTGGCTCATATTGGTATGTTAGCATTTATAGTGGCCCTTGGGCAATGCAATGTGTGCTGGAGGTATCCGACATCAGTGCCCTACAAGACTTGTGAGACTCCAGTCACAGCAAGGTCTTACAGCAGCTGAAGGGATGTACCAAGTTGAGACTGGGCATCTACACCAGCAACAGGCTCCAGAGCCAGAGGGAGCCTGCTGGGCTCACCCAAAAGCTGGTGGCTGCCAAGGCAGATTGTCTGCCTGGAAAAAAAGTTGTAAAAGTGAGATGGGTGCTTTTCACTTTGTGAGAACAGTCTTGGACTCTGCCTTGTCTCTGTCTTCAGCAAGCAAAGAAACAACTAACAGTTATGTCAAAAACACAGGAAAGAACTAAAAATGTTGAGCTTTGTAACCAAGGAAGAAGCCAGGATTCTGTACTGAACCTTCAAGCAAAAAAAAAAAAAAACAAACAAACAAATCAACAAAAAAAAGAAGCAAATTAGCAAGTGTTTAATTAAAATAAAGCAACCCCAAAAAGCGTCTCATCTGTCTCCTCTCTGTCTCTTCATAGACAGAAGCTTAGTAGCTTCTGTCTCAAGGCTTATTCTTAACTTGAGTGGCAAATTCTAAACAAAAATGAAAGCTTTGCCCTCAGAGGGTTCTTTGCAGCTCATTCAGCCATGGCAATCTGTAAAATTCCAGCAGCAAGAGAGAAAGACTAATTAAAACAAATTACATGTGTTGTGATTTAGCAGAGACATATACAGGATCTATTGTTTTCCCAGTCTAATTTCACAATTTTACTGCAGACAGATCTTTTGTCACTATAGCTATCTATTTATTAAGTCACAGGCTGTTGAACATTGCAATAAAATATAACTCAAAAAGGATCTTTAAAGCTCGTCGGGGATCTTCCTCTATGTTTGAGGAGTCTTAGGGGAACAAAATCTCTTCAGTATTTCTGACACCTGTTTTTGTGGGACACTGCTTACTGAAAACTCACTGAGATACCTAAAAATACAAAAGCTTTTTGTTTCATTATTCTTCCATATTTTTCTCCAAAGGATAATAAAAGAGACCTTTCTAGGATCACTAACTACTTTTTTTTGTGTTCTCTCAGCAGCCTGAGAAGAGTTAAAGCATTTTGGACTGCCTGTATTAAAAAATCACATCCATTTTTAGGCATCTGTTTTTAGGCATTGATGCATTACTCACCATCTCAAGCTGCTCTTACTTGTATTGAAATTTCATACCTTATTGTAGAAGACTTTAAATCCTTACAGGTACTCATCTCACCTGCCTTTAAGACATAAAATATGATAACTGATTTAAACTAGTCAGCTATACTACCTTTTTAATGAAACAACATTATCCCTAAACAGGAATATATTCTTGAGTGTCTGTAGAGAGTGTCTGAGTATCTGGAAGTGTACTTTTGAACATATAAAGGAAGGAATTCATCTGTGTTTTCTTAACTTCCACCAAAGACCTAATTGCTGATTCCTTTTTCCTTTCTTTGCTTTGCAATTGAAGAATCTTCCCAGTTCGTGTTCTGTATTTTGTGCCTTACAATATTTGTGTTTTTCACAGTGAATTAGCCATGTCTACTGATCTAATACAGCAAGAATAGAATCACAAATTCTTCTCAGCAGGGATATATCTGGGCTCAGGCGACAAGCAAACATTTAGAGCTGACTGTTCGTATCACTAGTGCTGTGCTGATGTGGAGAGACATGTTCCTAATATCTTCTTTATGCCTAATGAACTGAAAAGACCGTTGGGATGTCAGATGTTATGACTAACAGAAAAAGCTAAAGCTACATGCAATCTAACTTCTGAATGGGGCACTACGTAATGGTATTCCCTGCAGCTGCTTTTTTTCATTACATAAAATAATGTTTGTTCCATGACAGTGGTAATTTTTAACTATGTCCCTGTCTGCCTTCCAGAACTGATTGGTGATTTTCAAGCAGGGATGTTCAAGAAATGTAAGTTTTATAAGAATAGGCACCTGAGAAAAGGAGCAAGTTTTTAGTGATCAGCTTTTTAATGAAACTTCTGCAATGCCCACAAAAAACAGCTCAAGTTTGTAGCTTCTGCTTCCTGCAGATCTGTTTCCCATTGTGTGTCCCCACTGTCACTTTAGCTTCTACCTCCTTATTTTTCTTTTTTCCTAGGATCCTCAGCACACATACTGTATGCCTGTAAATTTGTGTCAAGGTTTCTGTCTGGAGTAGCTTCCTATGAGAATAAATTATTAAGTTCTTGCTGATGTGAGAATCATCATTTAACTCACCACACTCCTTATTTATCCCACTGAAAGCTCAACCACTGGCAACTGTTTGCCTATAGCCGAAGATTAATTTCTAACAAAGCTGGAATAAGTAAAAAATTGTCTTTTAAGTCTTTTAAGGAACACTACCTCTATAGTGATTTTCTGCATAATTCAATTAATAAATTTTATTTGCTTATTTTAATGAGATTAATTGTAAAAGTTTTATTGGGACTAGATCATGCAGGCTTAAACTTGGGCACAAATCCATACTAATACAAATTGTCAAATGAAAAAGAAGAACCCATTCAAGGAAGTGCATGTGATTGTTTCTGTAGCAATAACTCTTAATTACTGTATCCAAATGTAATCTTATTTATGAAAATTAAAAAAAGCCAATATGATTTTCAGAATCCAAAGGACTTGAAACTGCACATCGGTTTTGAGTCTCATGTACAGGGATTGCAGCACAACATTGTTAAGTTCACTTGCAATATCTGCAATTACAAGTACAAAAACTCAGCTGTCAAACAAATTAAACTAAGCCTTGCTGCATAAAGTATGTTATTTAATCTCCACAAGCTGCTTGCCACCCATTGTGATACAACTACATTAATGCATTAAATTGTGATTTTATTTTATAGCTTGCATACAAATAAAGTGAGTGAATATTAACTAACCTAAGCCCTAAATAAAGAGCAACGAGACACTGACAACTGTTTTATCTTGATGCATGAACATTATTTTTTAATTTTTATCTGAGGTCAGACACTCTCATAATCAACCAGAATATGCAGCTACTTTCATTATTAAAATGCTACATCTTGTTTTAACAGTTTGGGCTAAGAATAAGTGTATTTGCAATAGGAATAGAAAGATGTGCAGTCTTTTAGCAAGCCTGTTAAAGATTATCTAACAAATATTATTTCTTCCTATCTTATATTTTCTCAAACAGCAGAGTACATCTGATTTGTATTTGAACAGTAATAGAGCAATAATTACTGGTGTAATCACTGGTCCCTCAGTACTCCTTGTAAATTTTCTGTGAATGCAGTGATAAAATTAGTTTTAAAATTTATACCATGCAAATAGTAAGCTGTATGTTTGTCTTGTTTCCAAAGGAAAGTTAAATGAGCCTGCCACTTCTTAAATATTCTGCTTCTGCAAATGCACTAGTTAAGGAATCAGCATCTCAGAGCTTATCTCCAAGGCATAAGCTTAATTTCTGTCCCATTTAAGCAAAAGTGCTTAAGTGTGCACTACGTTTTTAATAGCCTTTTGATTTGAGTGAATCTACCATTCTGTAGATATTAATTGAATATTTTGCTAAATTGTTGATACATTTTCAATCCTCCTAGAGATTTCTACCTCTTGAAAGATCATATAAAATGGTCCAGATAAAAATGTTCCTTAGTCCTGTGCAAAACTAGCACAGTGAAATTAAGACAGCATGGTGTGTGGGATTCTTTATTCTGTAGACACATTCTCCATTGGGTTGCAAAAACTTTAGGATTTAACATGAATGGGGCAGTGTTTAAGTCTTTGTGGGTTTTAGACTCTCAAGAGAAGACAACACAAATTACACAGTTATACAGTTCACATTTACAGGTATTTCTCTGTGTCCTTCAGAAGCATAAATATGAGAGTATAAATAAAAATGGGACCCTGTTCTGAGATGTAATGCTTAGCTACTGTTATTGGGTGTGAGACTGAAGCCAGTAATGAAGCAAGAGACTGCTTCAGTTTTAACCATTTCTGGCAGTGCCACTGCCATGAGGTTTTCCCTTCATTTTCTTATGATTTTACAAGCTTGGTATCTGCTTCTTAGTACAAGACTGCCAAAGGTCACTCTGTAATTACTTTTAGAGGGAATCTATATGAAGTCAGTGAAATTATGTTAGGAGTCCTGTCCACTCTACTACTCTTGGTCTCTCTGCACTTCATCTCCATGTGCTTTGACAAGTTCCTTTTCTATCTTTAAAGGCATCTTGAGCTGAAGAAATTCTGCTGAGTTGGCTGGACAAAATGGGAATTTGAGGGTAGATACCTATCTGCAAAGGTGAATCAAAAGACCACAGCCTTTCCTTTTCCATAATTTTAAAAGAGAAGTTTAATATTTTGTCTAGGAAAAAAAGTCATCTTTTTTTAGTAGTGTAAAGGTTGCAGAACATAAATCAATAGTTTTACTGGTATTCCAGTTCTTTGTCAAGAGTTAATAGAAAATAGTTATTTTTACACGAAACCACCCTCTAGTATCTCTTGATTTACAGTAATAAACTGACATACTATACATCTTCCAGAGTAAACTTCAGTCTTTCCTCAGGTTATCATTTTCCTGTCTCCTGTGAGAACTGAAGTTTCCTTTAATCTACTTTTTTTTTTTCACCATTCAATCACATTTTCCTTACATGTTAATTCCAATTCTGCCTACATATGTGTACTAGGATTGAGGTGAAGACAAACAAAGTTAGTATTACACCTTTAATTAACTAAATTCAGATAAGTAAGTTTTCTGAAGCCAGACCTCTTCTGAATTTCATACCTATTTTTATTAAAAGATGACTCAAAACATTTTACACTGTCAATCACAAGCTTCTCAATTGCGAGCAGAATTTCTCTCATGCTGAACATGTAAAAGAGTATTATGCTGACATTTCATCTACCACCAACTAGGTTATAGAAACATTGACATTTGTATTGTACATGTCTATCTTTTACTATTGCTTTTGTAAAATCAAATGTAAGGCAACCACATATTATATGATCTTGTGATGAAAAACTAAATTAAAATATATAAATGTAAGAGGGAGAGAGAAAGTTACCAGTTTCTCAGCGCTAGATTCTTGAATCCTTTGCTGCAGTCTCTGGCAGTGGAGATATCAGGACAGATGGAAAGACTGAAAGGAGGGAGAAGAAAACAAAAGGAAGGGATCAAGAGAGAGGAGAGAAAGAGTAAAAATGTGAGAGAAAGAGAGGAAGAAAAGGAGAGAAAAAGGGCTAGTTTAATGCTTATAGTGTTACACATTTTTTTAACAATTTCCTTCTGTAAAGCTGAACCCAGTAAGAACAGAGAAGTGGGGGAGGTGCTTTAAGATTTAAGTTTATTTCTAAACATCCTGCTCTGATTTGATTAGTAACAAAACAAACTGACTTCCCCAGGCTGAGTCTGTTTTTCCTATAATGGTAATTGGTGAGTAATCTCTCCCTGTCCTTATCTTGACCAACCAGCCTTTCCTTGTATTTTTTCTATACTGCCCTGCTGGTGACGGGAGTGACAGGAATGGGTTTGGTGGGTACCAAAGGAATGAAGATCAGTAGTGGGATCTGGCCATTGGTAGTTGGCACTGGGTCATGGGAAAGTCAGGTCACTCCAGAGTTCTCCTTTGCCAGCTCCCCTCAAGTTGTAGGACACCCATCTGGCAGCCCCACCACCTGGGACGGGGTATGGGTTCCCCTTTGGATTCTTTGGCTGCCCTTGGCAAAGGAAGGAATGAATTGTTCTTCAGATGTGATCCAGAGGGTGCAACTGAGGAAAGAGCACAGTGCCCTGCTCACTGAAGAGTCCTGGCAACTTAGCTGTGAGTGGGAGGATGAGGTGTTTACTGCTTCTCTGAGACACTGTCTGCCTCTCCTGGGCAGGAGTGCAAGATAATCTCTGAAGGTCATTTTTTCTCCATGAATCAGAAATAAAGAGTTCTGGAAAACAGAAGAGGGTTAGCCTTTATCTACTTGGCTTTTCTTTTGGAACTGTGATTTTGAAACAAATCCTGCTCTCAGGAAGAAGTGTTACTCACTAAGTTTGCCTTTCTGGTTCTTGTAGATTTTCTTTAGTGCTTTTATGGCTAAAAGGAAGCAGAAAGAGGGCATCACTTAAATATAAATTAGTTTCTGAAACAAAAGTGAAAACAAGAGAGTGCTGTAAGCAATCAGTGTGTGTGACAGTAGGCATAGAACAATGGCAAACTTTAATTGGCTCTCTGTTATAGGAGGTCCAATTTTTGCCCACATTTTCCATAATGTTGGTATGCCTGGAAGCTTTTATCCCCTCATTCACCCTGCAATATAAACTTGTCTGACAAGGACTGATAGCCACTATAAAATGTCCTAAGCTTCTGCTTAATGTTTCTAATAGCAAATAAGTTCATTTAAAATAAAAAAGATTGTCAAATTATAATGAGCATTTTACACATGCTTTGATTGCATTGCACAGGGAAGGCAGTATTCTATTCATTGTATTAATTAAAGAATATTTTCTTTCACCATGGTATCTGTTTTAACAAAATATGTCAGAAAATTCCCTTTTTTGGGCCAGGAAGGTAAATTTTCATCTAAAAAGAAAGTATTCTGTGACATTTTCCTGATGATGTCTATTTATTTGAAATTTTATGAAAACATGTCAAATCTGTTCCATGAGATGGAACTTAAACAGTAATTAATGTTTAAGTTAATAATTAATGTTTAAGTTAATTAATAATGTAATTATTAAACTGCTTTTTGGAATAGCTCATTCCTTATAACCACTATGGTTTTTCTGAGCCACTGTGGAATCGAAGTATTGGTCTTTTATCCACTAAACAACTGAAAAGAAAATAACACCTAGCACAGGCTAGTAAAATGAGCCGTCCTGTCTCATGCCTTGTTTTTTTCTTTCTAAACTAATTCCAGCATGAAATGAGAAGTGAATACTGACAGATGCAGAGTCCCACTGCAGTACCCTCTGCACCTAAGGAGCAGTGCTTTGCTTCCCTTCAGAAAGGGAGAGCACTGTGCTGTGGCAGCACTGCCATTGTCTTTAGGGTTATCATATTTTCTCTGTATCACCCAAGTGACTTTGAGCCCTGGTGTGCTGCCATCTTATCTGGTTACAAGCACAGTGCAGTTGCCACTAACAGATAAAACTAAACCTATCAGAGACTGTAAGGCCAGGAAAGTGAACTAAAATTCTAGCTGTTAATTGAAGGCAAAACTTTTTATTATGCTATCCAAACAGTTACAGCATTGTTTCCCAGCAGACTTTTCATCTAGCACAAAATGTCATCAATGCTGAAGAGAAAACCAAAAATAATTACTATTGGAGTATTCTCTAGTTGCATGTGAGATAAACTTTTGTGCTGCATAGGACATATGATAGACAGAAAGTGGCAGAGGCTCTGAATATTTAACCATGATTAAGAGATCTATTTAAGATGAATTTATCATTATCTGCTTTCCCTCACTATTGACATTTATTCCTATATCCCCTTACCTCCTGATCTGTCATAAAGCTGTATAAATAACATGCAGAGATTTATTATATAGCTATCAATAGTAGAATAAATGAAGAAATCTCTGTGCAGTACAGTTATTAAAGTATATAATAAATTAGTATTGTATTAATGTCCTGGTTCTGGCCAAGAGCAGAGGGAGAGGGCATAGCCAAGACACTGTATTATTCAATACCATTTTATGTCACTGCCAGGGGTGGGGAAAAAGGACTCTCACTTCTGACAAAAAAAGGATAATCCTTTCTGCTCAGGGGAATGTGTGGCAGGAGGCTCTGTCCATCAGTGTTTTTTTATTGTACCAGGATTGGCGAACATTTTGCATGTAAATCACTCTCTGTGCACTTTTGTTATTAATATTGTTGCTACTACTGTTTATTTTCTTATCTCTTTGCTGTTTCCAGTAAATTGTTCTTGTCTCAACCAGTGATCTTTGCCTTTTCTGCTTCCAGCTGGAGTGGGAGGGGGGAAGCAAGTGTTGGTGTAGTTTTGGTGGGAGCACTAAATTAGGGAAGACTATTCCTAAACCAGACAAATATATATAAAAAAGTATTATATTGCAAAAATAATTAGATAAAATACTTTAGAAATTTATAGAATACAAATAAGTATAATCTGAGGCAGTATGCATTGTTTCCTTAGAAGAGACAACTGGAAGGTTATAAATGTACATAATAAACTTTCACATGGTAAATGTCTGTAGACATCTGGTGATTTAATTTCTTATTTATATTCAGACTATCAAGATCCATGAACCAATGATGCTGAATAATGAAAAACAACCACACAAAAATATCTAGAAGTTGCCTTGTATTTTCTTTGTACTTAAATGAAGAATAAACATGTTGTTTCCAGAAGTTGTGAGGTCACTCTAATGTAGAAGGCTTTTCAATATCCATATAATATAGAATTCAAATACCCTGACAAACCTTTTTTTCTGCTGAGAAGTTGTGTATGGTCTTAGATTTGATCCTTGAGGTCACTCTCTGACAAACCAAGCTCCTCTTGAGCACAGTCAGATTTCACACTGCTCATGTGAGTCCCCCTCCAAAGACATAAGAGACTTAGGAACTTGTCTGATCTAGATACCATGGCCCACTGCAAACATGAGCAAAATTAATTATAATGAGAGTTATTTACCTGAATTTAGACACCTGAAATTTATAAGTTTAAACTTCTAGACTAGTCCTTTATTGTCAATAAGAAGAAATAGATTCAGCTTAAAGTATCTCAGACTCACCAAGGGATGCCTTGCTAAGAAATAACTGTCCTATTATGGAGCTGAGAACAGACCAGAGAACGGCAACTCTGTTTATGATGTTACCATCCTCAGCCTGTAACAGGCCAACTGTCTATTTCTATTAATATTTTTGAAAAAACTCTTTTTACAATTCTGGCCAGCTTCAACTCCAGCTAAATCTTGGCTGCATGAATTTTCTCCCTACAGTGGCAAGTAGCATCTCTGTATTCTTCCCATGTCACTTGACTTTGTTTCCATTGGACATACACCTTTCTTTTTTTTCATTATTTCTAATAAAAGAATTCTGTTCATCCAAGCTGGTCTTCTGCCTTGCCTGCTTGACTTCTGCCATTTTGGAATTGCCTGCTCCTGTGCCCATGGGAGGTGATGTTTAAGAAGTGACCAGCACTGATTGACCCCAGCACGTGAAAAAACATTTTCCCAGAGGACCTTGCTCAGTAATTCCCTAAGCAGCCTGAAGTCTGCTCTCCTCCTGTCCAGAGATGAGGTTTTGCTGTCATTCTTCCTCCTGTTAACAGATTGCTTTGTGGTGGCTGCAGTCAAGACAGCCACCAATCTCCACTTCTCTCATGAGATCTGTTGAGAAGTAGATCAAAGTGGGAATCTTTTTAAGTCAGCTCCCTTAGGACTTGTTCCACGAAGTTGTAATCCAATTTAGGAATCTTCTATCCTGACTTGTACCAGCTGTGTGATGCCCTCAGTTAATTTCTGGTAAGTTGAAGTCCTCCATAAGGACAAGGGACTTGGAAACATGCCTTAATTCCTCAAAGAATGATTCATCAGTGTCATTATCCTGGCTAGGAAGTCAGTAGCAGACACCCATGATGATTCCAGAATTGTTTGTTTGCCTCTTGATTCTTTACCCAGAGGCTCCCAAGTGTGCCACTGTCAGCTGTGAGCTTCACACATTCTAACACTCCTGTTATTCACAGTGCCAGCTCTCCCTCTCCTCCCCAGCCTGTCCTCCTGGAGAGCCTGTAACCATCCATCGGGGCACTCCAGTCACAGGGCTCATCCCACCAGCTTTCACTTACACCCCTGATGATCTCTGGGACTTGGCCAAAGCCTCGAGCTCCTCTTGGCTTTTCCTCATGCTGTGTGCATTAATGTAAAAACATTTCAGGTGGGGTAATTTGTAGCCAACATCTCCTAAAGCATGTTAAGGGATTCTATTAGAACTTGTTACCTCAAGTTTTGGCACAGCATCACCTTGCTCCTCAATGGTGAGCCTGGTTTTGTCTCTTACCCTCTTCTGAGCTAGTTCATAGCTCTGTCAATGAGTCCCACTAGCTCCTGTCATAGAAGTCTTTCAAGAAATAGAGTTGAAGATTTTTACAAGTTATAGACCTATGTTACAATGAAATCAATGTTCTCAATGGTGAAAATAAGAAGCCTCTGGTAGCATTTGGTAAATATTTTCTAAGTGACAGATAATTTATGGTTCATGTTTCTCTCCTTTATAAGAACTGGGGATAACTGGGGATGCAGAAACAAAAAAGTTTCTTTAGACCTGCCTGTCTTAATGTTCTCATTGTTTCCTTCCTTTGTTTTATTTTTGGGGAATAAGACATTTCTAAAAGATGCTTTGCAGCTTTTTATCAATGCCTTCCTCATTCCTGCTTTGGCTTTAGGAGTGTCTATAATCTCGCCAGTTTTGCATGTATATTGAAATAATTTTATATGCAATATTGATGTACTGATCATGTTGCTCTGAACAGTTGTTGACATTTAGATAGTTCTGTTGCATCTACTGACAGTTAAATTTGGCTTCTTTTTTCTGGCTCAATGACATTATTTTTAATTATATTTTTATAAATTTCATCTGCATTTTGTTAGCCAAACATGTACCTTCTAGTTTATTAAAAAAAAAAAAACCCAAGTCCATCGGACAAATGACATCTTGTCTGGGGTGCTAATAGCTAGATGCCTTTGCCAAAATAGGCGACATTATTGAGCAGAGGGTGATATTCTCCACTGGAGTTGATTTAAATTCTATTATCCCTTTACAGATTAGGAATATTTTTCTCTCCACCCTGCCTGCCACCCAAAAAAAAAAAAAAAAAATCCACTTCATAGTTAATAAAAAGGGCAGGAGTTAAGCAGGAAATCTGGGCTTCTTGTTCTTTCCCTGTGTACATGAAGGGAAAAAAAGAATATTTGCCTTTACAAGCCATGTGATGTGCATAATAATACAGGTTGGGTTCTCTGTGTCTATGTAGCAACCTTACATTACATCTTGATTCCTTTCCTTTTCATCTGCATCTATCCTTTTCTGGCTTCTCTACTAATGAATACATTACAAGAAATAGGGAAAACAATAAGACTTGCATGAAAAAAGCTTCACCTGTGCACATTTCCACTCTCTAAAATTAAAAGTTCTCTCTCCATACTTCTGATCCCTTTAGTTATTTGTAAATATTCTCAGGATGACTACTTGTCTTTGGACAAAGTCTAAAGTCACAGTAACTTCAGAACTCCCTTCCTAGATTTAATTTATACTTTTTATTTTCTACTCATTAACCCTGCTTATGTAAAAGTTAAATCATATTCTGGTATGCCATTTTCTTCCTGTTGAGGTGTTTTTGCTTGCCTCCTATAATTAACATTCACTTAAAATCAGTGTTAAAAATGTGTACTTATAAAAATAATTAGATATAACAAAAATAAAAGGAAAATTGAAATAACTCTTGCTTCTCTAACTGGTTCTGTGATGATTTACACACACTGAGAATCTGACTCAAACATTGAAAAGGAAATCCACTGTGGATTAAAAGAGAGTAAACTACACTGAAAAGGTTTTTATAATAGCCTTTGTCTCACAATGATGTTTCACTTGAAAGACTTTGATAACCAACACTTTCTACCAAACCTGTTCTAACCCCTTCCTCAAGCTTACATGGTATTTCAGAAGTTTTGCATGGATTCTGCCTCTGAAAAGGTCAAGAGGGGAAATAGACTATGCAATTGGAGGACGACCTGTCATTACTGACCTTTTCAAGGAAGAAGAGAAGGAAACACTCTATAATGACAGAGCTGTTTCTTTCCTTAAAATATCACATGCCTGGAATCCAGTATCCAGACTGGCCAGGACTGTGGTGTGTGCATGTGTGCATGCTAGACAGGAGAGAGGGTAATGTTTTGCATCCACACTTCTGCTGATGCTTTTTTGAATTTTTAACTGAAAAACGAAATACTAATCAATACATTAAATGGAAAGTTAGTATATAATTTCTTGGTTGGTTTTTGTTTAATGTAAGAAAGAGACTATTTAGAACTCTTAAAATATAAATTAATTTAGAGAAAAGATTCCTTCCCTGGAAATATTGAAAAGAATATATCAATAAACCCTAAGAATGCAGAAATAGTAGAGTATATCAAATGCAAGAGTTACTATTTTATAAAATCTTGTGACTTTTAAGACAGTTGTAAGCCTGCTTATAACTTTTGAATGTGTGTAACTTTCAATATTATATTGAAACACTAGATGAAATATTGCTTTGAAACAATTCTCCAATGGAAACCCATGTAAAGAACTATCTGATGAGAGTCCATCTGGAGTTCCATGGCTTAGATACAACTGACTCCAAAAAGCACCGGTAGAATCAATACAGCAATTGGGTTTTTGCCCTTATGAAAACTTTGATTATATTCTTTTATCACTTGGATTTACTTTGCAGACAGTACTTTATTCTTGTCAAATTCAAATATGTTATATGAAAAAGTATTTTTGTTGCATGAAAATCCCCTGTGACAGTTGCTGTGCAGCTACTTGGATGTGGCTTAAACATTGTTTTGCTATTTGAAAAACATACCCAGTTACCATATATTGTTTTCCCAAAAAGAGATATGATGCTCTTATGACTTCATAAATTGAAAGGGACACTGTCTATCTGAGGCATAGCAATAAATGTCAGATGTTGCTATTAAACAAAGGTTGCCCTTTATGGGTCTCATAAGATGATGATGATGGCTACAGGCAATCTGTGAAGTGATTATTTTAAAGCAATTTTTGTCTACATTTTTCATTAAATTAGTATTCTAAGCAGCCTTCTCCACTTTTCTGTATCTTCTGTTTTTGGGATCTTTAGAGTGAACACTGTTAGGATGTCTTATGTAGACTTTGGCCATACATTTTTTTAACTCTGACAGGTGTTCACCCATCAATTTATGTCATTGTTGGCAATGTTCAATAACAGGGGCCAAATTCAGAGTTCACTGCTACAGTTTTTAATACAAATCACTTACTGAGGAAAGGCAAAGCTTGGCAAGGTGTGTCTATTTTTCAAAGCATGAGGTTTGACTGTAGAGTTTGCATTATGCAGAATGGTGCTTAATTAGTGGTAAACCAGTGGTGGGTGGGGGGACTACCTTGTGATATTCTCCTCAGCCCATTGCCAAGTTAGAGCAGTATAATAGAAGCAGAAGGGCACTCTGAAACACAAACAGAATGAATTCTTAAATGAGTACAGAAGATGTGTTTATAATATTATTCACATATTATGTATGATCAGCCTGGAGAATGTCTGGTTCCTTACAGACCAATTGACATAGGACTGTCTAGCACATTTAGATTTAAGGCACAAGAGTCATCTGACATTTGTGTATATATAAAGTGCAAACCATTAAAATCTTAGTATGTAAGCATAACTAGAAGGTTGCCATTTCTGCTAGTGCTATTACTAGCACATCTCAGTGCTACAGTTAATATTCAAAAAACTCTGTAAAAAACTAAAGGTGAATTAAACCGTTAAGGCATAACAGTGAAAAGGAAAATAAACATGATGTCTATTTTTTGTCTTCACAATGATTCAGACAATCTAAGGAGCAATTTATAAATTAGCTTTTCCTGATTTCAATATGCAATGGGTAATAGGATTTTTTCCCTCTAATATATGTCCTGGAAAGATAAAAAATGCCATCAGGCATATATATCTTTTTATTAAGGTTGAGCTATCCTTGAATTGCTTGAGTCCTCCGTTTCTAACTTGACAGATTTAAAACATTTACCATTGTTGCTTAAGAAAAAATAAAAGTGAAACTTTATTTATAAACTCAAACTAACTTTATACTATTATTATAGTTCCATTTAATTAATTAAACACTGAAATTAATTAAATAACTGTTTCTTTAACTATTTCTCCATATCAGATGGCTTTAATTGCATAAACAGCTGTCTTTTACTGCTCTCAGGGTTGAAGTTATGGTATGACATGCAAAATGCTATAAACTGATCATATCAAGAGAAATTTGTGACTGTTCTCCATTATAGAATTTTAGAGAGGACAAAACACAAATCACACAATGCAAATCTCTTATTGGCCTACTGGGTTCCTTATTGATGCAGTTACCAGTTTTGAGTTAAGAGTATTTTAGTTCCAAACTGACAAGTAGTTTGCTGCAGATACATAGAAATTTGACTCAGAAGTCCAGAAAAATGGTAATCTCTGTAATCTTATATGTTAGAGATGAAATGGAGCAAATTTAGTGTTATTTCTTGCAGGTGTCTGGACTGAAAGGTATTTGAATAATAACTTTTTTTTATTTCTTTCTGCTGCATCTGTGATCCATCTTTTATTTTCAGTCTTCATTTTTGTTTTGCCTTTCTATGCTGTAGACTATGTGGAGGAAAGTGTACTTATGATTTTATATGGTAGTTAATATTATGAAGATGCCGTATTAGGATAAGTGACAAATAATGGAATCTGCTGTCAGCATTCAACAAGATGAAGGCTTTCAGATATAGACATGTAAGAAAAATAAATCACTATTAAAGGCAGCATTTCTTTTATGCTTTTAGGTATAATATCCAAAACAACACCATGTGCACGTCATTGTTTGAAGTTTTCTGTCTGATTTACTGCATTCATTTGTGTCACACACATTATCAGAATGCCTGATATTTCTGTGACAAGGATTTATGCCAGTTTAGATTCACTTCTTCATCACAACTTCTCTAAAACTAAAGTTAAATTTACATTTTACTACAAATGGTAAAATAGGTGAATAGAGTGACATGAGCAAATGTTCATCTTTTTCATCTATGATTAAAAGGTATGGAGAAAAATATTTCAAAAAAGGACCAACAGTTATGTTTTCATTCAAATTGTCTAAAGCATAAAAAGAGAAAGTTTGACATGTCTCTCACCTTATGGTTTCTACTAATAAATATTTAGAAAACATATCAATCAAAAGACTTGAGATTCAAGTATATGATGAATTGTTATGAAGACATCATATTGTTGACACAGCCTTGCAGTACCACGTTTTGATCAATTAATACCAGTAACAGACATCTTTCTACAGATAAGATTTGAAACACTAAACTGTTCTTATGTACTTATCCCATGTAAAATTTGGATTTTTTATAAGTAATGAACTGGATAAAGTTTCAGTACAGATAAAAATTTTTTCAAAAAGTATTATAAATAACATCAGAATAAAAATGGGTAAACCAAAAATATTTCTAGTTTAATCCCAGGTGATTACTGGCTAGCTGTCACCTTGGGAAAATCTGGACTTCCTTATACCAGATCTGTCACTGAATTTAACTTGTAAGAAAATAGGGCACCTTGTGTGTACTATTATTCTGTGTGCTAAATGTGACAACTTTTATCCATAATTTTTCTATTAACTATTTTTAACTACTTCTGAAACACTTCTTTCTTTTTTTTGTTCACCAAAGTCCTTTTCTTTTTCTCAGACTATCAAATCCCTGTGCATAAATTTTAAGGCTGGGAATATAGCCAGACTTCTGGCAGATCATTCCAATGTAGTTCAATATGAAATTGCCACAGCAAATAATACAGCCTCAAGCCCTTCATTTCCCTAATTGGGCCATATGAGATGATAATGCCCTTTTTGTCAGGGCTTATTATTTTAAAGTGTGAGTATAAGGGAAAAGTCATCAGGATTCATTTTGATTTTATTTAATTTGTCTTGAGTGTTGTCAGAGAGCACTGAATAATTCAGTTTTAGATCCTCAGGGAACAGACCTTACCATCTACATAAGCAAAAAGTAATTTTTCAGATACTTATGATAGTAGGCATTAAAAACTCTGGGAAAGAAATGTGAATATTAACATGTTTGGAATTTATAAATCACTGATTTATATAACCAATGTAATGAATATTGCCTTATGTTTCTAGGTAGTCACAACTAACTGTTTAAAGTAAAAGTAGAACTTTTAAGAATTTATCATCTAATTTTAGCAATAAAATATTTAGATGATGAACAATATATATATTTCCTAAATGGATTATTGAGAATCTATATTCCATCAATGAATACTATGTGGATATGTAGCAACTGTTCTCTTAACCCTTTAAAATAACAATAAAAATAACCTCATATGCCAGTTTGTTCATTAGAGACATGTCTAATAAATACAGACCTACTGTGTATTCGCTGTAGTCTTTTTGGAGACAAATTTAGAATATGTAGGTGAATGCATTCACCGAAGTCTGATTTTGGTTGTGTCCTACAAATTCTTGTCAATGTTGGCAGTGCTGTTGGCACAGGGGAACTCAGATCAGGTCTGCTTTAAGGATACAGATACCTCACAGTGTTCCTGATGCAGCTCTTGCCAACGTGTGTTGCCCATCAGGGCCAACATACTCAGCAAACTATATTTGTTACTACTTTAGTCCCACAGAGCTCAGGCAGGGTCAGTAATATGTCAGCAGCAAAGAGTTGAGAAGGGCATTGCTATAATCCCAGCAGAGCATGGCTTTATTCATCAGTGCCCTTCAGAATCTCCAAGCAAATACCCTGCAACAAAGGGAACGCTGGGTTTTTCCCGGGTTCCAAGGAGGTGGGATCAGGGGAATGGGGACCAATAGGGGAGCTCTGGGGGAATGGTGAGAGGCTGAGGCCAACAGCCAACGGGGGAAGCCAAACAGGGGGATTGACAATAACAGGATGGGGCAGAAACTCTCTGGTCATCCCAAAACCACTCAGATAACTGACTACCACAATTGGTAAATAAAAAACAGATAGAGATTATTTCTTGGAAGCATACTGCACTTCAGTAAAGATTAACATGCGTTTTTCGATAATTACAATATTGTGACAAAATTTCACAACAATACAATTTATTTTGAAATCTGTTGAAACTCAAATGTTGTCTAACAGCATCAGCTTGTCTGAATAATAGCAGTGAAGGATTTTTTTGTCTTTACTTTTACAAAGAAAGGAGTTCTTTCTTTCAACTGTCTTATTATAAAAAGTATTCTAATATATATGAGCATAAAGTGACAGGAGATGGTGTAGGATAATCATTGAGTCATGGACTTTGTATCAACTGATCAGAGAATATAGAGAAAAGACACAGCAGAAATGGAGAGGAATAGCGTGACAGAATGCTGAAATAAAGAATCTTCCTGATGCTGCAGGGTGGGAAAATTAATACAATGGAGCTACACTCCAACATTTGAATAAACCAGCTAAAGCTGAGTGCTGCACAGCCATTTTGTCATTCATTCCAGGAGAAATAAAACAGTAAATGTGGCAAAGGAATCCAGTGAGAACTTTTGTGACGAGGAACCATTCCTGGATTCCATAAAGCAGTTGTCACAGTAGACAATCTCTGTACTGTCAGCGGAGTGTGGATAATGGCTGCCAAAAATCCAATGTTGGTAGTGACAGTGGATATGCAGCAGAGGTCAAAAGTAGAGTTCTGAATTTCAGGCTAAAGGAGACAAAATTCAAAAGTGACAGGAAACCCGTTGTGATGCCTAACATTTCTTAATTTTTTTTCAAGCAGGAGTCTTGCTAGTTGAACAAATGATGTTTCTCCAAGCAATCTTATTCTGCTTGAAAGAAGATGTACTAGATCTGGAGGTCACTTGTCATGTAGTTAGAAATGGGTTCTGAGCCAGAGAAGGGAGGTATGAGAAGCTGGGAACGTAAGAGACCAAGTGTTAAGGAATTGTTATTAAATAGAAGATGGTCTTATAATTTCAGACCACAGCCTTGGATTTTGTTTTACTCATTCTACAGAGAAAATATAAATTGACATGCCAAAACACCAGTTTTTGTAACAGTGAATAAACTGTGAGCAGGAAGGCCTGCAGCATTCCTTTTCTTCAAAGGAGACAGATGCGAGCAAATATCGATGTGTTTCACAATTCAGTACATAATAAGGCTATAAGGAGTCCTTTAAACATTAGCTTGAGCTCCTGTGACAGTGATAAAATTATATCAGGCTTGAATATAAAATTTAATTCAGATAATTATGTCTTCCATCCTCCATTAAGCAAAGAAAGAAAAAAAAAATTCTAAAATGAGAACAGGAACAACCCAGCCACAGTCTGGATCTTTTGCAACAGCAAGTGATTTATAAGGGTATTTAAGGATTGTTTTTGCAAGGAAGGGGGTAAAAGGAGAATTTAAAAATTAGGCTCTTTTTTTTCAATTAAAAAAAATAAATCTCTGGTCTAAAGGGACATTGAAGACAGTGTTTATTGTGATATTTAAGTCTTTAAATCAAATTAAGTAATATTTTGAAATATAAGTATTAAATGCAAAGTGTTCTTGCATCAAAAAGAGCTTCAGTGTGTTTATGAAGGGGTGCACAGCTCTTCTACAGGAGCAGTGAGCACTGCACCTGGTACAGGTCTCCCAGCAAGCCCTGATAGAATGTCCCCCTCAAGCTGCTGCTGTTATAACCCAGGCTCCCCGACTCTGACACTTGGGCTGGCACAACAACACAAACACTCAGGAGCAGATGGCTGCGATTTTGCTAATATGACAATAGCCATCCTGTAACTCTGTGTGTGTGACTGTATCCACTTTCACAAGGTGGTGCATTCCCCTGGAGATATTGTCACTGTTTCTGACTTAGGCTGGACTTATGACTGCCATCAACACCTGGGCAATACTGCAGCTAAACTTTCCTTTTCCCTACTACTGGAAAGACTTGGAGGGCCATGATTTTCTAAAAAAAAAAATAAATTTATATTATCAATATTAGTAATAAAACAATGTCGTAGGGCTGTTAATCACCATGACATTTTGCACATTTGTTTTCCTGCCCAGGTAAAAATATCTTGAAATTAATATTAACAGGAAAAAAGCCCAGCAGATAATGGCTAGGTGCACTGTCCTTACCAAATGGGGAAGTTGAAAAGAGAACAATTAGTCAAGACAGCATAGAGAGGGTTTGGGTTTATGTTTTGCATGGCTTGTTTTTATCATACTTAACAGTGGGATTCTACCTATAGGATACCATAAGGAAGGATCTTAATGTCTATTTCAAATTGTATAAAGTGGTAAAAGCAATGGTGTGATGTGTTTGAAATGTGCTTTGAGGGAAGGGAAAGGGAGAGTGTTTTGTCCAACCAGTTGCATTACAGTCTGTCATCTACCAGCCTGGGAGCCTTTGGTCCATGGTATTGGCAGCTGTACCAGTGATGATGAGCATTCAGAGATAGAAGAGGCATCAACGTATATGGTGGTTATTTTTCAGGCAGTATGAGGATGTAACATTTACAAGTGTTATAGAAAATCTCTTTTTGTGCTATGAAAATAATGACTATATTAATATAATTGTATTATGCAAAACCATAGAAGATTGTTATACTTGTGGAAACACACAAACTTGCTGATGATTGGTGTGTTCTGGGAATGTCTGCAGTGATTAATTACATTCTAATCAAGATTCAGTTTTTTTTAACTAAGAATTTAACACTAGAACTACTTTTGTCCTTCTGAAGAGGGTGAAATTTTATCAATTTATGATTATGAAATTGTTTTCATTCATAGCAGAAAAACAAAAAGCACTGAAAGCTATGAAATAACTTCAAATCTAGTGAGATATATAATTAATAATTGTGATTTACTGAAGATGATACAGTTGTTGCCTCCCTTTCCTCCCTAATCTAGTCTCAAGAACCCACGTGTGTACCTCCTTAGGAAAAGTTCTGGCAAGAGTATAGAGGGGTTGAATTTGAATATGAAAAATATCCCTCATTGTCTGGATGACAAATTTCATTCCACTTAAAGTTCAAACACTGAACCTTTCCTCACCCCTTCTTTGTTAATTACCTGGCAAACTGTACTTCAAAGAGCTCCTGATCTAGAGACACAATCTCTTATCTGTCTCTTAAACTTCTCATAGTGAGGTATTTGATGAAGCCTACATAAACATAATAACATTATATAAATGATATTTATTTGCTAGTTCTAGAATATTCCCAAAGTAAAAGAACTGTCTTGTGCTCTAATGATCTAATGCTCTGTATCTCTCCCTTTATTAATGCAACAAACCAGAGTTAGTGTATCAAATGTTCATTACTGCCTATATATCTAAATTAATTAGAAGATATCTTTACTATGAAGCTGTGAAAGAAAATACGCTTAGATAATTTATGTTCATGTAAATCTCACAAATATCACAAACCAGCAGTTTTTGAGCATAATGTGGGAAACATCTGATTTTTCACTTTGTTCAAGTAGATATGCCAATATTCTAGGAGGCACTAGCCAGCCTTTGTTAGCCACCATTTTTATACTTAGAGGTGGTGACTGTTGATAATTCTACCATCATCTTTAAAGGCCCGTGAAGGAGAGTGAATGTGGATGTCAAAGTGGCAGCTGTTTAGACTAGAGAGTTGCAACAGGAGGAAGCTGTATTTTAAAGCACCACCTTTTATATCCCTTGGAACAGTAGTATGTGCAACTATTACAATGATTTAATATCCATGTAAGTCTTTCCTGCAGTCACTGCATAACACAGTTTCTGTCTGTGAATTATGGACATTAAAAATCAGTTTTCTCCTAGGCTAGCTGTTGTTTCCTGTTTGAATATATTCTTGCCATATTTCCCTGGAATGGATATTTCTTGACTTGAAAACTTCCCAAAGCTTTAGCAGAAATTTAGCACACTGTGAAGAAGCCTTTGGTTAAAGACATTAATAGGTTTTTGGAACAAATGTACTAGATTTCTGAAAATTATACAAAAGAAGAATGTCAGAACTCAGCTTCGAAACAACTAATGCAGAGTGTTTTAAAGAGAAATCAAGCTTAAGTACAACCATAGGATTTCTTTCTTAATTTTATAATGGTTCATTCAAATAATTAAATATGTTCCTTTTGGGAAGCACATGGGAGGCCAATAGAAGACCACATTGTTTTCTGTATAATCATGCTTATATTTTCTGAGTAAGCCTAAGGAAATAATTTTATCACTTATTTATTCTAAATATTCAATACATGAAAATGACTATGTACTTCTGACTTAATAAAAAAAAAATCTGTATGTGATGTAAAGTTTGTTTAATATGTCCCTCTTCTGTCTCTAGTGAAATGCAAAATTATCTACTTGCATGATATCAGAATACCACTAGGACACTTGTTTGTGTCTGTGCACACCTGGGTGAATGCATTGGTGCTAAAGAGAACAGACATGAAAAACCCTCACTTCTAGGCTTCCACTTGCTTGCTCTACAGAGGTATACCCCAATCAATTTTAGTTTCCACCTATGACAAGATGTGTCATTGTTTTAAACTTATCTCCCTCCACCATACCCTCTCTTCCCATCCTACCCTGATGGAATGGCTGGAGGAATCAAAGTGAAACTTGTATGCCAAGATAAGAACAGTTTAATGATTGAAAATAAAGTAAAATACAGTAATAATGGTAAATTATAGAACAATGAAAATTAAAAGGGAAAAACCCAGTGATGCTCAATGCAATTGCTCTCCACCCACTGACTGATGCCAGACCTGCCTCCCTGAACTCAGATCAGCTGCCCTTTCTGGATAACTCCCCCCAGTTTATATACTGAGCATGACCTTCTGTGGTGTGGAATATCCCTTTGGTCAGTTTGGGTCACCTGTTCCAGCTGTGCTCCCTCCCAGTTTCCATTGTGTACCTCCTCACTGGCAGAGCATGAGACAAGAAAAAAGTTATTGATTTAGGATAAACACAACTTAGCAAAAATTCAAAACACCAATATGTTATCAATTCCATTCTTATTCTGAATCCAAAACGCAGCATTCTAACAGCTCCTGAGAAGAAATTACTGAGCCTGAGAGTTCCAGTGTACCCATTTCTGTTTCTCTGCACAGGTATTGCCTCAGGATCCTCTGATTAGTGAGGTAATTAAATATATTTATTTGCATTTCAGCTGTGGTTTTGTGGCTTTTCTGGCTGCCTGCATTGACTCAAACATCCTTACAAGTATTTATATACTTGCTAATCATTTCAGAACTTGCTGAAGTAAATAGTTCAAGCCTTTGAAAGATGATGAATTCCATCTTTCTCAAACAGAAGATGGTGGAAGTTTTAAAACCTGAGGGAATAAGAGACATTTTCTTAACCACTGAATTTCTTGGACAGAACAGAGTACAAACCCCATGTTTCTTGTAAGTACAGAACACATGCTTCCAGTAATTCTTCTTAAAATATTTGGTATTCAAAATTGCAAGTTTAATCCTGGGTCAGATAGAAATTTGAATACCATGGAAAGTGAAGTACAGGAGCTTGGGCTGTGTATTAACAGAAAATTATTTCTGTATTAGGAAAATACAAAAATTTTAGAAGATTTCTTAGTTTCAAATTTTATTTTTTCCACTACTTCTAGGCCTACCTGTCCTTTGTGGATTTGAAACAAGATGGAGATATCATACATGCATTCTATTAGGAAGCAACTTTAAATTTCTTTCATACTCATAATGCCTTGGTGTACAGTTGCAAAAGCACCTTTAGGCTTGAGGAAATACTGTAGTATTGCTATTTTGTGGTCTATTCACTGAAGCTTCTCAACTTGCTTTTTAAAAAACATGAATGTGTATGGCTTATTCTAGCAAATTTAAAGTAGTGGGTTGAATTTTTTCATTATTATTTTTAATTTATTGCTTGCTTTTGCTAAGACAACATTATTAGGGACAAAACTGATGGTTCAGAGACTAGTCCTAAGTGTCTCTTCTCACTGTATCAACAACCAAATTATTTCAGTTTTTGACTTTATGAAATTTATATCCTTAAGTGACAGAAAGCTGGCCATGACTGCAGTCTGCTATTGCATATAGTTTCCTGTGAAGTCTATTGCAATGCCATAATCTCCTAAACATCCTCACCTGGTTTGGTATTGAAAAGTTTGTGCCCCTTGTTGTCATTCTCTTTCCTAAAAAGCGCTTCTAATGAAAGCTGTGTCTGCAGCAATCCCTTCTCAGTGGTGGGCTCATTCTTTATTGCTCCATAAGCAAAAAAAGAGAACAAGTTTTCTCTATTCAACTTTGGTGATTTCTCTTTTTATTGCAGAGAGAATGGAAAGGAAACAATGCAACACAAAAAAAGGGAAACGACATCATGGGATGCACTTGGCAAAGCATTGCTCGTCCCCAGCAGCTGTGTGCAATTGTACTAAAGATGCTATCAGCTTCATAAAAAAAAAAAATAGACATTTTTCCTTGTTGCTGGCTGAAATTCACTTATGGGGAAAGTAACTGAAAGAAACCAACAATAGCAGCTATTTAGCACAGGGAGCAGCTTTGTAGGGGACAGAGTTCTGGCACACAGAACCTCACCATCAGCTGTCTAGAAAATTGTTTCTGATTTGTATTAGGCTTTATGCCAGTTGGGGTTTTGTTGTTTTTTTGGGGTGTGCTTGGGGTTTGTTTTGGTTTTGGCTGGTTGGTTGGTTGATTGTTTTGGGTAGGGGTTTTTTTCTTATTTTCATTAGATGTACTCTTATGCTGCAGGGTTCTCTTTGGAGTGTTTAAAATGTAAAACTTTTATACAGAGAGAACCTTATGTGCTTCTCTTTTTGAATTTGCATGGGTTTCATAACCTAAATTTTTGTAATTTGATGATTCTTTGAGTGCAAGTGATGACAGATTTGCCAGGGCATATGTGAAAGCTTTGGTAGACAGGCACTTGGGAAATAGCTCTTTGAAGTATGGGAAATTGCAAGCATAAGAAAGGAATGGGGTTCAGTAATTTTTCTTTGATGGCTTTCACTTGTTTCTTGCTCACTAGGTCCTTCTAATTGAGACATACATTTAGGAGTGAGAATTTAAGAGGACTAGGAATGAACATTCATTTTGTTTGAGCAAAATGAGCAAGTTGGTTTTGTTAAGCTTTACAGATGGTTGTGTTATTTGTGACACCTCATAGCTATTTCAATAGGAATGCAGGTGCCTAAAAGGGATTCATATTTTTGAACACTGCTGATTTGGATTCTCTGCAACTCTCTTTCTCTTTGGAGACAAAAATATAGATGGTTTAAACAAAAGAATTCTTAAGGAAAGAATTTGTTTATATAAATTTGTTTATAATTTGTCAGGTTTGCTTTAGGAAGTGGTTTCATGTTGTGACCTTCTCGATGCATTAAATTCTGTGAAGTTTTGAAAGCTTTTTAGATTATAATCACAAAACCATGTTTGGGTAATTAATCTCTGTATTATATTTTGACTGGATTGATGAGACTACACAGCAGATTTGGTGCACTAAAAGTTGCTTTTCACTCTAGAAACATAACGTGCCAGCTTGACTGGGACAGTTTATTGCAAACCTTCTCTTTCAGTAGTGAACTTAAAAGATATTTGATTCACTTTGTCCTAAAGCATAAACAACATGATACCCTTGAGTGTTTCATTCTATTGTGAGGAATGTAAATGTTATATTCATTCCAGCATATGTTATCCTTTTCTACTGATACGACTTTTTCTCCACCTCTCGTCTATATATTCTTATATTTTTCTTATTATCACAGGAAGTTAACACTAACAAGAAGCATAGTGTATGCTTAGGAAAGCATTAGAAGAATGAGCTACAGTAGCAATGTATAAGAAATCTCAGGGGCAGAAAATGCCCTTACCTTACTAACTTAAAAATAAATTTAAAAAAAGACTGACTAAACATTTTTTTTTCATTAATTAACTGAACTATGATTATGAAATCAGGCTTATATTTCCTCTTGGATAATTTAGTGAAGAGGGGGGATTCTCATAACCTGAATCTGATATTGAATGTTCTTTGTTCTGGAATCACACACTGCAGCCACTTTGTGCTGAAGACATACTTTTGCCATTGCACAGAAAACTCCTGTCTTTCTTACCAGAGGGAAGTACCTGCTCAGCTGGAGCAATACAGCTCTTTACATATTTTTGTGCTCAGAAAAATGTGGACAGAGATATATTATTAAGTGCAAAGCTTTTGGGTCTTGACTTTGACCTGAACATAAATGTTTTGCTGGTGTATAACATCACCACTTCCTCATGGTACAACAAGGATTAATTAAGTGGGTCACTCATATTTCTTAAGAGGGGACCATCACCTTCTTATGCAGGGCAGACTGTGAACCTTTACTCACTCTGATGTACTCTGATGAGAACTTTCTAACATTATTGACTTCTGTGAATAATTGCAAAGGTAAAGGTTTTTGGGTCCAGTATTTAAGATGTGTTAATTGCTTTTGGTTTCATTTCTGACAGCTGGAACTGAGGTCCCAGATATTATAGAGAGAATGTTTTATGATTGGCTTTTACTCATTTGTAGTTGCTATAACTGGCCCTTTTAAGGAGAAGCATATATTCTTTATTTTACTACAAAATATCCTTGTCAGGTAATTATAACATATATGCAGAAAAAAAGGACCAAGTTTATGAAGGAGAATAATTTATGTACTTGGAACAATACTTACAACTAGTATAAATGTTGAACCATAACTACAGTCAGAATTACAGAATAACAGGTAAATTCACTAGTCTTTGTCAGCTTTTACATGAAAACCTTTCTCCATAGGTTTATAAGCAACCTGGTATGGAAATCATAACTTTAGCTTCCTTTAAACTTTTTTGATAAATGTAAAAAAGATTTTGAATTTCCATCTTTATGACCTAAATTCAGAAACTGTTTATGAAAACAGCTTCCAATATTTTTACTTTAGGTTCTTCTGGGAAGCTTCAATTGAATTACTTTTTTACTGGGAAAAAGCACTGACACTGCTGCCTAAAGTATTTTTATTTTTTTCCCCAGACATTAATTACCTCAAATGTCTAGATTTGTGCATTTCATAATGCAATTATTTCCGGTGTTTCAGAGGGACATTTCTAACAATATGTTCCATAATGTAGGAGCCGTACCTATTTTCTTCAGGGACATATTTCCATGGTATAATGCACTGTGGTGCAAAGAAACATTTCAGAATTAATTTCCTTAGTTTACTGGTGGTAGTTACGTGAAAGGTACCTTGGGTATGATGTATGTTCCCTATTTTTAGTGAGAGCTTTACAGAAGAAACTTTCTGAAACTGAGGTGACCCTGCCAAAAATGACATAATAAAAGCTAAATATTTTTGGGTGGATTCTGCTCAAAAGTCTCAAGAGGATTTAATAACTGATTTACTAACAGCAGCAAACTTCCTTAGAATCTAGTGACTAGCTGGCATCTGGCTGACAAATGAAGGTATTAAGAAATCCTCCACAGATTATCTGTGGAAAAGACTTGTAACCTTGATGCATAACAAGACAATTTAACAGAGACTGGAAAAAGATTAAGAATTATTTTAAATATCCAACCTGAACCTCCCCTGGTAAAAGCTGAGGCCATTTCCCCTTGTTCTACTGCTATTTGCCTGGGAGAAGAAACTGACCCCCACCTTGCCACAACCTCCATTCAGGTAGTTATAGAGAGCAAGAACAGCTCTCCTGAGCCTTCATTTCTCCAGACTAAACCACCCCAGTACCCCATGAGCTCCTCATCAGACTTGTGCTCCAGACTCCAGCTCATGAGGGCTGGCTGCCACAGCTGGGTGCTGAGGCTCTGTGCCATCTGCTCTTGTGATGGACTCTTGTGATGGGCTGAGGGCAGCCTGGCAGGGCTGGACACGGGACCAGGGCACCCAGCCTGGACTCGGCGCTGGTGCTGCTGCTGCCAGGGGCCCCACATCCCCAACCACTCCACAAGACCACATGAATGGGGTGGGAAAGGGGCAGATCCAGACCATGGTGGGGTAGGAAGGAGAAGAAATCTAGCAGGACTTGGTGCAGTAGCATAATGGCCAGGGCAGAGTAGTGGGCAGCTGTCCTATCTATAGTTTCAAAAATGCAGTAATTTGTATCCAGTGCATTTATAAAAAGAAATTTCTGCACATTTTTTCCTGTATGCTGGTGCTATACAAAAATCTTTTATCTCCTCACTAGATTTTCACAAATAAAATTTTAATCTTATTTCCTATCTGGTACTGAGTAGGACGTCATACTTAAACCAAATCCTTGGTTTCAGAGAGAAAGTCTGAAAAATTTAGAGAATTTTGATTGCTGAGGTAATCTATCATGATTGAGTCAGTTCTTTAAAGTTGAAAGAATGAGTACAGAATGGTTACTTGTTCCTGGTCCTCAGAAAAACAGATATTGACCATGGTTTTCTGCCATTTAATTTGATCAGGATGGTAGAGGAAATTTAACAGTATTACAATGCACATGTAATTAACAGATTAACAGAATGGTTAAACCATAAAAATATGATACTGTCATCTCAAATCCCTTCAGTGTACTCTTCAGATCCACTTATCCAGAAGTCTTCAGTGCTTGATTTTCAATACAATAGTTTCATTGTAGATGACAGACTTCCCTTGCAACAGCTCCAGGTAAAAAGTCAATCTCTACTGGTGTTCTGCTTTGCCATATATAGGATATTATGTTTATTTTCAGTTGAGCACAAAAGGAAGTGTGTCAGTATCTTTCTACACACAGTGATTTATAGCTGCTGTAAAGACTGAGGTTCTAGAGCTGGCCATCACCCTTGTTCTTTAAAGATGAATCATCACAGAAATTAAAGAACAACACCTGTCTTAGACCAGAGTTATCTCACCTCACTCTACACGTGTTGTTAGCATTTCACTTTGTACTTTGCTGAGAGCTACATTTACCACGTAATCTTGAGCTCTACTCTCACATATGTCAGATGCATTTTATGTGTAACACAACTGTATCTAAAATTATATTCACAAATGTATATTATGCAGCCTGATTCACAAGTACAGACATACACCAGTAGTTATCATTTGCCCTCAATTTTCCCCTTTTTCCTCCAAATCTAATGGTTCTTGTTCCCTGTTAATAAGTAAATTGATGGAATTACAACATTGCAAAAAACAAATATGTTCACAAAATGTTAAATGCATTGTTGTCATGCCATCATAAAGCTTATTATTTCACATATCTATTATTTTGTTTTATGAGAGAAGGGTCAATTGTAAAGACTCCCTGAAGATAAGTAAATAAATATTACTGAAGAACTGGTAGTTAATCCTTGCGAAAGTGCAAACTCCTTTTGCAGTTACTGAGATGATAGAAATATCTTGAGCTGTCCTCATTTTAACTTGAATAAATGAGTAGCCTTAGAGGAATCAGTAAGTAAAAGTGCTTTTTTGAAGACTGAACCATACTATCATAAAATATACATGTTCAGCCAAATAATTTTAAATAAATAAATAAATAATAAAGAACAATAACAATAATATTAATAAATAAAAAAGTAGTAAACCTTTTGCATTCCTTTATCACTAAATTCTCCAATCCTTCTCTTCATTTCTCTGGTTTATCCAAAATTCCCTTAGGCAAAGAAAGATGTAGTATCATTTATTTTCTCAAGGGAAACATAAAGTTTGATGTAATTTATCTCCTTAAGAACTAACACTATTATGCTTCAGTGTTATACAGATACAGTGGGTTTACACAGTATGGATAATCAGAATATTTTATGATATGTGACCCTTTCACATTCATGTTCATAATATTCTCTACAGGAATGATAATTTTAGCCTTTTCTCTCTTACAGAGAGTTTGTGCCTGGATAGAAATTATGACATGGCCCCTCATCCAGTGAAGTGGATACTGACTCAAGAAGAGTGATTGTGGGGTAAATACGCAGAAGTGTTGTGATGTTAGACTGCAATGTGCTTTTCTGCAAAAAATGCCTGCAGGTGCCTTGAAGGAGGTATTTCTCTGAAAGGGGAATTCACAAAACAGTGCAACCTGAAGAGAAATCCATAAATGCTGGTCAATGGGAAGTGAAAGGAGGAATTTACTGAGGATAGTATATTCCAGTAGGTGGGATGGTATAAAATTTGTGTTTTTCTATGTACTTCTGTGACTAAGCTACTTAATGTTATAGTTAGGGATTAGAGGATTGAATCTCTTGCAGAGATATATGGTGGGATATGAATATCTTAATGGCAACCCACAACTTCTCCATCAAGATATGCATCCAGACAAGCAGGAGTCCCCTTCAAGTTTTGTTCCATGAATAATGTCTACATGATCTAACAGTGAGTTGTAGATTAAAACTACAGGAGATCTTGGCTTGCCAAACTGTTATCCTACTCAATTTCTAATATGAAGAAAAACACTGGAGCTATTTAAGTTTGCTATTGAAAAATGCAAGACAGTTTCATAAGAAGTGTATATGTATTTTCTATTTATGGATGTAGAAGAAAACACAAGAAACAATGTAAAGTGCTTTCTGTATTGTAAGAAAAGCTAGAGAAGCTGGAAGGGCAGATGTAATCACTGAAGACAAAAGAATCCTAATAATGTTGTAGAGAAGCCTGAGAGGAATCTTTGTTCTAAAGCAAAGTCCTAGCAGAAAGATGCAATAAACCACTACATAAAATGATACACAGGTGGAAAATCATGTAAGGCAGTGAAATGTTAAAACAAAGAGGTAGGAAAAGTAATAAATAAATAAATAAACATACCATAATTAAACCTTGCTATTCACAAACCTCATTTTGTTCTATGAAAGTTTTAAAGGTTCACTGTAGATTCAGGAGAACAACTGACCACAAGCTGAATCTTTAGAGGAAGGAAGTGAAGGGTTGAGGAAACTAAGTAACTGTAGTGACTTCATTGCAGCAAGATGTCTGAGTCTTAGATTACGGAAATGGAATAATATACTGCCCTCTGCATATTAGCAAAATAAAATCACAGTAATACTGCTGGATGTCTGAAAGAAAATATTTGCAATGTGAGTGAAGGACTCACACAAAATCCCTGATAGGACTAAAAATCCATTTCTGGACCAAAGAAGGCCTTTTGTGCTAGGGGCAATATAAGTGAAAAGAAACCATGAAAGCAGTATCTAATTCACAATGCAAATGAGTATGTAGATAATTTGGTAAACAAGTATTTGGCTTAGAGAGTTTAGACACTAAAGCACACTGAAGCAGAAGTACCGTACAGAAAACTCAAATTGGTATTAAATAATATTAATTAATGTTCTAATGTTGAAAAAATAGCTGTAATCCAGGTCCGAAGCTCCTATATAAAGATTTTTTTGTGATAGCAAAATCTATGCATGAAGCAGACATTTAATAATAAGTAGGAATGAAGAAATGCCAGAAATTAAGTATCAGTGAGATGTAGAATAAGAAGGGAAAGTGTTGCTGAAGTTCCAAGGGTGAGGAGAAGTATTCTTTCCCCTTTACCTTTTAGACCTGGGTACTTGCTAGTTACTATCAGGAATATTGGGCAAATTAATGAACTATTCAACAATAGTCAATGTAATAAAACAGAAACGAAGACCATGAGAGAAAGCAGAGTTTACTAAAGGAGAAAGGCTCAATTTATTACACATAAATTGAGTAAACAATTTCACTGTAAAAAGATGTTTGGAACTATTGCTAAAACAAAATCTCCTCAGTTGGACAGTAGAGACTGACACTTAGAGAAGAAAGACCTCAGGCCAAAAATTGCTTTTCTGTTGTCCTGTAAAAGCACATTTGGAGTTACAGATTGTAAGTAATAGTTCCTTCCTCCTTTGTTTGCATTATGCAAGAAATCTTTGGTACTGTTGACAAAGTAATAATAACATGAGGCACAATGGGTGTTCTCACTGAAAAGCAATGTGGGTTCTCTTGCAAAGCCACAGGAACTAATAAAAACACACAGGAGGATTTCTTCAAACAAAATTACTAATTAGACAGTAATAAAGTATGTATCGCAGGTTTTTATTCACAGTTATGTCACAACACAGCTTGCTTTTCTACTTGAAAGATATCATAAAGCTTGTTGGGTCATTCAAAAATCACAGTGATGGGGACAAGGGTGGCTAGTGTAAACACGAGTCTGGCTTCACTCCCATTCCAATTAACATTTAAAAAAAATTAAATAAACCACAGAAAATTAACAGTAAAGAAACAGAAAATTAATCTAGGGATGTCTCGGGCATCCCAGTAGCTGTGTGATTCTCTAGGAAAGCAGAAGACAGTTCACACTGCTCAAAACAGGGTCAGTCCAAAAGGTTTGAAGTGACCTCATCTCTCACCCGTGTGAGTACTCAGCTATAGAACAGTTTTCTTTGTTGGAGCACAGTTAAAAAGGAGCTGGGGAAAGGACAGCTATGCAGTTATGGGGGTCATACAGGCAAGACAGCTTATGACTGCATTTGATTTCAGAGCCAAAATCCCTTTGATGACTCTGATCTTCTCTTCACAAGTGCTCTTTTTTTCTCATCTCCTCTGTGGTGTACTGGCTGATGCTATAGCAGCAGTACTGACCTAACTTTTCAGCTGCTGCAGGACAGATCACTGCTTCTGGTGTCCATTGCTAAACACTTAGCCAGGCTGAGCTATATATCTCCTGATGAGCTAAAGCGACACTTCAGTGCATAGGTTCCTCCTATTTCTCTTATCCCTATCAGTTTGCTGTCTGTTATGTCTCCCTATGGAATGATGGTGTTGTTTTTCAATATAGGTGAATTAACATGCGTTTTACTCCTCTCCATTTTACCTCAACAGAAGCTGACAATCTTCTTTAAAATTAGACAAGTGTCTTGCAGAAGTTTAATTTTGAAATGTCATACGAATGCTGGAAGACTGTGTATGACTGAGTGCTTGTTATGCAGAAAGCTTCACAAGAACTGATAGACAGCAAACAAAACAGAGTGAAAGAAACTGGATTGGTGAGTACAAAAGCTGATGATTTGCCCTCTCTTCATACACTAATGGAAAAAAAAAATATTTTTAAGACTTTGCCCAAATGGATTGACTCTAAATTACAACATGAAAATATATAACCTCAAATTCATCCTAGGAGTAGCTATGAAGATGCAATTTATCCTTTTAAAAATTTGGTAGAATTTGTTCATCATTGGTGTATTGGTACTTGAGTAGAGAACACTACAATAGTGCCTCTATCCATCATTCCAGCTCAGAATTTTTTTCTGTATTCTTGTGCATGTTGTCCAGTGCAAAATAAATGATCCTGTAACAGGGATTTTGACTCTCCCTTTGAAAGGATGTCTTCTGTTTAGTAGTGTGGACATTTTGGTATTTTTTATGGTATTTAGCCCATTTCTACATTCAGTGTCATTTGAAAGTGTAGGATAACTCAGGCACATTAATATTCACATCGGTCTTAGAAATCCTACAGTTTTAAAAATCCCCAAAATTAATATCCAGTAGATAAGAGAAGCAGAGGAAGAGAAAGGAAAATATTTGTGATTATCAGTTATCTGTAGTCTCAGAGACTTAATGATGGCAGATTCCTTTGAAGCACTGCTGAGAAGAAGCAGTAGTTCCTTTTTTTCACCATATTTTGGCTGCAACCCTCTGGATCAGCAAATATCATCTGGGGTTGCAAATTCTACTTTACGCCTTTACAGAAAAGCATGTGCCATAAGCCAGGAAATAAAATGTAATACTGTAGGGATTACAAGATCTAAGGATGAGAATACATTTACTTTCACAAAAGTATTAATATTCTGGAGCACAGTGAGAGATCTATGCACTTGGAATAAAATCCTGATCTAAGGAAAAGCAATAGCATACTTTAAAGTAGGTTATTGAAGCCTCTTTTTTTCCTTAAGATAGCCCTTTTAATCTGTTTTCTTTTTGCTCAGTGCTGCTAGGATTTTCAGACATGAAGTCAAGAGGCTGAAATGGTCTTCTCATGCTGTCAGGCCTCAATAAATAAGTGTAAAAATATGAGTATAATTTTACTTCAAATGGTGGTAAATTTCTTTAAAGTGCTTAAATATTTTTCTCATTGGTCTTAGTGATAGAAATAGTATGAAAATTTGGCTATATAGTTTATGAACTATATATAATATATAATAGAACTTTTTAATTTGCATTCCTTTATTGGGTAATAAGTCATGTTCAGGATAGGCAAGTCATACCCTACATTTATGTTTATGACCCTAAATACATGACTGAGAAATGTATTTTAAATTGGTACGTGATCCCATTCTAGTTTGAATTTTTTCATGATAGATTGTTTTTTTTTTTCCCTCGGTGTTTCACAGAAATATTACATTTGTTCATTTCATGCCAGGTGCTCATGACAGAAGCAAGCAGTGAAGTTCAGATCCTCTTGGGAATATTTCTGGAAGAATTGAACTGTGGTTTTTACCTTCAACTATGATGCAATATCTATTCCAGGGAAATTAAAATTCCCCTACCCACTTCTACACGTGCTCACCAGTACTCGGTATTCAGTCACAGAAGAACTTTAATAGAAAAGGAGAAGAGAAAAAAATCCAACTAGGTACTTAAGCCACTAATATTAAATATATTTTCAGTTTTGTGGTGCTATTGGATGCTAGTAGATTGGGTCCTGGCTGTAGCTTACAGAAAAGCACTGTTCCAAAGCAGATAGCATGCAACTTTCCTCACATATGTCTGACAGTGAAAATCAGACCAAATTTCCTGAGCTCTCAACATTGTAAGACTTGGTACCACGTAAGGACTGGCACTCATGTTTAGGTGTTTGGTCACTCAGACAAGTGGAAAATGCTCAAATACTACTTCTAAATTTCCTGGTTGAAGTGCCATGTATTCCTGTGCATCATGTCAAATCATTTTGTGGCACATTGTCTAACAGAATGTGACTGATGCTATGCCTCAGAAACAGAAGTAATTGACAGTGCCTAATCTAATTCATGAAAACATGACCTTCAGAGGATGTACTTCGAGATACATGACATGTAATATTTTCATATATCCTTTCCCTTAATTTCTGTTGACCTGACTGCAGACTTTTCTTAGGGGCTTGTCCCTCATGACAATTTATTTGGTGTCATTCTTTTCAGAAATATCTTTTAATTTCCACAGTCTTTGAACCAGGATTTCCACAGTTTTCCATCTTGCAGTAACTCGAACAATTTATCTTGAATATTTCAGAAATTTGGAAGTGGAATACTTATTTTTTTCTTTGGAATTATGAAAGTTTAGACGTGATAAACTAGGCTTATATAACCATTAAGATATGACTGTGTACTCTGCATACAGTTTTCTTTCATGCATACTTGTAAGCTGTTATATCTTTAAAGAGTTGCCTAAAAATCTCAATGAGTGTGGTAAATCAATTCATAAACTGTAAAAGTTTTCTAATGATTTCTCTTCAAAGGGAAACTAAATGAACAGAGTCTTGGTTAATATATTTGATTCAACTGTATTATCCTTATCTATTATCCTCAAATATTTTGTAATCTGGAAAACATAGGTTAAACTATGTGCTGTCACTTAACACAAAATTATCAATAAGCATGTTATTCATAAAATGAGATAATAAGCACGCAAATACTTCATTCATCCTTTGTCCTTTAGTTTAGTCTTTGATAGAAGCTGATCAGTGCAACTCATTGGTCACAAGTTATTTATTCAGGATTTTATAACTGAATAATAAAATTCAAAATTATAGAAAAAATCTATTAAATAATGACAAAAGTTATAAATATACACTTTGGACTTTAGTATAAGCTTTTTAATCTGAACATCAGATAGTGTCAAGAAACTGATAGCTTTCTATGGTGACAGTGTTATTTTGACAGTTGCACTGAAATACTACATTTGAGCACTAAGGGGACTCTGGTGGCTTTGTTAATCTTCCTATAAGAGAATTATTTTGCTGCATTGCTATAATCTGGCATTGTACATTAGAGTAAGCCTTATGAAACATCACCCTGAAGGTCAAGAATAATTCTGTTATGAATTTAAAACAAGTGTTTGAAGGGAAGAAAAGAGGTTTGCAAACACACAGCCTTGTCTCCTGCAAATCCCATGGAGGTTCTCAACTGCTGACTCCTTATCTTAACATGTAACATAATAACCAATTACTGTCAATGTGACCAGACCCATCAGACTCCTATTGCATTAACCTTATGAACTGGTTCAAGAGAAATGTAATCAATCCATTGCTAAATTAATTGCTAATTTTAAAGTTATCATTAAATAATATGATTCCAAAATTGGCATAAATCATGTGTTCAAGTATTGAATTAGGTTTCAAGAAAGGCAAAGGAGTAGCAAGCCCTATTCAAAGGATTTCATTATATTCATTTGCTCAGAGCACTGAGAGGTCATAATTTTAACCTTGTATGGGTCCAAACCATATGAAAATTATTCATGTCACCGAAGGCCGGCAATAATTCCTTTAATTCCATGGCATATTAATGACCAACAACAAATGGGCCCCTTAAGTGTTCCATTTATTGTCTTAAATATGAAAATGTTTTAGAGATTAGAGGGGAAATTGTTTGAATTAATTAACTGAACTGATGCTCAAGGGAACCAGTACAAGATTTTCAGACAAAGGCTGAGAATTTACAATAATGACATTTCTTTCATGGTTATAAAATATAGTACCAGAGGGACTTTGAGGCACTCTTAACATTTTAGCTGATGTCTGTTGAGGGTTTGAGATTCCTCTGAAAGCATCAATTATGTCATGAAAGGCATCACATTAAAATAGCCGTGAGGCCCACAGATTTCACCATTGAAATGGGATGGGATAACTGACAAAATGAAAATTCAGAATGTAAATGGAGACTATTAAAGCAAAAGGATCATTTATAAAAAAATGGTTTTTTCAGGAAAGGTAATGTGCAAAAAACAAGAAACACTCCTGGCTTCAAGAGGAAAGCTACAAAATTTTTTAAGTTACTGTTGAGTGTAGTCTCCCAAAAGCAATGGGGAAACAGCAGTAATCTGTGTCATGGATAGCAGAGACAAGCACCATCCAAGCTTGTGACAGGTCTGTGTTATCTTACAGCCCTTGACTGCTGCCTGCTATCTTTTCTTGGTTGTTCGTGGATCAGAGATCACCGAATATTCTGAACTGTGTCCTGATTCTGTGATGTGAATAAACAAAAATTTACATCAACCTAATTTCAATACTGGCTGGCCTACATGGAGTGGTCTTTCAGCTATTGTTTCCAAAGGATAAGGGCTTCAGTACTCATGTAGTCATACATGTAACAGCATGATACTTTTAAAAATGGAGTTTGCTATGATAATTTAGAAAAAAAAAAACAAACTTCAAGACTGTACAAAATGCCCTCTTCTGTTCTTCATACATTTTATTTTAGTCTTTTACATACCTTTTTTTTTTTTACTTTTCCTGTATTCTACACAGGAATTTCTTATCTTCTCGGTTTGATCCATCCCACTATTGACAAAGACGTTCCCTCTTGTAAGACAGCACTGGCTAATGTGGCCAGCAGTGTCTCACTAGCGCCTGAACCTGGGCCATGCTTGGTTTCTACCATTTTTAGGCCTGCAGAAAGTCTTCTGAATTTAAAGGAAACACAGCTAAACTGAAATAAAAACTTAAAAATAAGTTTATCTTCTCTTTGTCAACAGAGAAGCTGAGAAAGCATGTGACAACAGGATATAATTTCTATTGTGGAGTTCAATGCATTGCAAATGGATTTTTCAAGACCAGGTTTCTGATGACTAGTATAACCTAGAGAGCTATGTAGTTTAGTCTAATTTACACTGAAAAATGAATAGCACTAAGGAATAGGCACAATATAAAAATAAATAGAAATACCTCATCATTGTAAATACCATAAATTCTCCAATATGATGTGGAAACAGGGAAGCATCCCAAATTTTGGTCATACCATGTAGTATCTAATTTATAGAAAAGGCATTCTATTGGATGTCTGCTCCTATTATCCTTCAGATTTTAAGTTTTCACATCTTTTTTTTCTCTGTATTTCAGAAAGCTGAATCTAAATTATTCAGTTTAGTGTTGCTTGCATATTCAAAGCCATTGACTGCGAATAGTTGTGTGAATATGGTAGCTATATGTACTCACAGACTAAATGGTGAGGAATACAGCTGGATCACATAAGCACAGTGCTTTCCCATCATGAGTTTAAATTGGGAATATGTTTTGATCAGATTATTAAATCCGTTTGTAAGATACAATTTGAGATATCAAAACACTTTGTTGCAAGAGAGAGGAAGAGAGGATCATTTGCAGTGATTAACCTTTTCATATTAAATAGTAGAGTCAACCAGTGAAGCAGTTAAAGAAATAATTTAAAAGAAATAATTAATATAGTATTATTATTGCACTGACTAATGTGTCAATATAAACATTAAACATTTATACATATTAAATACTTTTTGTGCATTGACAATTTATTTATTCTCTTTATTCTTTATGAAAAATTGCTGATAGGTATCCATAGCAATGAGGGATGCACATTGTTACCTACTGAGTACATTATCCTCCAAAAAAATACTGAGAAAGGAGCACTTTTTACCCCATGAAATTTTTATTTTTATCAAGATTGCATTGCTCTTATTTTTCAGTCCAATGGTCCTTGAAGCTTTGAATATATATGCAGAAAATCTTGGAATTCCCTATGATTATCAGGTAATACTCAGGTATTACCCCTGAAATTCAGTATTCATTTGATTTCACAGTATCTTTTTGCCAGCTTGATTAAAACATATTCATGAAACACTCAGGTTTGATATAAAAATAAATTATTACACTTGGTTTTGGAATTTTCTTTGCAAAAATATTTTTCATACTTTGTTTGTATCTAATTTTATTTTTCTATAAACTAGTCTTTTTACTGTTAGCTAGGACAGTGAGATTTTGAATTTCTTTTTAAGGCTAAAAATATTGATTATTTCACTTCAGCTACAGTGAATCTTTACAATTTTACTCAAATTGCATTTTAAAAAAAGTAACATTTAACAGATTACAGTGAGAAATACCCTCAGCCAAATGTATCTCAGGTTTCATTGCTTTCACTAACAGGAAGTAGGATTTTCAAAAGGTTATATGATATAATTTGCAGTTGGGAAGATCCCATTGTTTTCTAATGTTAACAGATTTTTAAGACTGTCGTGTGGTGATGTCCACCAAGCCATTCTATCATTTCCCTCAGAAGGATGCAGGGCAGGGTGAGAGAACATAAGATGGAAAAAGACCCCTTGCAGATCTAAGTAAAGGCAGCTTACAAAAGCAAAAGTGAAGGTCGTGTAGTGCAAGTGCAAGCAAAGGGAAAGAAAGGTAAGATTTATTCTATACTTCCCATCAGCAAGTGAAGTCCAGCCACTTGCTGGGAAGCTGGACTTTACAACAGGTGGTTACTCCAGAAGGTAAATGTTGTATATAATGATTGCACCCCCACTTCCTCCTCCTTTCTCTTACCTTTTATACCTGAGCAGATATCATTTGATATGGAGTATCCCTTTGGTCATCTGGGGGGTTAGCTATCCTGGTTATGTCCCCTGCCAGGATTTTGACCACCTCCCTCCTACTGGTGAGGGGGGACCACTGGCGAGACAGAGCTGATGCTGTGCCAGAGGGAAAATTCTCTCTTCCTCAGGCAGACCCAATACAAAGAACAGGTTAAAAACCATCATGTGTAAGTATGAAAAAACTGTAATTAGTGTAACTTATTCTGAAATAAGACCATCTGCCCTACTCTGGCTCATGAAGAGTCAAATATTGTTCTCATGCCACACCAGCATGAATCTGGGATGTCACAGGTAAATATGGCAGGGTTTGTTTTTGTACACACAACACACGGCGTAACAGGCTTTCAGATAGACTGCTGTAGACTTGTCGATAAAATATAAAAAAGCAGTTTTCAAATTTCTCATTTTTAATCTGTGTTCAAAACTCTTGTAACTGTGCAGTATCACAGTAACACAGTTTAGACTGAAAATATGTTTTGACTGTTGGTAGGGTTGATTGAATGCATTTAAATTTCCAAGATACTGCTGTAATGCCTGGAAGCAAGTTATTAATGCAGTGACTCATGTTTTGATCCAGTTATGTTCATCTAGTTTCTGCATATGTGACATGCATCGTACTTTAGCACTGAGAAAAAAAAGAGAAAAAACTAAAAAATTCTATGACTCTGAGATCTTACTATATAAAACACATACACACCTTTTACTGGGAAAACTAAGACCTAGAAATATATGTAAAAGAGATGGCAATTAAAAACCCCCAAGATTCCATAAAAACAAAACCCAACCAACCAACCTAAAACCCCTAATCCAAATGACTATACATTTCTTACCTGGGCACTGGAGGAGTTGGGTTTCTTGTTATCTACACCAAATTTCAAGAGATAGGGATTCATAACTAAAAATTATGCCTGTGAACACTGTCCTCCAAGCACCTGCGTGGCAGCTTGATCCCAACCTACTAAAATGTACTATGAAGTGATGAAATATTTCATCTTATGTCTTAGACAAGCCTTATCTTTCCAATGTTAGGGTTCTAATCTTAATTTCCCTTGAATTATTCAAATCTTTAATAGGCATATGTCAGATTCTGTCTGCACTTCAGAGTTTTCTATTCTCTGACTGGGAGATATCCCTATGCACATAAACTGTAGGAGTACCATGTGTCTCCTGAACTTCAAAATTTGGACTGTTGTGTAAAATGTATCATTTTAACAGCTAACTATGTTAACTTGCTGAATTTTCAGAATGAAATTTTTAAATTTCAGCTTTTAGAGTACTTAAATACATCTTGCAGAGACAATCATATTTTGGTTTTTTATAGTTCTGTACGTTTTCTGGTTTATCTCCTTGCATTGCTTTTTGTTTCAGCACTTTGCCTGTTTCGAGATAGAGTAATTTGCTGGAAATGTATTCCATGCTCCTTTTTCTTCCACTTCCCACAGAAAACTGATACATAAAAAGTGATCTAAATAGCAAGATTGAAGGGCTCACCTTCTGTTTCATGCACCTAACCAAATACAAAATATCTTACGGTGCTATGTACAAAACCACTTTCAAATTATCTATTTTTGCCCTTTCCTTTCTCGAGAACAAACAAACAAAGCAGCAGTGATTACGGAATCTTTGGTATAAATTTTAGGGTAAGTCTTTGAACACAGACTTAACCCATCTACTGAGATCCAGTTCTCATAAAAGTGCAAATATATGAAAGATTGAACTGAATTTAATTTTTCTCCAATATGGTCTTCATCCCCTACTCCTATACAATGAATTAATCCATTTAAAAAGCATCAAACTCTGAATGAAATATTTTGGACACAACAATTGGGGTTTTTTTCCCTAAATGTAGCAAAACCTAAGCTTCATAAACAGAAGAACAGTGCTTCTGTCAGCAAATTTCCATACGTGTTTGTGTACTTACATATGTGTATATAAGTAGTCAGTGAGAATTCCTCAGACTTTCTTCAGTTACTATATCCTTTGATATATGTAAACTTTTTCCAACCAGGGGAGACTGATCTGACCTGTCATACTGTTGATATTTCTTCCATGTGATAACATTACTCGTTTCAGGAACTCAAGATATCAAGGCTCTGGAGCTACGTTTGTGTAGGAACTATGTTACCATTGAAATGCACCAAAAAATGCTGTTTATAGTGGAAAAAAAAAAAAAAGAAAGATAATAATTTACAGATATTCTTCTTCACAGCATTATTTGCAAACATGATAGGTAAAAGGTAAATTATGCTGTTCTGTTCAACCTGCAATATAAGGTGAAAGTATTATTCAGATTTTTGCATAACCACTTTCAATTTAAATCCACAATTTTATCCAAATGGTAATCCATGAGAGATGTGAAAACACTGTGTCTGGGTCTTGAAGGTGCTAACTATTTGTTTTGGATTTACCTAATATAAAATATTCAAATAAATTAGCCTGACGGTAATGCATGCAGGGATCTTCTGCAGTTATGTTAATTAAGCCATTAAAGTACTTCACTGGAAGTTTAACATATTTCAGAATTCGTATTTTAATTTTTTACATGTAAACCAGTATATAATGAGAAACTGCTCAATATTGCACATACTGGTTTTCTTTTGTAATAAGTTAGATTGCATAATGCATATCATCTTTGAAGTTAAAGATATGTAATTAAAAGTGATAGAGGTACCTTTTCTCCATTTAATACCATTTTTTTTTTAATGCAATTAATAGAAGGCCATGGTAAAGATCATTTTTAGTGTGTCTTCTGTGTAGATTTTCAATGCTCTTCTTTCCTTAAATAGTCATTTATTACGCTTTATGGGTTGCAGCAGAAATTGCACAGATCCACTTTGAGAACTGTTAGTCTGTTTTTTAATCCTGTATCTTTCCGATAGACAGGAATAGTGCTTGGGTTTTTCGAGGCTAATCCAATTACACCCTGGCAAATTTACAGAAGGTAAAGGGTCAAGTCATTATTTAAAATGCTTTGTAGTGCTACTTTCAGGAAACAGTTTTAGACCCTGTTACAGCAGTGAAGCTAAAATGATCCTTGCTGGAATGCAGCTTTGAATGTCACCTAAAAGCTGAAAACTGCTGTTAGGGTTTCACCTTCAGTTAATTTTTCATTTAAAGTGCAGCACTCACACAAGTCTACATTTCTTAGCAGATGCCATTTGCTGGAAGTAAAAATAAGGAAATAAGACATCAGTAATACCTGAAGATGGAATCTAATGGAAATCGAACCATCCCACAAAATCCATTTGGAGCTTATTTATAGAGTTGGCCATGAGTTTATTGACACTTAGGAAAATAGGGTTTTCTTACTGCCCTCAAATGGAAACGGAATGAGTATTTGCCCAGCCAACCACGTATCTCTAGTTGCAACTGTATTTTGAACATGCTAGATAAGGACTCATAATTTATAATAACACCTTAAGTCTCCTGAAAGTCTGGTTGGTATTTGGGAAAAAGCAGGCTCAGTATTTGGTTTCTCACTTGCCTGATTTGGGCTTGACAAGTGAGTATGAAATTCTACCAAATATGACTCACTTGCCAGGATCTTGGGGCATTCACTACTCACCAAGCTGAAGCTGGCATTTATTGCGTGAATGAATAAACAGCTGACCAGCTGGCTGGTAGTCAAAACAGACCGCTGTCCTAATACTTGGAAAAAGTAACTTGCATCCACTTAAATCAGGATTGTTTTATTCTCTATTAATTCTGTGTGGATCCCAAGATTCTTAAATTATTGGAAAATGTATGAGGTTGCTACACATGAATAGTGAAATCCTGGTTCAACCCATGTGATAGCATCTCTGTCACCGACTTGAGTGGACTTGGGATTTCCCATGCAATTTCACAGGAAATATCTCCAACTTCTCTGGGTCAGAACAATCCTGTCTGGCTGCGGGAGCCCAGCCCACTGCCCCTTGAACTGGGGGCTTTTGACCGGGCTGAGGGACGTGGCTGCCACATTATTGTTTGTAGATGCAACCAGTAATAAACATGAGTGTGAATCTCAGATACACACACATGGCCACAAGTGTACTTAGAGCTTTGAGAAGAGGTAACAGAAGCAGCATTTTTTACTGTAGAGGTAGGAACTGAAGCACTGAAAGATTTTGGTACTTGTCCTGAATATTTCACACCCGCAGGGCCTTCAGCAGCTGTCAAGGCATATAAGATTTAGCCTGCTTGCTCCAGCAAAAAACCTCAGATCTTCAATAACATAGTCAAAAGACCTAACTATATCACACTTCCCTTCTCTCACAAGATTATCTTGATTACACATTTGCACTTGTCACCTTTAGTGCACCACAAGTCCTCACCTTTATTTCCCATCTTACAAAATATTCCCATTATTCTTGTCTGTCAGACATTAGTCTAGTTACTAAGTTACAACTGTATGTCCCACTGTGATCTCCAAAACAAGTTTCACTTAGGAATAGTATTGGTTTTTTCTCATTATTTTTGTTCTGCTGATGCTAGAGCTTTGCAGTATTTAATACATGAAATATTAATTACTTTTTCATCCTGAGAAGTCAGAGTTTTGTTGATATCACTTTAATAACCAATGATCTCTTTATTTCAGCCTCTTTCTTTCAAATTCTTGTTTCTAGGGAAGAAAAACAGTAGAAATTTTTTTACCTGCATTTTAAGCCAAATAAACCTACTTCCATGTTATTAATATAGGTCAATATATCTGACCTGTTTAGAGTTGTCTGTCCTTGATAATGTTTTTATATTTGAGATCTGTGGTACTGCCTGCGACTGCATCCCACTTTGTCCTGTTGTAAATCTTCTTTTGGACCCCAGTTAGGGTTTTGTGCTCAGCATTAAAATGACTAAGATCACTCAGAATCCTTTTCTCTGTAAATAAATAACATTTGGGTTTTGTTTATTTGTTTGTTTGCTTGTTTTTTTCCTGAGCAGTTCTTCAATGTCAAGGATTCGCGACCAATGTGTTACCCTTCCACAGTGGAGTCCTGCATTGTAGAATTATAGCTTCAATTCAGAGTTAGAGAGCTTCCTTGCTGTGGCATGTTGGATGACTCAGGATGTCCAATGGAAAATTATAGCCATTCATCAACTAAGGCTAGGGAGTCGTCTTATATTATAAAACCTTCAGTTTCTGGATGACTGTAAAGTACAGTAGACAGAAATACTCCCATTGTACTGCTAAGGGACTTTTTAGTTCACAGGAAAGAAAAACAGTTTTTTCTTTGTTTCTTTCCTCCCCATCCTCCTCTCTCTCTTTTTTAATTTTTTAAAATTTATTTTTAATTTTTCCTTTGAAACCACAATCTTCCAGCTTACTTTAAACAGAAATGGGTTGAACATATTCCAGATTATAGTCTGCTTATTCAGTGGCTGCTTTAATTTCCAAAGAATTTGACAGTTATGATGTATGTTCTTCCAAATATGTAGGAAGAGTGGAAGCTGTGCTCTCTCTATTGATTGCTTTGGACAGAGATGGAAGAGAGAGTTGACTTTAGGCTGTTTCCTAGTGAAAGGATGAAAAACACTGGAAATGGGTTTTTTTGACACAACTGTTTGGTTCACTGCAGGACAATAAAAGAGGTATTATATCAGTTGCAATAAAACATATGGTTCGACAGTCATCCTACACAATGTGAGATGATTGCTGTTATCTTTTATAACTCTTTATGTGTTTAATTTATTTCTTTGTATTTATGGGGAAGATCACAAAGAAAAATAAGAAAGCAGACTTTCATGAATTGAGTCTAAGCAGCAGTTAATTTTAGCTTTTGTCAGCCTCATCCACTATTTTCATGATTCTGCTAAAGCATTGTAAGGTCTTTGTAAAGTGTTTCAAGTAACTAGAATTCTGTTCAGGCAACACTGTGTGTAAAAATTTAAGGATTTATGCATTGCAGTGAGCAGGACCTCAAGTCATTACGTGGGTGTAAAAGTAGAATTCTCAAACTCCAGTCAGTAGAGTAGGAAATATGAACTTGCATCAGTTAAGGTAGCTACCAGAGGATTCCACCTAGATCCTTAAATTTCTGCTTGCGCATAATTGTCTACATCTTCTTTAGAGGCACAATTTTGAGCTAGAACATATGTCCACAGTAGGGATATGTAGGGATTAACATCTTGGGGTTTTTTTGTTTTTTTGTTTTTTTTTACCAGTTTATGCTAACCTTTAGCCTTGCAGGAGTGGAACAAACTGGCACAGATGTTTATGTTTTACATTGCATGAATTAAGTTACTGAATGACAGCAGAAGGGAGGAAGTGTATATGGCTGTAGCTTTCAAGGAATGTGGCCCTCTTTTGGCAGAAGTCCCTTCTGGATTTAGTGTCATCCTCATTGTGCACTTCTGTAGTGATGTAGGAAGAGATGAAATTTCCTCTATCCATGTCCTCTACTTAGAGAGTTTTACATTTCAGTAGTGAAGGCAATCAAAGAGAGGAAAATAGTGGTGCTGAATCCCTGGGGGATAAAGATTTTAATGAAAGGAAAAAGAAAAGTAAATTCTGCCTTCAAAAGGCAAAAGGGTTAAAGCAGAAAAAGGAAATTGCTACGAACTTTCTCCTGGGAGCTGGGAGAAAATTACCCTAAACAGCTCCACAGAGATTAAAAATAACTTCCAATTTACTTCTCCTATATGCCTATGGTAAAGGTTATTGAATGTGCTATGTCAGGTGTATCTCTTTGGAATTCCAGAAAGGAAAGGATAAAGACTTATCAGTGTTTTGAAATTTTTTTATATTATTTTAATATATTTTCTTTTAATCTTTCCCGATAGAGCTGTACCACCTCAATGCTATGTCATCCTATTTGTTAGGTAAATAGACAGAGCTGTTGTGATTATAATCAAACAGAGCTTGTGAGTTAAGAAATTCAGACTTAAAGTATGCATGAGAAATCCCAATATTGTGATGTAGAAAAGAACATTAAAGCACTGCACATGAGACACCAGAGACTTCAATAGTCATGTAATTATGAAGAACGCATTTGCTCTTAGAAAATTTTTAAAAATTGGGTTTTGACTTTCCTACATGCACACTTACCCCCTTACATGAATTGTAATTTTATCCAGCAAAAATCCACTTTTTGCTACCATTGGTAACATTTTATTTAAAATGCAAAAACTGTGTAAGACATTTCTGACTTGGTATTTGAAAAGAGACGTACTTTTCCCTTTTCTCTCACCTTTTCTCCCCCTCTCCCTCTACTCCCTGGTGGAACTTTACAAAGGAAAAACATTCCTGTTTTAATTTCCCATTCATAGTGGGAAATAGTTCATATCCCAGGTTTTGTTTATTTAGTCAATAACTGCTTTTGCTGATGTCACACAAAAGCCCCCAAAACTGCCCTAAAACTTCCAGATGGGATTTGGAATATAAATTGCAGCTTAAAAGTTCTCTTAGATAAATATTAAACTCACTTCTGGTACTTTGTAATTATATGTTATAAATGTCTGTTAAGTAAAATGAAAACTTCCCATTTTCATTTACAACTCTGAAAAAAAGCCACTCACTATATGTTCAAAGATAATCTTTCTCTCAAATTCTGTTTGGATGTTTATGTTGTGGCAGCATATCTTTTCTCTAAAGCATGATGATTGTAAAACAAGTGAAACAACGATCAAATAATCACTGAGATGATTCATCCAAGGTGAAATGAACTTCCTAGAAACCAAATCATATAACTGATGTACATATGTCCTTCAATTTTTTTATTTTAGGAGTGTGTAGTAAAGTAATATCTTCAGCTTTAGTCAGGGAATTGTTAAGCCACAAGCTTTTATGCTCCAAATTTATAGGAAAAGGCAACCCACCTGATATATATTTAAGCAATTAAAATTATTTATTGGTCATATAATGGAAGTCTTCAGGATCTAATCATTCTTAGTTCAGACTAAGTGATGGAATAAAGAAACACTAATGATGTACTTTGAACTGTTTTACACACATTTAGTTTTTGTACCTTTTCCTGATGAGCTCACCCTTCTCTGGGCTGTGAGGCTGCAGGTTTAATCCTAGCTGTGGGGTTTTAAAGTAAGTCATTGGCATCCAGAGTCTTTCATCAGCAGGAGGAACGTGGTGTTCTTGCGGATGGTTTCTTCCTGTCTCCAGGATTTGCTAGGGGGAATTTTTGTATGCTTGCCTGCACACTTTCACACATTACTCTTTCCTCTTTAATCTGAAGCTCCAGATTACACCCAGATTTCCCAGAAGTAGTGACTTCCAGTATGTTTGATACCAGTCTTGTGTTCTGCTTGTAGCTCCTAAATGCAGTTCTGTGCAGTTCCAGGTCTGCATTTCTTTAATTGACCAGGGCTGAATTGTTTATAATTGTGTGGCCTTTGGTGCCAGACTGTGCCCATCTCTTACCATCCTGTGTCTGCACTTCTCAGTGCTCCACTCTGCATCTCCCCTTCTTAAGGCTCCTGGTATCCAGGTCTATATTTCTCTGCACTAGAATATCATGTAAAAGTTATAAATATCTTACTCTACATGAAATAACTGCTTGCTATTACTATCTGCATAAAAAATTATATTATGATTCTACAATTCTACAGTACAAAGTTAAATAAAAGTAAAACAAATGAGCCATAGACACCTGCTCATTCAGAGAAACTACAGTTACAGGTAAACCAAATAAAACAAAGTTGCAGATGAGAAAGTCTGGCAAATCACAGTCCTGGGACCATGTAACTCAAGTACAAGTATGGCCTGTTAATAGCTTTGGCAATACTTTTTTACAGGCTACGATCTTACAGAATGAATGTTATACCTGTTTCTCTTCATATGGATCAGCAACTGTCTCACAACATATATAGATCATGAGAGGACAAAGTGAATAAAAATAACACTTGTAATAACACTGCACAGGTACTGAAAGAAAGCAAAATATTTTTTTCCTCCAAATATTTTTTGCTTTTGGAAACAGTAGAATTATGCTTGAAATTCTTACAAATGAGCCCAACCCAGATGTTATATGCTGTTCAAAAGGATAGGAATTTGGTGAAAGGAGTGTTTCTAAATGTCATCCTAGTGAATAGATCAATGCTGGGTAATAATGACATATCAGCACCATTTAGTGTAACATGCTTAATATCTTTATTCAATGAGTATTAAACAAATTGTGTTTAGTTAAACAGGGGCTGGTAAGTAAGCACATTATGAAACAGTATTCTTTCTATAACTTCAAGTGTAATAAGCAAAAAACCTGTAGGACGAAGGGACCTTTTAATGACAATTTTGAAATTATAAGGATAAATGGAAGAAAATTTGAGCCATCACTGATGTGACAAAACTGTAGTGATAATATGTAAATAAATCTTTTTTTGGGTAATACAACAAATCAGTAAGAACAGACCAGCAGCTTTCTTTCTCAATATTTTCTCTAATTTGATGTGCTCAGAAGACATGGTCTATAAGATGCCTTGCTATGGTGCACAGAAGCGCACAGGAGAAGAAGCACCTAAGAACAAAAGATTTTTAAATCTAAGAAAACTGAAGAAGGTGAGTTACATTTGTACTGATGATTCACGCTTAACCTTTGTGGTTTGCTTGCTTGCCATATGCCAGCATCACTAACCCAAGGGTGCCAAAAATTACCATTGATCAATAGTTTGAAATTGCAGCACTTGAACTTTCACCTTTAATTCTGCTGTGCTGTAGTATGTGTTCAAACATCAGCCTTTTAGAATTATTCATTCTGGCTGCAGATAAGCATTGGATAGACATCTGCAGAATGTTAAACATACATTTCTTTCTAGCATGAAATAACAAAGCCAGCTTCAGTATAGAAACATGGTGGATCTCATATATTCTTGGTTTAAGCAGACAGTCTGGGGACACTGGTATCGCTGGGTGGTCAATTTAAATTTTCCTTCAAATAAGATAGTACAGAAATTTTTTTGACATTAGCATAGTTATGTATGTGAGAGGTAGAGTGGGTTGATCCAGAGGCTTTTGAAGTACATGAAAAAATTTACAGTGACCCCAATGGGCTCTGAAAAGGAGTCACCAGACCATGTTTTCAAAGAGTGTTTAAATCTTCAGAGATTCCAGGCTTCTCTCTGCAGTTCTGAAATGTAATGCTGGGCTTTTGCAAATTCCTGCCTAATGTGTGAATAAGATTAATGAATAACAAAGGAATTTGCATGGCTAAGGGAAAATCCTACCTGTTCAGTTAAAAAAAAAAAAAAAAAAAAAAAAAAGATAATTCTCAAAACAGACACCCTGTGTAACCTTATTATTGTTATAAGAAGCAATGGATGAAACATAAGGTGCACAGTATTATAAAAGTGATGTTCATATTTTCATATTTTAAGGATGTGGAAGAGGAAAAAAAAACTCTCACTAACTAAAGCAAATTTGGGCATAGCAACATTGATTCTTCCACTTAAATTTTTCCTGTTTAGTGTAGGTATTCAGTACAAGATTCACTTTAGTTGTCTAAGATTCAGCATCTGGTCAAGCTATTTAATTTATTTATTGCTTTAGGCAGTCAAAACCATGAGCCATCTCTAGCTGGTAATTTATGCCCACCTTATTTTAGGCACCTACACAGGACTCTCCCTCTGTAAGTGTTTAACTTCTACTGACTCTGCAAATTGCTTAGGTAACAAGATTAGACTGAACACCTATGTATGGCTAGAAGTAGATAAAATGAAGAGCCACTTTTAATGACAGTCCACCTGTAATATACATAGCTGTAGTAATTTCGGATGGAGTTCTGTAATATTCAAGCACAGTTTAAACTAACTGTGTACCTTTGTTGCTAGAAAGGTACTAATACCTCTAGACTTTTTATTTTACCAAAGTGCTTGCTTATTAAAAGCAAAGGAAAAAATAATTAAGTTCTTTGTTTTCCTATGGAGTTTAGTCTTCATGTATTACCTCTAGTCCAACACCAAGACATTCTTTATGTGGTTGGCAGGCTTATTATGAGGAAAAATTCCATGGACTCATAAAGAAATTTTAGAGAAATTTGTCGCTTCAAAAGTAGTGTCCTGCAATCTGAACTTTTTTGTTCACTGGTGCAGTGTAATGTGCAAAAGGCCAGAGAAGACAGAGCAAGATAGTAAATACTAGTCAGAACAAGAACTCAGGGAAAAAGTCATTAACAGTGCCAATCACAGGAGTCATTACGATCCTACCCAGCCTGCAGCTTTGCACTGCTATCTGTTAATAGATGTCGGTCGCATCTGAAGTATCAGTGCCTGGAAAGTTCCTGTTCAAAGGAAACAGAATCTAACAAGAAAAGCTTGCTGGTCTAAAAGACCAGCTTTTATCATCAGCACTGCTACTTCTGCCTGGCCAAAAGAAGAGGCAAATAATTATGAGCATTAGAAGCTTACCACACACCTTTCAGTGTTTATGGTAAAATATATAAATATAAAGAGCATAATAGGGTAAGACTTAAAATTATTTATTTCCTCAGTCTATCCATTACATTTCACTAATACTCTTGTAAAACTACTTTTTTATCTGTTACAAGCATGTATTTAATAACTATAAACAGTATTATTATAAATGCTATTCTAAAAAAAATCAGTGTGAGAAAATATAAATATTAGGAAGATCAATAGATTTCTTTCTCTCTCTCTCTCTTCTTATGTATGTATACACATATAATTCTTCATTTATAAGTACATGCAGATATACAGTATGAGGTATGCTACCCTTCAGTTTGAAACATGTTCCATGCATATTTATTTTAACAAAAGATAAGTGTTTTATTCAGTGCCGCGTCTGCGTGGCTGGTTCGGTCTCAGCCACACCCAGCCGATAACCCCGGATCGAAGGCTCCCAGGCTGAGGGCTGACGCAGCCTCCAGGACCCAGAGCTGGCAGCTCTCCGAGCTAACACAGGTCCTGTGTCCGCCGAACGGATCCGGTTATCAGAGCTCGCTCGGTCAGCCCGCTCCGATCCCTTCGGAGGCTCCTCCGCCAGGTGCCAGTGCCGCCCGTGGCACTGCCGCAGCCTCTGGGGCTGCGTGTCGGGCTCAGTGGCTCTCGAGGGACGATGGCGCAGAGAGAGAGAGGGAGACGTACAAGGGAGAGGTAGCAAAGGTTTCTTCCAAGCAGGGGTCGGGAAAATCTCTTCTCCCCCCGGAAGAGGGGAATGAATTTTATACTCCCACAGAATTGGGCGGGCACAGCGAGAACAACCAATAAACACAAACATTACATCGACTCAGACCAATGGCGATATTACAGAAGGGAGGGGAAAACATGTCAATCTGTTCTAAACCAATTACTCGACGCCCAGCGAGGAATTTTCCAGAAGCTTGCCTTGATAGGCACCTCAAATCCTCCCCACTGGGCGTGGAATGTTCTTCTCCAACACCCCTGGACCAAACCATGTCTTTTAGGGGAAAGATAGCTGTACCAATATTCTTCAAAAAAGGAAAAAACTTCTTTACGCCTCGCCCCCAAGGCTTTCCTCTGCAAGGGACTCCTCTAGCCACCTGAGGGCTGGGGCTGGAGCAGCTATTGGAGTTCCCGGGGTCCCCACAATTCAGAGAAATATCTGAACATTTAACCCTCATTTTAAGACTTCCACCTTATTGAAAATCTTAAAATCTTTTCCATTTTTTTTTTCCCGGCATATAGATTTTTGTTCCTCTCCTACCCCCCCATGCCATTTCCTGGAATTTGTTGAATTGTGATGACTTTTTGATACTTTTCTATGCTTCTGGCACATTATAACACCTACAATAAAGCCATATTCATCATTCCAGTCAAAGGCAATAACTTATGTGTATACACAATGCAATAAAGGCATGTAGTGACTTCCTTCTCTTTTTAATTTTTTTTAGTAATGAAGTTGTAGCAAACTTTTTTTCTCCTTGAATGTAGTTAACTTTGTAAAATTTTTAAAATTATTTAAAACAAAAGCTCTGGTTGCAAGGGTATTAAGTAGTTGTTTCAGTGCTGTTCTGATATAGAGAAAAAATGACTTGTTTTAAAGATGTACACCAGGGGAAAAAAATAAAAATAAAAGAAAAATTATATATATATAGGTTTTTGTATATCTGTGAATACTATTTTTCAGGTGAGCAATCTACTGGATGTCAGGCTAAGTTTCCATTTTATTCTGTCTGATAGTTTTTTCTCTCTTTCTCAAGAAGAAGCAGTTGACACAGCACTTCATTCACGAGACTGTAGTAGAACTTATAACCAGTAAATCTATATTTTATGGTACAAAACATTTTTGATATAAACATTTTTGTTCCCCTGTTTCTGTATTTCTCTTGTATTTGTCTTATGCATACCCACATATATCTAATTCTATTCACAATTCTAATTCTAGACACAATGTAACACAGTAGAAATAAGGATTACTGCCAAGAAAATAGTATTCACATCCTGTGGGATGGTGTGACACCTGGAAATATTGGCCCAGTCAGAAACTGTGGCTCACAATGAATATTTTGTATGAAACATATTTGGAAATGTTTTTATTTCTATAATAACAGTGTGTGGATCCTGTCTTGGGTTCAGTTAATTCGAGGAAGTGGTAAGGGTGAAGTACACACGCCTGTCATAAGTCAGCCAAATAGCTTCCCTTCTGTGTCAGTATAAGAGCAGGAAGGGAGAGAGAGAAAAAGAGTGAATGAGACCTCCAATATCGACTCTGCTGTGTCAACTGTTGCTATGTTAGACCAAATGGCTGGCTTTTAGACAGCTAAACATGAGAGACAGCCCCCTCTGAACTTGTAGCTCTCTGGGTGAAGCTGAGGGAAGGAGGAGGTGACATCGGTCTGTGCCTGGGAGGGATGTGTGCCTCTCTTTGAAAGAATTTCTCATCTGTAGCAGTGCAGCCAGATATCTCTGTCTCCATCCACAGTGATGGGGGACCATGAGATCAAAGTGAAGTCTACAAAGTGTTGGTGTTTTGTCCCACAGAAGCACTAGAGATGCTGAAAATGTGCTGGTATCTCAGGGGTCAGTGTTAATTAGACTCCACTGAAGCTTGTCTCCCACTCCAGCTCTTGTGTTACTGTAGTCTTCTACACTTATCAATGTAATTACTTAATTGCTGATGTGAAAAGAAGCCAAAATTAAAATGCTGGTACAGATAATTTTTGTCATACTATTTCTCAGTATTTGAAACTAGTGTAGATTTATTTTATAGTAGAAACCTCTCCTGAACTAGTGTTCACAATACAGAATTTGCATTATTTACAGATTATGCTATAGGTATAACTCTGAGGGAGTTATATATTGTTTGACCATTACATATTGTTTTAAATATACAGCTATGCTATCATAAAGTGCAAGATTTTAATAATGACAGGTACTTACAGGTGTAAGTGGTAAAGTTAAAAATCATGAATTCTCTTGATTTTTTCTCAAACCTTCTAAACTGTCAAGAAATAGTTTTAAGACATACTTTTATTAGTGGCCAGATTTTTGACTGACTATGACTTTCAACGTCTTTTATGTCTCACAGCAGTTATAAATAGACACAATAAATTTTCAGAACTTTAAGACTGAGTGCACTTCATGATTGTAAAATAAGGGGAAGAAAGATGGCAGATTATTTTATGTGTAAGAAACAACATACCATTTGTTGCTATATTTTAGTAATTATGTCCCACGAAGCTGGAAACACGATAGATCTGCATTCTGAAAATTTGTTCTATATTTGGACTTTGATAACATTCTTACATTTTCCTGTATTTCTTTTCTCCATTTATATACTTTTTCCCCTCTCAATAATAGAAACTAAACATTAAATTAAAAAAAATTCAGCATGAATTTTGTCAATTTATGTAAAACAATGTTGCTATTTACAAATCGTGTAAAGGCTATTTGAAATGACATAAGATTTTGAAGTATGCCTGCCCCCTTTTTTAATATTTATAAAGACATTTCACAGCCATTCCTTAATAAAAGTTTTCATAATGTCTATTTGTCTTATTTAGACTCTCTTCCCAGCTCCCAGATATAAGTGGGTTCCTGGTCTGATCAGTTTGTAACTCAATTTAAATGCATCACTAATTTGGGTAGCATTTGGTAGAGAAATTGGCATACCATAACCACAATAACCTTCTGAAAAAAACAGGCAGCTTTGAACCTGTTTTAAAAAAAACCCATACAAATATATTTCCCTTTAGAAAATTTTTTTTTCTTCTTGAATATCATATTTATGTTTTTCTTTGTTTTTCTCAGCTGTCTGTTTTCTTTGGGTGTGATTTTAAACTGTGGATTTATTTTCTTAGCTCCACCATACATTCTGGTTTTTCTTTTTTTGTGCCTATACACTTACTCATGCTTCTTTCTGAAACCCTTTCACCTCTATCACCCCCTGAGACTGGCTGGTAAGTAAAAAGCAGTTTATTGACAGCACATATGATACCTTTTGACTTCCTTTAGAGTCTCTTGCTTCTTAGGTTTCAGTCTAGCTTTTATGGTGGAAACCTATCCTAAGATTCACTTGGATTATCCATTCTATATTTTTACATTTGCTCTGGCTACTGTATGTTCAGGTTGGGTGAATAAGGAACTGCTGCTCTAGATTTGTAGAAGCAGTGACCAGTGATTTAATACGTTTACACACACACACACAAACCTACACACACATACAGAGAACTTATCCCACCCCTCTTCTGTTTGTCTGAATACTGTTTATTTTAAGATAAAAACAGTTAGCAATGCTTGACATGCCTAGATTCCCAGGCCTCTCTTTATCTTTACTGTTCACATGGAACATAATATTTGCAGGGCTCCGCCACCTCCAGGATGTGGATGTCATAATAATGAAGAGAAAAATATAACAAAAAATTAGTTTTATTTCAGTAAGAATTTTTAACTAGATATATGTTCCATTTCAGCATTCCTCCTTTCCAGATAACATTTGTTAGACCTTTGACATATCATTTCCACATGCTGGTGAAAAAGATACTCAGGTTGGAGGAAAAAAAAATCCCAAAGCAAACTATTTGTAACATTGTTCTGCAAGTGTTGTTCAGGACACCCTTTACTATGAGGCCTTTTTTTGTCTGTTTTTTAGTTTGGTTGGCTTGTTCATTTTTTTGAGGTTATTTTCCTTAGAAAGCTTATGAGAAATTCCTAAAGGCCATTTCATTAATTAATCAAAAATAAAACAAGCCTGCAGTTCACATATGGCAACTCTGCCTTCATTCTGTCATGTATTTAGCCATACTTTGCTTTATTTTCTTATAAATTAAATCTCTTTCACAGCCGTGCTTGCTAGTATTTTTCTCTTCGCAGATGCAGAGTCACATTTTCTGTGGCACCTGACTTCTCTGATCTCCAGGTCCCTCTTAATCCCATCATGTTCAGAGGTGATGACATCTCTTCTTTCCAGGCCTCTCTCTATAAAGAGTGACAAAAACCAGTGCTGAAACACTGCCTAGAGAACCTTTCTGACAGAGATAAGCACCAGCTGTTGCATTACTTCACCACTTTTTTTTTTTTTTTTCTAAGGTTACCTCTGCTGGAGAGCTCAGAGGCTGACTAGAAAATATTGAAAGGAGTAATGATTCTGTCAGATTCTGTCTGGTGTAAGGAGGTAGTGCAAACAAAGGGCTCACCTATGCATATTTTACCTAACCCAGTGCTAATACCCTTTCTGACCTAATCAAATCCAGAACTCACACTAAATCACTCTTCAAAGAACATTATTTAAGGAAAAATTTTGGGATAATCTATTAAGCTGTTTTATAACATTTACAAATCATGTGCACGTTCATTATTTTAAGAAAAAAAATTAAAAAGCATGGGAAAATATGTTGCAATTACTTGCAATTGGCAATTTAGATGTCACCAGCCTAGTGTGAATTCGTTTGGCTGTAGTGCAAGGTCTTGACATTTTTATATACCGAATCAGCACTTTAGTCTATCAGTTTGCAGCTGCCTCCTTTCCTAAGACACTTCACTAAGTGATATGTGACACTTCACATACGATATTATGGCAGCATTCCTACCAGTCTCACCAAAGGGGTGATGATGTCAGTGCATGCAAATTTCCATTCCCTTTTGACAGATGAGAAAGAAATTGTTAAAATTTTTAATTATGTCAGAAGATACAGCTTCAATTTAATCTTATATCTATAATTTGCTATTCTGGAATTTTTTCCTTTCGCACGTTTATTCTGATTTTGTTTAGTGATTTGTTTTTTCACCAATGAAGTCGCTAATGATATTAGATGTTCTAGATGCAGAACTAAGTCTGTTCAGCACACTTTAGATTCACACACTTTGTCCTATTTCTATCAAAGTGTGGTTTTGCATATGAGAGGCTAATCTTTCCATGTTTCTATTCATGATAGCCTCCAGGAAACTTCCTTTGCTGGAATGAAGATAATTCAAGCAGTGAGAAATTGGAAGCTTGTGACCCATATGGCATTCCTATTGAGTTAAAAGCCCAAATACTCTTACCAGCTGATGTGACAAGAAAAGACTATAGCAAAAATCTTCACAGTGAAGAAGAACATGAACTGTTTCCATGCTTGCTGTTGCTTTGTACCAAAAATATTCCTGATTAAAGTGTTCCTGGATGCTGAAAGGAGTGCTTCGATTCTGATGACTGCAGGCATGTACACACATTTCCTCCTGTTGCTATAAAGAAAACCCTATCTTTATTTTTCCATTTATTTGTTAGAGTGAGTTTTTCTACACTTTCAGCTTTTGTCTTACTGTCTTCCCAGAAATGAAACAATAAAAGAAATGACAAACAGCAAGTACGGTTCTCTGAGGTAGGTTTTAGGACTTACAGTAGTGAATATACATGTAGACATGCTGCCACTGCTTCAGGAGCTGCCAGAACAAGGTCCCTAGTGTTACAACTCATTTCTTCACATGCAGCCACTTCAGCTTATGCTGGACCTCTGTAAATCTAGGATATTGCTCAGCATTTATCTGTTTTGGCAATTTCTTAAACAATTTGATGGCTTACCTCCCAGTCTGTCAGGAAAAAACATTTTCACAAAATGTATCAATCCCCACTACTGTTTAAGAAAGTTGTGAGATTTTCATATGAACTCTGCACTCTAATTCAGATTTTTCAGCAGATGTGATCAGATGTAAATGTAGCTGTGCTCTGTGATGGCATAAAATGCAGTCATTTCTCTGTTGCAAACGTAAAATTGTTAACTCCATAGCAGGTGTGAAAAATGTCATGGCAAAACCTTCAGGGCTGCAAATTCACTTAAAAACAACTCGAAACACTATAATTACTGAAATTCAAGTAGTTATTTTCAGTTGGGACCTTCTCTATGTATGTTCCAATAATGATGGTACTCAGTTAATTACCTAATTTAATAAAAAGTGTGACACAAATCTATAAGCATAGCAACTATTCACTGTTATTGCTAAATGAGAGCCATGGAGTGTCTTGACACCCACGCAAGTTACTCTTGCTCCTACTTGTGGCCAGCTCTATACATTTCATTTAATATGGTGTTCCAGGAAACCACTGAAGCTTCATTGACTCATGAACTTGCCCTGTTGAGTTCCAATTTAATGTGGTAAGAATATCGTTGGGTAGTCTACAGTAGCTCATTTGTGGCATCTTTTAATATGGAAGTAATGTCCATTAGGAATGAAATAACATGGCTTTCACCTCTGTCTCTTTTCTTCTCAAACTTCTTCCTGAGATTTCTCTATCACGGTCTTCTCAATAGGTATAAATATGGAATAATAGTTCAGTGACCCAGTTTTCACAGTAATCTCTGTTATGGGAGAATAAATTCCTTCTGCTTTGTTAGTGGATGTTTTCTATAGGCATTAAAATGAAGTTTTGATGTCCAGGTTAGAAAGGGAATGCACGGAAAGCATGAAAAGTTGTATTCTCCTAATTCACTGGTTATAATGCATAAACCCCAAGGCAACAACGGTTGCTTCTTGAGGGATCAATGAACTGAAATAACTTAGGAGCCTCACTTTTGTGGAATAGCAGAAAGGATATTTTCCTATGGGTATTAATAAAATCTGCCCATGGCAAACCAAATTTATTTATATTAATGAGAGCTTTTCTACTTCAAGTTAGCTATCCCAGTTGGTATTTGTCACTGCATGTTTGTTTTATTTAACTTTTATATTTTGAGAAAACAATTTGATTACTTTACATTTATGTACTGATGGAAATTCAAAGTTTATGGGAAAGGATGGAAGCACCCTCAAAGATGCAGACTTTCTTTCTGGGTTATGCTGTATGTTTGCATAATATGCTGGATTTGGAATTGAGAAAGTCATAATGCTGAAGTGATGAGGTGAAGAGCACTTTGCTTTGTGAATTTCTAAAAATAATGAGCAAAGAAATAAAAGAGTGCAAAAATTCAGAAACACACTTATCAGGGAGGGGTTTTTTTTACTTATGTAAAGAAGATGCAGTGGCTATGCTGTCTTTCATTGTAAACATGAATTTTATGGGCAAGAATGCTTAAGCATAGTGGAACCAATGTATGTTCCTTAGAATGTCCTGAAATGACATACAGAAGAAGTCAGAAAGATGAACATGTGAAATGGAATCAGGTAAACTATTGCCTTGACAGGCTAACAGAATATTGTGAGACCATTTTAAAATGGAAATGGGGCCTGCTCTTAATTCCTCTTTTCTGTATAGGAAAGGAGAAGTGGAAGCAAAAAGATATTCTTTTACATATGGTTCCTGATGGGGTTGAATGATATTGTATGTTGGATGCAAAGTAATACCTGTTTTACATGGAGATTATGGCGATTTCTTGGATGCTCAGAAAATTTATCTAAAATATAGTAGCATAAGATAAGCCTTTTCTCCATTTTAGAACACATCTATACATTTCTAAAGCTCTGAATGCTGCTCACAAGTTCTTGAGAACACAAGCTGTCATTGGTCTCTGACTGAAAAATGTTATGAATTCTTAGTAGCTTGGAACCTAAATGTGTGGAATATGTGGCTTGGTTTTGCCTAGGTTTTTTTTGTTTGTTTTTTTTTTTTGTTGCTTTGGTTTTTTATGTGAGGGGTTTTTTTTTGGTTGATTGGGTTTTATTAGTGGTTTGGGGGATTTGTTTCTGGGTTTTGTTGTTATTTTTTTTTGTTTGTTTTTGCTGTTTGTTTGGGTTTTTTGGTTTGGTTTGGTTTGGTTTGGTTTGGTTTTGGTGGTTTTTGTTTTATTTTCCCTCTGGCATTCTGAATTTCTAGACATCTACATGGCTTGTAAAACCACTGTTTCCAAAAGTATCACAGTCTGTCCCTCAAAGACCAAATACATATGTTTCACTGAAATCCTGAGAAGTCTTCTGACCAACTTTGGAGATGTTATAAAGAAACAAGCAGGACATATTCCACTACTAAGTACAGTCTTGTCTACATATTTGTTGGTTCTTTAAATACACCATAGGAAAAAATATTATCTATATATGTATTTGTTACATGTTATAAGTAGTAATGCAAGTAATCCAAGAAGGATTATTTTGAGTTTCAAATGAACTATTTAGCCTGATTAAATACTGGGGGATTTTTTCCTTCTGAAGAGCTGAAGAAAAACATTACTTATATTTCAGAATGGAAACAAAATAGAAATAACTGTTTCTTAAACAATAAAAATCCAATTCTTCTCAAAACTCACATTTCAGTTTATTGTGCATTTTTCCACTGGAAGATAATATATTTTAGACTATTCAGGAGAAAGAGAGAAACATTTAAAGAGCTTAAATGAAAAAGTTTCCAAGTGATTATTGCCAAAACTGCTTACAGGCCTCAGAATTAAAGAGAGATTTTGAAATATTAATAACCTTACAGAAATCATGAAAGTGGCTAGATTTATTTTTGTCTAGGTTACCTTTTCATAAAAACAACAAAACTAAATTGACCTGGACAAGAAGTGAACATTAAAAATATTCACACAGTTCACTGTGTTTTGAGTAAAGAAGAAACATCACTGGTTCTCCCATACCATTTTTTATTTTGTTTTACTGCAGTTCAGCAGAGTGTTTAAAAGGAGAGGCTTTTATATTGTAAGAGAAGGCAATGGTTTATAGCTTGCTTTTACTGCTATTAAGATTAATCTATCACTAGGTCTCTTGATTGTATTTGACAAGAAGCTTTTTACAGTTGAATTTTATCATGTGGTGACAGATAATTCTGCTTGTTTGTGCAATTTCCTGCTTTGCAGAGGCTTCACTATGAAGTGTCACATTATTAATCAACAGCATTAGATATGATTTTTGTATGATATAGGCTTAATAAAGGGAAAGAAACTTCCAGCAATACCCAAACCTGTTGATGAATGTGGAAAGGATGAAAAGGAAAATATCATCTAAACATCACATTGAAATTGTGGCAAACATTATTTCTCAAGGTGACAGGAAAGCACAATTTGTTGGAAGCAGAGATATACTTTAAATAAAATACATACTTTTCAGATTTCTTGATTTGTGCTCCCATCAAAATTTTGGAGATAATACACGACACATTAGGTATATTTGAAGTACCATAAAGAAGCACATCTGAAAATACTACTATTTTTGTAGAAAATATTTATGGATCCATGTGGCAAAGCAATTAATTGTTGTTATTGTGCTTAATTCTAGGAAATGCAGACGCGTTTGGATTTGTGAAATTCTTTGTTTAGAGCCAAGTGTCCCAAAATGTCTTAGCAGGGAATTTACATTAAATCCACAGGGCCTATTGTCATTCCTCCAGGAGACCTCAGCCTTGCCAGTCTTGACTCGACCAGTCATACAACAAGTAGAGCAATCTCTGGACCCATTCAATTTTTTTGTTAATTTGCTAGCAATATTGTCACAGAGACTGGCTGTAATCATGCTTCTTTCCCTCCTACTTTGCCAAACAAGTAAAAGGCTAGTGCTTTTTCTGTCTCTCTAAGTGTAAAGAACACTACAATCTAGGAAAAATGGCTTTCATCCCTGCTCTTTTATCATGGCTAGACAGAGTGATACAGGAAAGGTTTTATTCAGGGAAAACTCCCAAAATTATTCAGTTACTGGTTTTGCTTTAAACAAAAACTTACTAGATGTTTAATTTTATTTTGTTAAGGATGGCTTTAAAACAAAGATTAATATTGAAAATGTTTCCTGTTTTGGATGTAACCTTGAGATAATCCATTTATTATATTCACAAGAATTTAAATTTATTACAATGTGAATGTCACTCCTCTGGTATATGAAGATGTGCAACATTTATGTGAAATATTAGAAAAAATCCATTCTTCTATCAATGTAACTGCAAGGAAGAGTTTGTTATTGTCACAGTCTTTGACCATTCTCTGTGACTTTGGAGTGGCTTAGCTGAGAGAAGTTTTCATTTTTGCAGAAAATGGTTGAGAAAGGAGAGTAGAGCTCAAAGGGACATCAGAGGACATAGGTTTGCATGGAGGCAGCAGGCGTTTGGTTTGGGAGGCCAGTCAGCCTGCACATTCCCCAGAGAGGTTGTAGGGTCCCAAGAAATTAGTGAAACAACTCATCAGGGTTAATTAACAGATAAATTTCCTATCTCAAACACAAAAGTTAATCTACAGAGAAATTCCTTGCTGTTCTGTTGCAAAATCAGGCTGATTTCTCTTTTCTCTTTTTTTTTTTTTTAAGTGACTCTACAGCTTGTAACAAAATCAGTACAGAAATATCCAGATATTTTCCATTAAATGACATCTAGAACCTAGTCTATCTCATTTATTGCATGCTGCTTCACTATGCACACAATACATGCAAGGATATACTAAACATGAATAAAAGAGCATTGTCACTGTAATTATGCATATCCCTATAGAAGAATTGCTCAGATAGACCAGATTTGGCACTGATTTGACACTAACTGAACATAGACCACAGACTGATTTACAAAACGTTGCAATACTATGAACTGTCATAATGCAATAGTGAATTACACCTGCTATAAGACTTTGGTTGTAGGAAAAGTAGAAAGGTATAGATCTACATCATTTCATGTGAACACATCTATATGAAAGGAATCTTGAATAATTCCTATTTTTATCATAAAAGATTTATTATTTATTGAAATAATAGTTTGCTGTTGTCATGTCTAGATGCTTACCAAGAAAATGAAAGAATTTTATGACTCCCATAAATTGGTTTGAGAATCTCTACTGCCATATACAACGATAGGCATAGGGTTGTGTGAAATATCACTACTAGGACCCTTTTCATTTTTTAGATATGGAACATTAATTGGAATTTAAGATTCAGTACCATGACACTCTGTTCAAGCTTCTTAGACAAATTTCTCTAGTGGTTGCAAGGGAATTATTTTGATGACATACACTAGAGTAACTTGTTAATCTGCTGGAAAATACCTGAGAAGCTTTTTTGGGTTTATGTAAGGTAGCATGACACGGCACGTCAGCACATCTGATCTAAAATCTGAACAGCATCACACTTTTTAGCAGCTTGAATAACCTTTCTGAGCTGAGATAGCGTCATTCTGAAGGGTGAATAAGAAGTGTAAGATCTTTCAGAAAACAACTTCTGCTGAGATTTAGCACTCATGGTCAGCTACTACTCATGGATTTGTACAAGCTTCACTCTTTCTGCCACAGTGCAACAACCATGTCTTGAAATATGCTGATTATAATTTTACTGTATATTCTGATACTACCTCAAAGGGATAAAAGTCCTCTAAAAAGAAGCAGGTGGAATGAAGAACACAAAAAGGTAAGAACACAAATTTGTAAAATAATTTCCTCTCCTAATTTATGTAAGACTCTATAAAATGTGCACTCTGTAGTTAGAAAAGCCACTGCTCAGCCACTCAGCCACTACTCTGACTTTTTGTTTTTATTTTTAAATATTTTCTGCTCTCTGGATTTACAAGACCCTCCTGTAGTAAACACCAGATTATCTTCTCCTAATATCCCCATAAGAAAATGTTGGCAAACATGAAGAAATGGGCATGGAGCACACAAAACAAGAAAACTATGTGCCTCTTGTGCCTCTTTAAAAATATCAGATCAAAAAGACTTGAATGAGTACCAAAGGATATCCAATGTTTTTTTCCATCACTAAATTATTCCAAGTTATCTTCAGTAGATCCATGACCACTCCTTAACAGGGCTTTGCTCCTGCCCTGTAGATAAAGGGTTCATAAGGCACATCTGTGAGCTAAGCCTGAAGCCCTAGAGATGTGAAGATACTCTCTAAAACTGGGATGTAATTTGTAGCTCTAAGATTGAGAGGCAAACCTCTGTTTCAATAATTCACTGGATAAACTGTTAGTTGCAAGTTTGCTCCAAGTTAAGATCTTGAGACAGGCTGCTCCTTTGTAAATACAACAACACACTGCTGAGGTGCTTTAAGATACTGAAATAAATTGAATTCTTTCATGAACAAAACTGGGAGATTTAATTTTTTTAGTAACTTTTTATATTCAGATCTATCCACAGGCTATACAAATCAAGTTAATAATTACAGGTATGGCATGAAGATTTCCTCATGTTTTTCTTCCCTTCATGTTGACCATTTTTAGCTTTTTTGAACTCAGTCCCAGGAATATCTGCTTAGACAGAACTTGGAAAAGGAGTAAAATTCATAAATTTTGTTTAGAACAGTGTCTGATTCATAGCATTTAAAAAAAATAAAAGGGTCTTACAGAGGAGCTGCTGCCAAACATGGAAAGCTAATGCTGACCCTATTTCCAGATAACAATGGTAACGATGCCTAATGACCTTCTTAGGATAATAGGAGGTTTGTATTGATTTTTCAGACAATGTATTTCACGTAAATACTTCTGATTATAAGATGATAGTGGACAACTTTTGTAATGACATTTTATGCATCATTCCAATTTCTCAAAGCTTAATATGTTTGTTATTTTTGGAAACCAACTAATGCCATCAGATATTCACAAAGTGGGTCACAAGTTAATTAATAGTTTCAAGAAGTGGCAAATTTAATTAACGTTAAGGATTTTTTTCCCCTGTAAATTCAGTTACGTGACTGGAGTTCTGTAGTTAGAGATGAATGTAAGAAATGTATGTATAGCCCAAGAGCAAAGCAGAAAATTATTGCACACCTTGCTAAACAGTGGCCTATTAAATAATTTTCAAATGGAGATGGAATTATGAGGCATACTACATTAAAGAGAGACTTAATTATCAATGTTTTAAAATGTAACTTTAATGAATGAGCTCAGTGACAACTTGAGCCATAAAGAAGAATGGAATCTGCTTTCCAGAAATTCAGAGACAAGAGGAAAAAAAAGCTTACCCTGCATTATATGCTATGTCATAGGGCTGAAATGTCTTAGGTGTAGATTTGGAGACTTTTCTTCTGCCTAAAATGTAAAGAGGGTTTTTTTAGTACTCTTGCAAGAAGGGTAATGAGAGATCTAAGTGGGATTTAAACAGCATTTCTCTGTTGTCTTAACAGTGCAATTTTTTTTCAGCAATGTCACACATTCAAATATAGAATAGAATGGTTATTTTAATACTCCTGGTAAATAAAGATGCAAAACTCAAATTTTAGGATTTGAAACCGTGGGGTTTTCTACTTAAGACTAGCCCTTCTCAAATGGATTTTACTTACCTTTCATAGGCTTCTTGCCCATAAATTATGTTTGCATGCATAGTCAGATGGAAAGCAAATTCTTTTAAGCAATATAGTACAGTGTATGTTGTCTTTTTCTTCTGTATTTTAACCTCTGATATACATAATCAAAGTAGCACTTTGAAGCCATGCATTAAATGATTTAATGTAAAATTTAATGATTTAATACAGCACGGCATTTCTTGTCAGAGACACAGCAGGGAGCCTCTGTAGCATAACACAACAGAAAGGGTAATAATGCTAATGTGAATAGAGGAGTGGAAAGAGTTAAAAAGAATGGTTTTATTTTTCTACAAGTTAAAATTTGGCAGAAAGATATTGGAGGTTAACAAATAAGTCTGTACTACTGGGAAACTGTAAGGGACTGACAAGAATGGACAACAGTAGATCAGAAGCCACATCATGAATTATCATACTATCCATAACACAGGAATTCTTGATGTCATGTTTCCAGAAGTCCCGATGTCAATTTTTGTGATTACTTCTTTAGATCTAGTTCAGACAATCCACAGACAGATGCTGCAACCATAAATGTTAGGCCCAGTTGTCATCAAAATGAAAATGGCAATGAGTCCTTTTAGGACTCAAAATCTGAACTAGAGTCTGGAGGAGAGATATAGATTACAATTCAAATGGGATGGTAAGGTTGTTATGCACTTGATTCAAATTAATTAATAAAAGATAAATTCTTGATCCATTTTTTATACTAAAAAATGTATCATACATCAAATGAACTTATATGTATACAGTTTTAGATCCCTAACAATGGGGAGTACTGTCCCAATTTAACAATGAAAATGGATAAAACAGCATTAATACTAAAGCTTCTTAAATGCATTATCTTGCATTGCTGCTTGCAAAATATGTACAGATTAATTGTTATTGCATATCAGACAAAGTTAAGCTGCAGTAACTTGCTCAGAAGTTTAAGCCCTGGAATTTGCAAGTGATTCCAAGGGTGAATGGTGGTGTCAATACATTGAAAGACATGAGTCAAAAGGGGAACTACAAAAAAAGGGTAATGGCCTAATGGCAATGTCAGGTCATGAGACTGAATGAACAAGGGGCATGTTTTTGGAAATAAAGCTTGTGTCAAATCCTGTGTCTTGGTAGGAAGAATTAATTCCCAATTAAAGAAGAGTTAGAGGCAGAGTTTGAGTTGTAGAAGTCCTGTAAACTGATTGTGTTGACTGGGACAAAACATAGCTCAAAAGTATCTGTTTCAGGCCCACGTACAAGAATATTTCTGAAGTAAAATGTGACAGAGATTCCATTAGGTTCCAGAAGAAAGGAATGTGCTATTAGATGATAAACAGATTACACTCAAAACTCCAGAGAAATGGTTACAGATCTTATCAAAACAAAATTCTGCATCTGGAAAAAAAAAAAAAAAAAGATTCAAAAGGTACTGAAATATTGCCATTATATCTGCTGGTGAAAACCTCATGTCTTTATCCAGAAGGACTGCCTCTGGACACACCTTCAAATAGGAGCTCTGCAGTTCCCCTGAGATGCCTGAAGGGAATTACAGGCAGGGAACTTCAGGGTGAATTGTTATCAATCTTGCCACCTTGTCAAAGGCACTGAAAAGACCCTACAAAGTCATGCTGGCTATTATTTCACTGAAACACTTGGAATGAAATTTGTTTCTGAAGTACAAACAAACTTGTACATGTACAGCTAACCATACTTTTCTACCTGAGCTATTATTTAACCCTACTTCAGGCAATGTGATTTCTCCTCTTCATACTTTGAGGAGGTATTTTACTCTCTGTGTGTTGATAGTTCTTATAATCATGACACAGAAATGAATACAGCTGTAAGAGGAAAGATAATTATCATAATTATTTACAATCTGTGTGTGTGACCAGCAGATATGTTGCACTTTACAATTTTCCAGATGTTATGCCAGTTCTGCCAAAACTTATTTGACAAATCCTTCTGCAATATTAGGTCCAAAACTAGGAAATATATTGTTTGTGAAGATTCCAAACAATTTTTCCTGTGCCTTTTCCGTCAAACTGCTACCACACTCACCTTTTACCAGAATGCTGAGAACAACTAAAGGAGTTAGAGATTAGAATATATTTAAGTTAACATAATTTAATTTAACACAATCTGTATGAGAAAAATCCTAAGAATAAGGATAACTTAAAGGCTCTGATAAGATAGAAAGGCTTTGGAAAGAAGTCATTCCTTCTCCTACTATGTCCTTGAAAATCTCTTGAAAATGGTTGCAACCATTTTGCAATCACATCTGGATTTTTGAAAAATGACTTTTCTGCAAGTTTTAGTTAGGCCATATGTCTGCTCTCTGCCCTTTTTGGAGTCTTGCAGTCCAGGCTGTGCTGGAGAATTCTGGCTTGCCTTTTCTCACCTTTCATTGCTTACAGGGAAAGGGCCAACTCTTCCAGGAGGGATCTTCTCCAGTTGAACCACATACCCCTCAGAGAAGGCAACTTTTCTTTTCCTGCCCAGCTGACTATTTAAAAAGAGCACAATCTACAGTCTCTAGTAACAAATAAAAGACTTTTTCTGTTGGCTGGCTATACAAACCAGGACGCTTAAAAAAGAGAACTTAATTTCATTGACTGTGCTGTGAAAGAAAAGCATAAGATTTTAATATCTTTCAGTATCTAAATGCCTTTCTTAGATTTCAATGGGTTAACAGAAGTTATTGAAGGAGAGTGACAGACAGACAGGTGTCAAACTCTTGACTTAGAAAGAGTCTGAAACAGGAAAATGAAGATGGAATTTTTAAGCTAACTTCATATTTGTCCTGTATATCTTAAACATTTCTATTCATATCTACAGTTACTGTCCTACTGCTAATGCTACAGCACATTTTATTCAGACTTTCCTGTGCTTAATTCTCTTTGGACTCATATATTACATATATAGTTTTTCTGTTATGAAATTACCATTAAAGATTTGTTGCGTTTAGTGAGAAAAAAATGCTGATCTGTACATACACATACATTAGTTATCTTCTTCATTTGCACCCACCTGTTAGCCACATATAGCTACCACAAAAATGTCTCAGTTTATATCTGAATCATTCCTTTCCCTTTTTATAGAGAAGACTGCATGCATTCACAAGGAATAATTATTAGGTCTCCTTTACTGTACGAAAGCTGTATGTTTTTCTTTCTCTCAAATCACTATACTATGAATAATCAGACCAGTTTGCTCATGTAAATTATGAATATGACTTTTTTTCATTCTTCTTAGTGTAACTCAAATGGAGACTGCTAGTGCACTGTGTGACAGTCAGCGTCATCCATGAAGTTCTCAGTCCTTGAGCATTTTCAGGGCATGGAAACTATCAGACTCATAAAAAAGCTCTAGAAGCTCTACAATGACACATAACTATTGCCTTTTGTCCAGCTCTACTATACCAAACAGAGCCAAGTCTTCCTTTCAGGCAGTCTGCTACAGAATTCCTCTGACCCATCTCTGCAAACAAAGCAAATGCTGGTTCTAACGCCTCAAGTCAATTTGTCTAAGGAGGTAGAGAGAAAAAGTAAACATGGACACACAGAAAGCTCTTGAATTACTCTCACTTGACAGAACTTTGCTTTCTGCTTGCCCATGTCAGGGTCATAAAAACTTGGGGTTACTAAACAAAAACTAGAAAGAGATTTTAATACACATGCAATAATGACTAAATCCACTTTAAATGTCAAGGCCTCTTTTCTAAAACTGATGTTTTGTTGCAAGAGAGTGTTTGATAAATGAGAAAAAAAAGTCCAATTACTTCAAGTGTCTACCCCATTCAGAACTTCAGAAATGTACTATGCTCCTCAGTAGGCTGGTGCTACTGTCTACTTTCTCGAGTCTTTTAAAGGAGGATGAAACAGGACAAACAGGTATGTATTAATGACAAAGACTCAGAAATAAGATTGCAGTTGTGCTTCTGTTTGTAGAGGTGTAGACCAAGATTCACTTAATCCTAGACATAAAAGATTTTTCCTGGCAAACTCTTAGATAATCCTTCAACCACGTCAGCAGCAGAATAGTTTCAAATGGTAACTGCTTATCTAAACCTGCCATCAGTAGTGGCTTACTTGCCACACACTTATTTGTGTTCAAGGTGCTTTTTCCTTTACATAGAGCAGGATGGAACATTACCTTTTGCTGAAACACATAATAAAACTGAGTTGTTTTCACAAACTGTGTTTCAGTCTACAGAGACCCTATCAGCTCTTTCTGTGGGTAGGAGAGTCTGTGCTGTTCTCACTATCACACATTCAACTCTTCTGTGGACAGGGAATGTAATCTGCTCTTCCAGTCTTGTAGAAAAGGCTGTGAATGGCAAATCATGCAAGGTCAATCACCCTCTCTCTGGATATCTATAGGGTGTGAAGGTTGCAAGCTGGGGCTATTCATGCTCTGAGCTGAAATGGAATGAGTCCCCGCATGACCATTCTGGAAGCTATTAGTTCATGAGTCTTTCTAGTAAACTAGTATTTTGTAAGTTATTTCCCAATCAGAGGTGGTTTCTTTCTTTTCTTTCTTCATGCCTCGGAATGCAGACTTGTCCCTGGGGACTGCAAAAGCCCAAGTATAACACTTATCCTGCTGCAGTGTTTCTCCCAAATGTGAACTTGAGGGCTCACCATGGTGAAACAAGAGTAAATCTCTTTTTCTGAATGTTGTTTCTTCAGTTACAAAACTTGCTTTTGCTTGTTGGACTTTTAACTTTGAAATGAAATCTCAGCTACATCTGGAAATGCATTAGTTGAAAAAGTAACTTTATCTCGTCTTTTAACAGGCAGAACACCAATGGGCAAAGCTTTAGATCTTTTACCTCTATATATGCCAGTTCTCTGATTTCACTTTCTTACATGTAATTCTATTCAGTTCAACAACTTCATTAAGGTTCAATCATAGAGATTTTTTTAAATTTTGATTGTACTAATCCTTTCCCCCCACTACTCCCTATAAATAAAATATGTACTTTGGAGCATTTTAGCTCAAGTTAGGGTGCTAATTATGATATTTCTTTTTAAGGTAGGATTAGTCTCAGAACTTTACTTCTGTAACTCTGACCTTACTTACTTACTGTACTACTGTGAATGTATTCACTCCCTAGGGTATGAATGTATTAAAAATATTCAAATACCATAATAAATGCATGATTTAAGAAACGTGTCAGTGTTTCTTCAGGGAAAAATATGTATACCATTGTACCTTCTCAGTGCATGGCAAAAACCCAACAACCCATAAAACTTATGCTATTCCAGACATCAGTAACATTCATTTGTTCTGCTTCACATGATGCATTCTGCATTTTTCAGAAATATATTTTTAGTTTTTTCATTTATTATTTCCCTACATACAATCGACATTCTTATTGTTTTCCTACCTTCTAAGCGTGGTGAATATTTATCTTTTGCTAATATGATGGCTTTCAACTTTATATAAATTGATTTATCAAAGAAAAAAAATAACCATGCTATTTACATGCAATATCTTTTGTGCAGTTCTTGTTTTGTTTTTCCCTCAGGATCTACTTCAAGGTTAGGAATTTGATAAGGTTTGTGTAATGAGAAATGGAAATATGCTGATTTAGTTCATAAATTATATGACAGTTGCTTGATTCTTGGCAGCTTCATGAGGCAGACAGTGCCACATCACACCCAAAACATGTAACACAACTAGATTAAAAGCTGTATCCTTATACAAAACCATAGAATATATGACAGACAAAGCATTTCAGAAAATGCAGTAGTATTTCTTGATTATAGTTTGTGGGGATCTGTTATAAAAGCAAAGAAACATACCACAGGGTTGAATTTTGTGGACCGTTCAGGATATTATATGAAGTTCAGCAGCATCTTCAGGTTATTCAGCTGGAATGTCTGTGACAAGGACATGCCTCTAAGGATATGTCTTCAGAGCTCAATAACAGGTACAACATGAACCTTGCATAAGTGCTGATCCTGCAATGCCAAGTGTTGGTCTATGAAGTAATTGAGAGGATAGGCTATCACCATATAATTAACATTTTCCTCCTTTTTGCACTGGTACTTATTTCCTTCTAAGTCAAAATTCAATATTATATATGTCTTTGATTTTTTTAAAGATCTATTTTCTATTTTTTAAAGGTCTTATTGGTGGTTTGATATATCAGGCCATGACATATTTGGTGGGAATACTAGGTAATGGTAATGATTGTAGTCTTCAAGGATCACCATTCCTTAGTTCAGTTTTTACCTTTTCTTTTCAAGAAGTATTATATAATTTTGTATTTCCCAAAGAAACAATAAAAAGATGTTAAAAATTAAATTGCTTCATTGTTCTTTCTAGCATTGTTTCGGTAAGCTATTACAATAATATAAACATCTTAATTGTAACTCTTTTAATCATTTTGGTTTCAAGAAATTTGTCAAGAGATGGCAGTACCTGAGATATCCCAGAGGCTTGATTGCCTGTCATAAATTTCCTTACAGTAGCATTGCTATTGTAACATTGCTATTGTAAAGATTGTGTCAGCAGTTTTGTTATAATGCCGTTCTTCAAGAGATGATAACTCAACTGTAAATGTTGCTATAAGCTCAGCAAGGTCACAGTTCTCAAAGCCATTTTATCTAAATTATCAAGATATTTGATAAATTAAAGAAAGTAATGCAAATTATACAAATATTTATAGTTGATCATGAAGAGCATATAGTTAGGAATTCAAAATTATCTATTGTCGTTGCTTCTTAATTTTCTCATCTAATCCCTTTTCAGATATCTTTTATAACTGTGATATTGTTACATATTTTAATTTCAGAGCAACTCAGAAAAGTTTGCTCGTTATTCTTAGTAAAACCACTTACAGTCTTCCAAAGAAAAAACACTTCCAAATGGAAGCTGACCACTGGTGTTCAAACTTGGACACAACACCATCACTTTCTGATGCTGGCCAAATATACACTCTTTCTGTGTGTTTTAACCTCCCAAGCATAAAGACAGAATATTATAGAGGATAGTGAAGAAATGTTTTAAAGGTTAAATTTGATTGTCATTGTTGATTAGATATCAAATATCCTGCATCGGATTCTAATGACAATTTTAGTAGAATGAGATCATATTTGAGGATTTGTTTAAGAAACATCAAAACACAGACAACAAAAAAATTTTCAACGGTTGAACTCAGTTAAAGCTGAAGTGCATCCATGAGGCTCTAAAAAGCTTGCAACTGTGCCTATTTTTGGAAATTACTTTGATGAGTGATACGTGACGCCTGTAAGAATTTATTGTTATCCAGTTGTGTTGTTTTTCTTCTTGGTTCTTACCTGAATTGATCTTGAAAATAATACTTAAATCTAACTTCTTTTTTCTGAGAAACCCTGAGTGGGTCGTACCTTGTATTTCAAATATGCTTCTGAAAAGCTAATGCATTTTTTTAATAATATCTCATTTGGACTGCTGAGACATTCTCAGAAGCTCTGCTTGACAAATTGATCAACAGACTTTTGAGAGTTTGGGGGTCTCATTACATGCACTTGTGTAGCAGCACCAGCATCCAGGAGAGGCGGGGGCTTGTGACCCCAGCCTCTCGGGGGACTTACCCTGGGTCAGCTGATGAATGTGCATCAGGCTGGAGGTCTCTAGTTCCCAAGATTCCATGTTTGTCTCTGCTCCTCCCCTGCTGGCTCTGCTCTGACCAGGTGACTGTTCCCTCACCATCTCATTGGCAGATCTCCCGTACTGAGGTCCCCAGGGGCCTCGATGGGAGAGATCCGCCGTCATTTGCCATATCCCCCTCATGGTGGGCACGTAGTTCCCCTCCTGTGAGGAAATAAAGTTATTTGTTTTAAATGGCAGTGACCCATCCATCTGATAACCTGGTAGCAGCCACCACCATGGCTCCTGGAACAGAGCATAAGATCCCAGGACCCGGCTCAGCCTTCCCAGAGTTGGGCTGGCCAGGACGCCAGGGGAGCTACTGAGGAACCCCATTGGCGGCCCCAGGGAAACTGATAATGACACACTTCCATAGGAATATGGGATAAACTTTGAAATCTTATTGACCACATTAGAAATATTAGACAAATTTGACTCTAGAGAAAATGTCCAAATTGACACCCCTTAACTATATGACCAGAGACTACAGGTAAACAATGTAGGAAAATTAACTCTTTTTTTACTTCAGTTTGCAGCGTCTACTCCTATGAAATGAGCCTTCTATGTATCATGCAATGAGAAATCTGTCTTATATCTATGTAGCAAAGTTTTTTGATTCTTAAATCAGTTTAATTGCTCCATTTTTTAGAACTGATTGCATGTGGTCACCTCGGTTTCTGGCAATTAGGGTCTCACTTAGTTTTCATCAGTGTTTGTTATCTCTACTATATTTTATAGGACCTATTTTTTGTGAGGGTTTTGATAGTTCTCAAGTTATAGAGTACCTCCTCTCCCACACTTACAGTGTTATCTGTCAGCGACACTCAAATAGCAAGAGCCTGTAACGAAGTGTCGGAAGGATGTGGATGGACTTAAAGCCACATGATACTGAAATAGCTTAACAGTGATCATACAGACTTTATCTGTAAAATATTTTATGCAACCCATTTAAGTGTGTGAATAAATCAGTGTAACACTTTAGGCAGTTTGACCTTGTTGGGGCAACACATCCTACTTAAGAAGCTCAGCATATATGCTTGGTCTGGCCTACCCACCATGTCTAAGATAATTACTGTGGAGGATTCCTTGCCAGGTCAGCTCTGGGGAAATTTTTTGAGCCTGGTGATGAGTTCTGAATATTGGGCTTACAGTGCTGAAATTGCCAAAGAGACATTAAAAAAAGAAATATGGATCAAGTAAGGCAAATTAATGATGAAGTGAATTAAATATTTGCATTCATTGTATAACCTGGAATGACATTATACATTTAATTATTTTTTTAATACCAGCTAATAGATGTGATGGAAATGTTGATAGATTCACCATGGGCTCTCTTCACAGGAGCTTGGATATGAGCCTGAGAACATTTAATATAGTAGATTTTCTTTTAGGTTAATAAAAATTATTTTCAGTGGTAGGCAGCTGACTCCTGTTGAAAGCCATTGGGTTCAGCTACCTCACTTACAGTTAAAACACCATGAGTCCACCTCACAGAGTATTTTCTGCTCAGAATAAGGCAGAGACAATGAAAAATTTTTAAACCAAAAATCCTTATTGCCTCCACTTGCAGTTACATCTAATGGTCCTACCTTCCATCTTTTTTTGTTTACTCCTTCAGCCAAGACAGTTTATTACATCATTAGAGACTTTCACAGATACAGAGATCAGAACATGTACATTTTGAACAGTGCTTTGAATGTGTTATATTTTTTATTCTTTTTTTTCCAACAGTTGCTCAATGGCCCTCTCTCACTATTCTAGACAGTGTCATCTACAACGTTACCTTTTACCCTTGCCTTTATTGACTATCCATCAGAATATACAACATACATAATGTGAAAAAACCTGAGTCTTCATGAAAGGCAGACAGTTATTTTTTGAAGTTATGATCATTTTAGAAGAAAGCAGTGCATGCACACTTTGGCATTTAGGGGTAGCCATAAAGAATAGCATGAAGGTATAATGAACTCCTAAAGAGTGATCGTGACGTTTGCAAACCTCAGTACCCATATTCATACAGACATCTTGATACAGACACAAAATATTTGCTTCTCTGAATGCTCAAGTTAAATCTTTCTTTGGGTTTTTTTTTTCATTTGTGTTGGATTATTTAGTCTAAACTAATAATGCAATCACATTATTATTATTATTATTATTATTATTATTATTATTATTATTATGCTATTTCAATGCATGTAGGGAAAAATGTATATTTGCTTTACATTTATCTTACCTTGAGTAACAAATTTTTTAAATTTGCATTTAAAGGGATCATTTTTAACGGAAGTATTTATCTTCTAGCCTCCATATCAATTTAACATTAAAAAAGTGTTTTCTTCTTTCCTCCAAGGAATATTTCATTGGGGAAAATGAATTAAAAATGTATAAACTTTATTAACAGTACATTTAAAAATAATAGTATTTTATACATATTGACAGTCTGATAATATAGGAAAGCAACCAGATTTTAATATTTTTTTTCTACTTGGTCCAACACACTTAATGTAATTTCTACTAGGAAATAACACATATTTCCATTTGAAAAACTTACAGACAAAATTAGGTAATCAGGGTGAAATTAGGTAATCCATTGTTTGTGGATGTAATATTGTTAATTGTTTAACAAGAAGAATTCTTTTGCCTGTTATCATGAATTTTTCAATCAGGGAGCAATAGTTAAACAGAATGTAAATGAAAAATAAGAAGTTGGACATTACCAAACTGGGCCTTTGCTTCTGTACTGTAGTACAGTGAGCACATTCGGCACAAATATTTTGTATTTTGTTGCTACTGCTTTGATAGTTTCAAAATAGCTAATATTCAACCCCTCCATTTTTGAATGAGAAGTACGATAATTTAATTAATGCTTAAATTCTAGGAGCTGCTGAAGATCACACATAATCCAATTAGTTTTTATTCAATTATTTTAATAGCAAACCACTTTGCTATAATTACACTTAATCCCCTGATTTTTCTCCTCAGCTGTTTATCAAGGGCCTGTTTGATATCTTTGAGGAAATCATACTGGGATATAATTATAAGCAATCCCCAATGGAATTAACGTACTAAATGATACTCAATTTTGAGCAACATTGCAATGCCAAATGGGTTAGTTTGGAAGATGGTAAGAACGCAATACATTGAAGTTTCTGACCCACTTTCCCCAGAGTTTTTGGGAAGAGGAGACAATACAGTTATTTCTTCTACTAGCTGATACTGAACAAAAAAAATGCCAAGACAGAAGCTAAAACTGATTCAAAGAAAAGAATTGCAACCAGGCCCTTCTAAGCACTGTGGCTCTTTATTGATTTGTAAATATTAAAAATTACTTTCAGCAGTACCATAATCTCATATACATATGGTGGTTAACCATCAGAACAGGTTCCCCAGGGAAGTGGGCACAGCATTAAGCCTGACAGAGTTCAAGAAGTATTTGGAGAATACTCTCGGGAACATGGTGTGACTCTAGGAGATGGTCTTTTGCAAGACCAGGGGTTGGACTTGCTAATTCTTGTCGGTTCCTTCCAGCTCAGCATATTTTATGATCCTGTGGTATAGCAAAGTGGTATTAGTATCTGTAATGTTGTGACCTTGACAAGCTAAAATCACAATTTAATTGTTTTATAGACAAAAGAAGTACATGAACAATTATATCAAACTCTTAGAATTTGTCAAAGAAATTATCCAAATTCCCTTTTCTCATTGTATATTCTTTTAAAGCAGAAATAAGTGCATCATACATCATAGAGCATAGGATGCTCTATTTGCAGCAATGTCCATCACCTATTCCAAAAGTTCAGCATTAAACATGACATTAGATTAGTAGGGACATGCCATTGATAGATTAAATACTGGCTTCCCCTGCTGTCCTATACAAACCCAGCAACCTACTTTGAGTCATAAAACACAGAGAATGAAAAAACTGAAATTCCAAACTTGAAAATAAGTGCCTATTGTTCAGATCCTCACATTGCTGACAAAAGGTGTAGTATTTTAGAAGGACATTTATCAAATCTTAAAAAAAGCTATAGTCTTCCTTGTCTGAAGTTTTTCTGGTTTTAGAAGTGTTAATTCTTGCCCAGCCATGTAATGAGATATGCAATAAGAATGCCTAACTATCCATAAGTATCCATTTGTACGTGTCAAAAAGAAGTTAAGAAAGAAGTCATATAATTTTCTTCTCTCTTTGATAGCCTATACTCAGTATTGCAATGCAGCAGGAAGGAACATTTTTGTTTTTCTAAGTGTAACATGTACCTATTTTTTGCACATTATTCATCATGGCTGTGAAGTGGCCTGGAAAATCAGATCACATGGAAGGTTTTTAATCTGCTCTGTGTTCTTTAGCTCTAGAAGTAATGTGTGGTGAAGTAAGGAGTAAATTCACTGCTGCTTTTATTTTTGTAACCTTAGATAATCCTTTCAAAGCTGAAATACAAGCACCGCACCTCCCCACCACTGCCAAATTTGCAGCTGGTGCAGTGAAAAAGCCTAGGTTCACCCATCCTTGTCTGAACTAAGGTAAGGTCAAGGTAGGCTCCTTTATCAGTCAAGACAGTCAAAAGCCATGAGTATGTGGAGCAACACATATTTTCATCATTCTTCACTGACTCTAGTGAGAGCTGAGTGTGTTAAAAGTTGATCCTAACTGTAGGATTCAACTTTAGATATGTCCAGTCTGAATCCAGAGACAAAGGCCATAATTCATCAGCCAATCTGTTATGAGCACTTTACATCAAAAGCTTCGAATTTGCTAGGTCATATATCCTGTCATGTTATTTTTCAGTCTTTTTCTTTTTGGTAGATGGTGGAAAGGAAAGATGCTATTGGTTCATTTAATTTTGTTTCAGGAACTAAATCTTCCTTCTAAAAGCATGCCTGGAAAAAAATGTGTTTGCCTAAATTTCACTTTAGACTCAGGAGACATAATGTGAAAATCTGAAGAAAAAAATTTTTGAATACATAGAAAATTTCAGCAGATATTTACTGAGAAAAATAAGTTCAATTTCTCACACATATATATCAGATTTACTCCAATCTCTATCTTGGAAAAAAAGTTTGGACACCTCATTTGCTTCTCTCTTTTACTTCTAAGGACATATGACTACTTCATGAGCACCCTCTCATTACTCCACTTCCCCAAATACATATCTGTGTTTAATGTCCATTACTACTCAGTGTAGTAGAAGTGAAATAGTCTTTCATTTGTTCCTTATTGTGGAAAGATGTCAAACTGTCAATGATTTTACTGTTTAACTTTCTCCCATGGTTTCTAAATAGAAATGGAAACTTAAGGAATTCACTGAAATTGAAAATTAAATGAATTTAGGACATCAAACAACATGCATGATAAAAGACAAAGCTTTCACTGAATTAAAAAAATGCAGCTGATATAAAGGAAAAGAGGCACATGTCACTTCAAATTTCAGACTTCCTAATGAGGTGATATGAGGGTCTGACTGTCAAAGTGGAAATAATATCACCTGCCAGTTTGATGCCATCCATGACCATATTTCATTGAAGGAAATTTAAGCGTGAAAGAAGTAGGCTCGGTATTGATTATGATCAAAAAGCTTCTGGCCAGAGTGGTGTTAGCTGGCTGTGTCACAGCAGCAATTACACAGCACTGGTCCCAGGAGACTTTCACCTACTTGTTAGATGAAATCAATAATACCCAGACAAGCACAGAAATGACATTTTAATGTCCACAAAGAATATTTACACTTCAGGGCTGCCTTTGAAAAAGTTTCTAACATGACAGAGAGGGCGAATGGGGGGTTCTGTGTAGCAGGCAAAGAATGTTGCTTTCCAACCAGGATATTTGCTGTCACTGGAAGGGGCTTTGCAAAGACTGTAGTAGCTACCTAGGGTAACAGATAATTTTGACAGAAACAAACAGTTTGCAAGTATTTTTGGGGGAGGCAGTGGGGTGATATTGAATGGAGATGAGAAAGGAGTTGGAAGCAGCTGTATCTTCTCACCCTGTGAGATGGTATAACTCAAGGTGATGGGGCCAAAATATATAAGGTGGGAGCAGTTAGCTACAATTCTCTCAGTGCTGTCTCTTTTTATTACTAGAAAAAGATACATTTAAACTTCTTTTATGCAGAATGAAACTTGGCAGATAAAAATATGACTTGGGTTGGTTTTAATGCCTTTATTTCAAGACAACTACAATTTCTGCTGGAGATTCAAAGGCACAAAGCCACCTCCATATTTTTTCTGCAAATTCTCAAATGTCTGGAGTTAGAAAATGATGATCAGGCATCCAGGCATGCCAAACAATGTACTCACTTTGCCTCTTTTGTGGTTTAACTCCAGTGGCAGCTAAGCCCCACAAAAGTTTTTGCTCACTTCCCCTCAAATTGTTGTGTTGAGGATTGAAAGAGAAATGAGAAAACTCATGAGTTGAGATAAAAAGTTATATAGGCAAAGCAAAAAAATGCACATGTGAGCGAAATAAGGAATTAATTCACTGCTTCCCATCAGAAGGATAGTGCTCAGCCAGCTCCATACATTTGCTATGAATAAAATGAACTCTATTCTATCCAAAAGGATCCCCTTCAATTTCATCTTGATTTAGGCTTCAGAAGAAGCCTGCTAATTCCTTGCATTTTGCCTCAGTATCACTGCGTTGCAGGAAGAAAGAGATTCTTGCAGCTTGGGATCAATTACCTCTACAGAAAAGCATGATTTAAATCCATATTTCTAATTTTTTAATGAATGTTCCTGAAGTATTAGGCTAATGTACAAACTGAGCTCAACCTTCTTATTGAACCTAGGGGTTCAATAAGGCAAATAAGACTTCTCAAATATTTTTGCATTCCTGATGTAAAAATAATTTAATTGTAGTTTATTTTGATTGTTGTAGTTAGAAATATTCCACTATTTATTTCTCCCCTTGAAAAAAAAAAAAAAAAAGACAAAATTAAACATGAAAATAAGTGGCATTATCAGAATCTTTCCCATTGCAGTGTAATATTATATATGTAATTTAAATTCTCAACATGAGAAAAATACCAATTGAAGCTGTCTTTTTTCATACTTATACACCAGTGTGGACTCTAGAGTGCATTTGCTGAGAGGTTATTGTCTCATAATATTTTTTCTTTCTTCAGGTAGAAAAATATACAAAAACTAAATAAAATATGTGCATTTAGTCTGCAGTAATACAGATCTGTAACAGTTTGTTATTTGTTAGCTCAAAAAAGGAAGCTTTACAAAATACAAGCAGAAATTCAAATTTCTGACTTTTAAATTAATCTGATTAGATGGACAAGTGATATGAGAAATGTCTAATACCTAGCTGAGCCATGCGAAGTCTGTCACAGTTCTGCCAGTGTGAACTGAGAAAGATCCATTAATGATCAGCCTCATGCAATATTCACTGCTGCTACATCAAATGAGTCTGTTTGTTACACTAACACAGCCAGTGCCAAGAACACTGCTGCCTTACAGTTCAGTGAACAATGGTAAATCAGTCAACAACCATCCTCCGGAATTACTGTGTCTACCAAAAACCTTTTCAAGCATCAACAGAATCCCAACTTTCCTAGCTTGTCCAGGAGGTGCTGTGGAACAGAGAACAATATAATTTCTGTTTGTTTTTTAATAAGCAATTGAGGAGGCAGGGAATAGATTTGCTCCTTTGCTTCTTCACCTTTATAACTCACAAAGACTGAAAAGAGATCTCTGGAGTTAAAGTTTTCAATATTCCTATTCTCGTTTACTTCTTCCCTCTGGAAGGATTTAATCAACTCTAGAGGACTAAACATACCTATGCTTAAGAATTGAGTTAATCTCCTTCATAGAAACACAGGTATAAGTCTAATAAATAAAGATATCTAGGTTTGTGTGGACCTAAACACATTTGTGTCTTTAAGACCTGGTTGGAGCAAGCCTGGTTCCAGTGTTACAGTTGGGTACCCCGTTGTGGTCTCTGAATACCGTACCTCCCTCTCAGCCTTTCTTTTCTCCAATGGAGTTCTATCAGTCAAACTGCTTATGATAAAACCGAGGTTAAAAACATCTCCCAGACCAACTACTCTAAAACTGTGTGGACAGCTAGGAGGAGAAAGTTCTTTTCACTGTGTGTTTCAAAGTGCATTTTATCTTTGTTTAATTATCGCTTTGGAGAAAGAAAATACTTACGAATGAAGTAACAACAAATCTCTTAGATATTTAACACAGCACTATGCATTCTCTCTCACAGCACATCTCTCTGATGTGTTGTGTAACCAGGGAATACCAGAGTTGATATTTTCCTTGAAAGACACAGCAAATAAAACGTATCAATTCCCCTCCCCCAATAGTAAGCAATTCTCCTGTATTCTTCATAAAGACTTCCAAAAAGTTACTTTAAAAGTCACCCTTTTGACAGTCACCTTTATGAATGACAGTATGACATGCTTAAACAAAATTAGTATTTATAAAGTGAATTATAATCTTAAAAGTAAAGCAGTTCATAAATATGTTTGTTATGAAGTCAATAAAATTATGTCTTAAAATGTTTACTATAATTCTGGATGTGGATGTCTTTTATTTTGGAATATTAGTAAAACAGTTTTTTACTAGAAAATACTTTTGCAGTTAAAATATTATTTTTAGATTTTCATTAGAGAAAATATATTTGTCCTTTTACGTGTTATTTCTTACTCACACAAATAAGGATTCTATATTTCCTACGGGTTGCAGTGTTGTGCATTCATTTTGCATTCTAATAGCTGTAGGTGGTTGTGCACATTGAAAAATTGAATATTAATATAGCAGCCATCAATGAACTAAATCCTCAGATCGATTGAAGTGGGGACCTGGAGCAGAACCCATATCCTATATATGCATATCATCAGTACTGGACATGGTCCTGAAAACTACTCAAGTCCATTCTGCCTAGCAAAAGAACGTGCATCACTTCCAGTGTTTTTGGGTAATGCCATTAAAATAAATGTTTAGGGGTTGGTCTGTTTTTTGGTTTTTGGTTTTTTTTTTCTTTTAGTGGAAGATCCGTGCTTTTGAAAAGAAGCTCCTCACCATCTCTAATTTCTAAACTTTGGCAGTTGTCATTGAGGAGCAGATAAGCTGCTTGCTAATCTAGATAAGATCATCTGGGGTTGATCAGAATTATTTAATTAGTTTTACAGAAGGAAAATTTGATTCTAAACATTTTCTCATTTGAAAATAATTTTGGAGAAGAAGAAAGTGGCAACAAACAGAAAGGTTAATATGAACATGAAAAACTACAACTTATAAAATCCTAATTACTTACTGTCAAGTACTCCCAACTCTCCATTTTTTATTTGCACTGTCATTTAGGTTTTTGCAGCTTAAATGTAAATAACATTTCAAAACACTTGCAGCAATATTTATGGCTCTGCAGGACAAAGCATTTATGGATGAAGCTCATTTCATTCAGTGTGCAAGGGTTGTCATATTTTGCTCCTTGGGAAATACTCTGATGGAGTAACTAGTATCCTGTTTGAAATTTTGCGACCATTTTAAAGGAAGAAGCCTCAGGTTAACTATTATAACTTTATTGTGTCACTAACATGGTTTCTAGAATAAGATGAATGTGTTATAAATAAAACCAGCTGATAAAAATTTTACACATTTTTTGTGTGTGTGAGAGATATCCTGTGGTATTATGATTCATATGTGTCTGTGCGAGGGCATGTGTGCATCCATGTTTTGTCCCTAGAGGAAAAGCACAATCTGGATTGTAGGGAACCTATAGAGGTCACTTTGTCCAGCTCTCTGCCCAAAATTAGACCACATCTTAGAACAGGTTGCTCAGTGCCTCATTGAGTTTTGAATGATTCCAAGGATGGGAATTCCACAACCTCTGCAGTCAAACAGTCCCAAGGTTTAAACCTCTTTGTAGTGAGATTTTTTCCATTTTGTTGAATCAGAACTTCCCTTGAAGTCTCTTGTCTTTCTGCCAAGTGTCTCCAAGTACACTCTGTCTCTGTTTCTTCACAGCTTCCATTAAGTTATTGAAAATAACATTAATATAGTTTAATTTTTTCTCTTCCAAATCCAGTAAACCTGACTTTCTCAACTTCTTGTTATGTCCTCCAGCCCTCTACACATCTTGGGGATTTTGCTCTGGAATTGGTGAAGTTTTTCAGTGTCTTTATTGTATTGAGAGCCCCCACCGGATACAGTTCTCCAGATGCAGCTCAGTGAGTACTGAATACAGGTAGAAAAACATTTCCTTCCACTACTTGTATGTGTTCTTGGTCAGGAAGTCCAGTATGTGATTATGCTTCATCACCAAAAGGCATTGCTGACACATATCCAAACTGTTGACTGCTGTGATTCCCATGTAGTTTTCTACAGAGCTGTTTCCGAGTCACTTGGTCCCCAAGATTTAAGACTGGACTTAATCCATCCAAGGCACAAGACATTACGTTTTCCTTTACCAAACTTTGTGAGGGTCCTACTAACTCAGTCCTCTAGTTTCCTGTAGCTGCAAATCCCTATCTGTTTTCACTTACAAATTGATGAGACAACTTCCATCCCATCAGGTGGTGGAGACACTTTGCCCCCATATTGGTCTCCTATTTCGAAAAAAAGGGCAAATGCCTTACTTAGACCAAAAAAAATTAAGGCCCTCCCTGTAATATGAAGTAGGTGCTCAAGCTGGGGAGATAAATCCTCACTGATTTGCTGATGGAGGGAATGGGAGTGAAGTAATATTTATATAGGGACGAGGAAGTTTTATACTGGAAGGGAAAATTGGACATAACTCTGAGGAAAACTGCCTCAGAATTTTTCCTAGGTGTCACCAGGAAATCCAGACAACAGATACAAATCCAAGATTTAATTACCTAAAAAGCTTGCAGAGCTGCTGTTTTTAAGTTGGCTGTAGAATTCAGCAGTTCAGAATTATACCCAGGTAACTGAAAATTATTGCAGTTTGTGAAAATATTCATTAATTATTCTGGTGACGGTTAGTAACTGCATGTCACATCCAGAGGTTTTAAATGATTTTCTTTTAATTGATTTTAAGAAAACTAATTAAAATGGTAACAATAAGCTGCACATTTGTGTTTTCTTTTTTGTTTAACCTCTAATCCTAGTGTGTACAGCATTTAGATATTCTAAATTGTCCAGCATATATGTATTCTAGACTTTATACACTTTCTGAAAATGTTTGGAATGTTTGGTTTGATTTTAATTGAGATTATTTTATTTGGTTTGGTTTTGTTTTTTTCTTATTTGGTGTGGTTATTCTATTACTTATTCTGCAGTGATTGCCTTCCCGAATTTTACCAAATGAGTTTGGGTCTTCAATTTTCAGTCTAGATTCAGTATGGTTTTTTGGAAGGTCTGCTATCACCTCTAAAGACAGCAGGCTTTCCATGAAATAGTTGGCTGATTTTTATGCTGTTCAGTCTTTATATTGCCTAAAAATGCATTGGATTTTGTCCATTACCACCAGAGAAACTTTCCATTAAATACTGGCATTCTACCAATGTGTTTCATAAATACTATTTCTTTGACAAGATCAGTAACTCCAAAAGAAAAATATTTGGGATTTTCTAAGGTTTTTAATATAGTTGTAAAAAAATCATTTTAATTCAAAATGGAAAAGTAGTACTTTAATCTAAAAATAAGTTTTATTTGTAATATGAAATGTACATGAAGTAAGAACTTGATCAATGAATAATAAATATTACTGGAAACCTTAACTCAAGTGTGCATCCATCCCTTTCTGTTGAAATTTGTACTTATTGTGGCACAAACCTGAGATAATTTGTTTGAATTCTTTTGTGTTAACTAAGTAATTATGATTAATTCTGTAATATCTGAAAACAGATATATATTGTGTAAAATAAAAAATAACCCTGTGATCAATGTTATCATGGTGAATATTTAAATACACAATAATTATGGGAAATTTACTTTATAAGAGAATTAAAATTAATCCTTTTTTCCATAGCTAAAGTAGCAGGAAGATAGCAGAATGCCATTACAGAGATGCTGAGTGCATTAGTGGAATGACAACATTACACTTTCAATTGATCATGACAGAGTTGCACCAGCAGGCCAAAAAATTATTCACCTATGATATAGCTGCTCAAAGATGAGACAAAAATACATTGATTTTTTGAGACTCCAAATCATCAGTAAAGTCATAATATTCAAATGAAGCGTCATTTCTGATTCTTCTGAGCCCATTAAAGCAAAACAAAACAACCTGATACATGATCAGGAAAACTGAAAATGTGTAGCTGTTACATCTTCTGATACCTCATTAGCAAATGTTTGCTTTTCTCTGATTCTCTGTCTCACCTATTGTTAACTCCTAAGACAATGGAAGAATGGAACTATGGCTGAAATCCCCATTGCCATACGGAAATACTGTGCGGCAAAAGATTTTCTCCAGATTCTTAAAGAGGTAGATTCACAGCAAACCAGATTAACTGAAATCACTGAGCTACTTTAGTACTTTAAACTTTTCATGAATGCCACAATTAGACCTGTATTTATCTCCTTCTATTTTGTTATTTCAGAATCTCTTTAGCAAAGATATTATGATGCATGAGTTGTTCTCTTCTCCAGCTCTTGCTTTTCCTCTGGCAGTGCAGTGTTTGAAACAAGTGGTCATGACCAAGAGATGAGTAGCTTATCTGAAGAAAACAAATAAAAGATTGTTTTTCTTCACCAGATTACAGAGACAGGAAAAAAGTTACAGTTTCTGTCAGCCATCTCCTGCTGTCAGCCATCTCCCGCTGTTTGAGTGGTGAATCATAGCTCTGTGACTGAAAACAGTTCTTGTGTGCATCACTGAGGGAAGAAGAAATCATAGCATAATTTATACATTCATAATTTTTGCATGCAAAAAAACCTTTTAATTCTTATTTAAGTGATAAATTAAATGCTCATTTATTCGATCTTCCTATATTGTTCGCATAGCATTTATGACACTGAAAGCTAGACTCCATTTCCACACTATCATCATCTGAGAAATTGGGCTATCAGTTTCATTTGCTTGAAAGCTAATACTCAGAATCTATTTTCGGCCATGATATTTACTCCCTCTTCACACCAACATACAATCCTATGAGCAGGAATGTTGCCAAAACTAACAACCAAGTAAGGATACCTTTCTAAATGTGAACCAGGAGGTGCTTCAAATAACAGGAGCAAGAACCAGCCCAGTATCAAGGACAGCACCTCCTGAATATCTGCCCCTACAGAAAGAATGATGCTCCCCAACAATAATGAATAGCTTAATTAACTTATTTTAAAAAATGTGTAGCCACAGAGGACAGAATGGTGGCCTACTAGAAAAATCTGCTACATCTTGAAAGAAAACAGAAATACCACATCTAAGTCCTGAAAATTATGTCAAAAGGGGAGTTACATAATACTGGAATATAACTGAATGTATTAATTAGATCTGATTGTCTGCTAATGTTTTCGTAATAGTTATTAGGCTTATCTTGTAGATACAATACTTCAGAAAAAGGTGAAAAATAATCAGAAAGGAAAGTGAACTTATTATTTTACATTCTTCCTTCAAAAACAAATACCACAGGTGAATCCTGTTAAAATATTATTTCCTTGAGTCAGGAAAAACATCTTCCTAAATGTCTGATACAGTGCTGGATGTAAGAAAGCTTAGTTCTGTTTTATTAAAACAATAAAATACTCACAAACAAAAAAATCATCAGATTTATGAATGAATCATTTGCACTAAAACATATTAAGGGCTTTGACTCTTTAAATAAATAGTTTTTTTTTTTTTTTTCCCTCAGAATATTCAATGGTGGAGCAGAATAAACACATTTAATAGCTGAAATAGGTATGCAAGTGTAGATTTTATATACAAAAAATATAACTGATAATAATAGTGGTAATAATATGACTGATTAAAAATGTAACAGTCTAGATATCAGATAGAACCAAAGTAATTTGAAATCATGTGGAGTGTTTTCTTCCATCACATCATCGTTATTAGGTAGGATTAACGTTGTTGTGACATCTATTAATGTATCAATTGTGGTATATATTTAAATTTCTATTCATTTTAACCATAATAAGAAGCTGGAATAAAACATGGGCATTCTCTTTATTTCCAAAAGCCAGAGAAAGGCTGTTGTGTTTAAGTGGATGGTCAGATTTTAACTGAAAATAATTGAAAATTTGGGTCATTCGTGCAGAAGCATGTACCTTAAGTACAGGTAACTAAACTGTAAATAATATTTTGAATGCACCCAATACTTCACTGATGTGTCCCATGAAATTACCTTTGCTGATGAAGTGGCTTTGTGTATGAATTATGTCTCTACTAAGTGGCCATTAATCTAAAAATATATAGTGTTTAAGCAACATCTCAAGAAAATTTTAACAATGTGGAAATTGTGAATAACATCTTATTCTGTTCTCACTTTCATGGTCTCTGTTAACCTAAAAGATTTTCATTAAGAGGTTTTCATTAGCTGTTACATAATCTAACTGTGGAAGAGATGTTAGACTATGATACAGTCCTCATAAATTAATAATATATATTAATAGGTTATTAGAGAATAAAAAACCTTCAAATTTCTTCAAATATTAAATCTAACATTGATTCATAAAGCATGCCCAATAGCAGTCCATATTAATGCCTTCCCCAGTGGCATTTTTGTACTTTCATATCCGGCCTTTAAATATGTTAATCAAGGTATATACTTATAATAAGTGAACTCTACTGTATGATGCCCATTATTTTGAACCCAGTATTGCTAGTGCAACTCTCTACAGTCTCTTCAATAGTGACTTAAGTTTGATGATTTAGGTTTTAGATTTTATATTTTTCAGATCCTGTACTGCTTAGTACATAAGTCTGAAACTTCATATAGCCTGTTAGCTTCTGTTCCCTCATTCTGGTTAGACATAAAAAACCTTCTCTAGGTTTGCACTCCAAGGACACCTTGCTGTCCCAAGCCCCAGAATATGCAAACTAAAGCCTTTGAACAGGGGGGCCAAACTTGGAGTAATTACTTTATTGCCTGATATTGTAATTGCAGAATTAACCCTGATACGCAAATGGGAGTAAATTATAAAAGTGTGAAAAACCCGTGACCCAGGGTCCATCTTGGGTGTAGCCTCTTGACTGCCCAGGGTGTACCTTTGAAGGCCCTTCAAATAAATACCTAATTATTCTCCTAATGTTGTGTAGCCTCTGTTTTCAAGTAGCCACTTCAAGGCATCAAGATAGAAATGCACTCCTAAAAGATAAGCTGATTTGGCTGCAAATGTACACATCAAAGTCTTATAGTGGAATGCACTAGCTCAATCCTTTTATTCTTTTTCCATTAACACTTGAATGACAAAAAAAAAAAAAAAAGAAGAAACAGAACAGTTCATTTCTGTAACAGTACACTACTCCAGCAATATTCTTACTATATATTTTAGCATTCAGACCCAAGCCATAGAAAATGTTATGCTCTGTTTAAAACAGATGTTTCTGTTGAAGTTTATGTGCAGTTTCATCTTTTATTAACAGAGACACAATTGCATTTCTGAAACTCTCATAAATACTGTTATTAACAAAGTCTGGTTTCTTTTGGTTTTATTGAGCTGTAACTGTTAAGGCAATGTAGGAATTTGAAAACAAAGACTAAATTTGTTTGAATAGAACAAACAATGGCATAACACTAAGAAATAAATAAAATGAAAATTAAAAATATAAAAGTAATAATAATACATTAGGTATATATCAAAGTTGATAAATTTTGTAAAGGCAAAATGAGAAGTGATTAATTTTCAATTTACTCTTGGCTATAAAATACATATAATCCTGATCAAGCTCACTCGTTTCTAACCCAGAAAAATTCCTCTTTATATCAGTTTCACAAAATGAGGAATGAAGAAAATGCAGAAAATGGCCAGTGAAGTCAGTGAGAATTTGTCTGAATGAAAGTGGAAAAGACTCATTAAAATTTGCACATTTGAATCATCTTTAAAATGAGTTAAAGGTTAACCATACTGATAAGATTTCTCTGCACAAACTGGTTGCCATGCATTATTTTATAAGAAATCACAGACATGACCAGCATTTGCTTTTAATTTGACAATTATAATAGAGTATCTTAAAATTGCTGCTCAAAACAATTATTCTCCTGAATTAGTTAGAGCCATTTTTTTCCTTTGGAAACCTAGCAAGTAGAGGTAATTGATTAAAACCAGCAACCTTCTCTTTCAGTTATGAGCAATGTAATTGAGAACAGAAAACAAAATGAAGTAGCTGTCATGTTTTCCTCAGCTATTGTCTTTGGAATTCAGGAGATGTGCAAGCTGCAATGTATGTGCAACCTGCTGCTACTGTGACCAAGTAATATCACACTTTAGTGAATAATATAACATGCTAATTGTGTAAACAGGATTTTATGAGGAAACAAAGGCAAAATGGTATTTTTTTTTTTTTAATCTAGAAGTTGCCCCATGGTATCTCCATGTGTCTTATCAACATTTATCATCCTATACATTTTTACACATTCTCTTCTCACACAATATTGCTATTATTTGTAATACTAAGGTGTTATATCCATAGCATTTATAGAGAAAAATTTTTACTCATTTTACAATGCAGTGAGTCAATAATACCATGGTTAAATCTATATAAAAGATTGTCTACACTGAAGGCTTATACTGTGAAGGACTGTGGAATTGGAGACCTATAGATTCATATACAAAACTCTTCAGCTTTAAGAATGACACAAAGTTCTCTGACTCTTAGAAACTTTAATTTTCTTGCTCATTCATTTTATTGTAAGTCATGAAAAGAATATTAAATGCTTGACCTTCATTAGTGTCTTGTAAGAAGTCTTGGGCATTAAGGTTTTTCCTTCTTCAGAATAATCCCCATTTCTGGTTATTTGGTCAGCAAGTATAGTTAACATCTATTGTTGTCCCCATCTCCCATTCTCTTTCTAATATTGACTACCTGCTTTCCTTTCTGTTATGGTTTCTTTGTTTTAAATTGTATAAGAAGAGGTTGTTGAGGGCAATTTTGGTAATTTCAAGTGCATCACTCATGTAAAATAATTTCTAACATGTTATATGAATAACAGCATGTTTGTGGGAAGATAAACCCATCTATATTGTTTTTGATAATTCCTTTGGTTTTGTGGGGCTAGAATTTTCGAGATGTTAGTAGCAATATCATGTTTGGAGGGCAAATTTATCTACCATCTCTCTTTCTCACCATTTACATTGTTGGCATTTCTTTTTGCCTCAAATATTACCAAGTTTAAAACCATTATCTTATTTCAGATAGTGTAAAATCCTTTTCTTTTCTGATTGTACCCTTGCCCTAGGCAAATTAGTGGTAGGGTGGATGAAATTATTAATACATGGTTAAAAATAGCAGCAGAAAAATCTTATAATAAGTATTTACCTTTCTGATTTCACACAATTACTGTAGCAATTATCTTCTCTATGGTAGAAAATCTTTGTATCGAATACATCAATATTTTTTGTGCCTTTGTAAAACTGGATATTGGTTGGTGCACTAAAATTAGATGAAATCCAGATGTAGAAGACCAGATGAATGGTTGACTGGCTCAAAGCAACTAGGTGGGAAGTGGAGGAGGGAACGGGGAGAGCTCTGCATGGGTGGGATGGCCACTACTCCACACCCCTTTCATAAGTGCAAGTCTTGTTCTGTCTGGGTAAGGTAAAGCTGGCTAAGTTAAAGCTTGTGAAGTGCCCTACTTTGTCTGGATAGGGTACTAAGTACCTTATTTTACCTTAATGTTGTCAAGTGTGCAAATAAAAGTTTGTTATAACCTCCTGAGAATTTTGTTGCTTCTCCCATGCAGCACCCAGAGTATATCAAACTATCTTCCCTTTAACCAGCTGAATAGGCCAGGGCATTACACTGGTCTGTATAGACTGTATATGATGATGAAACATGAAGAATATGGTATTTTTCTGACTGCCTGTAGCGGGTTTGGTTTGCATAACCAGGCAGAAACACCAAATTTTAGTGTAGTGGTTTTATGGTCAATTTATGCACTGTTCCCTGATTTCTTTCCTGTGAGATAAACCATTAGGAGACA